>OZ002735.1:1258154-1840608 GCA_963924305.1 Polygonum maritimum
GAGGAGCAGCGTCCCTCGAAACTAGGGCTGGGCACCGGTCCAGGACCGGACCGGACTGGACCGGGACCGGGAAAATGAAAATATGTGGACCGGGGACCGGATTGGACCGGAAACTTATTTTTTTAAAAAAATATTTTTTTATATAAAAAAAATTATAATATAGTTAAAGAAATCATATATGATTAATGAAAAATATATTATTAATAAGCATATAATAGAAATATGAAACTTAAATATTAAAAATAAATTATATAACATTAAAATTGATATAATTTTTTTTTAAATTTATTATTATTTTTTTTAAAATCCGGTCCGGACCGGGACCGGACCGGGACCGTGAACCTCTAATATACTGGACCGGGGACCTGTAACACCCCAATTTTTACATAGGGATATTACCGCTAGTGACCTCGAGGTAAACACCCAAAGTCACCCTAGGCTTTATAGTTATCACAGAAGACGACAAAACTTTAATGCGGAATTAAAATGATTAAATAACAAAGGTCTTAATCGTCGATTACATATGAAGTCGGAAATAAAACTGGTATTGGATCTCACACCTCGAGAATCTCAATACGAAAACTAAGTTTAGAGATACTTAAGTGCGGAATTAAAATAAAGGTCTTTAGGAAGAAGCTTGAGTCCTCATCGCCTCCTTCAACTAGTCTTTGATTACGAGTCCTCCTCCTGATGTGCCGCGACGGAAATTCGATGGACACCAACCGACCATGTAAGGAAAAAGGGTGGTCGGTTAGTCTTGTGACAGACTAAACAAATGGGTTTTTGAAGGTGGTTCGGTTAGTGGGAATGGGTAATAACTGATGTCGAACTCCGAATGAAAACCGGGCGACGATCTAGCTACTACACACTTCCACGGAAAAACGAGAATGACTTTGAAAAGTTTAGGATATCACAAGAGGTGATCTCGATGCAAGATTGTTGGGAACATATTATCACACAAAGACTTTATTTTAATTGTCTTCAATTCGTTGAATACGAAGACGAGACTGATTTAATGTGCACATACGCACTTATCTTTATTACTTACTTTAACACACAGAGGATTACACTTGACTTATTAAGGTGCGTTAATCGCGGATATGAGTGGCATTACGCCTTAAAGTGGATAAAATCCTTAAACGACCCCTCAGCGGTTGAGGAGGCCATGGTCATGAACTTACACCAGGGAGTACTCCCTCCGCACCGGTGAGATTAACAATTAAATAAATCTACACACAACTACCAACCAACGTGACACTTACGTCCACACACACATCGAGACCTAGTTCGACTAGCGCATCCTACGAGGTACTAGGAATGACAGTCATTAAATCTAACAATAAAGTCCTAAGGTCATTTTAACACACAATTAGTTCCCAACAATCAAAAACACAACATGATTTAAATATAAATCATGCTATTAAATCATATGCATAAAATTGAACCAATTCCACTTGCCTTGAGTTTCGATAAAGTCAGCTAAACGATCGGAAGGTATGTCTCAACGACGTATCCTTGTACCTTCGATAAATTGACACCGGAAAGAAAACATTTCAAAATAAATTTTAGTAATTTATTTTTGAGAAAGAAATCGCTAAGGTTCATATCCTTCATGAACCTAGATCAATAATAATCCTTTAAGTATTTATGAACTTTATGTTATTTAATTTTATTGATAATACTTCTAAGATACAAATTATACTTTATCTTAAAATAGTGAGTATATGAAGATAGTTGATGGGTTCATATAAATTAACCTCTTTAAATCATTTTCATAAAAATATTATATTAACTTATAGATAGATATTATTTAACCTTTAATACTTACATGTGTGTGTATATATATATATTAATAACATAAGTAATTTGATAAAACCATATTTATATCACTTAAGTCCATAATAGTGAAGACTTATATTATAAATACCATATGGTGTTAATTTCTTTATAAAATAACCTAGTATATGATAAATTATATTATATAACTCATAGAGTGTTTTAATTATAAATTTATTCAAATGATGTATAGAAGGTAACTAATCTATTCTTGTAGTATTTTGAAAATAACTCACTTCTTAAAGTTTATAACCACTAGATATGGCTATACTATAATATAGTCAAAGTATTTTATATTAGCATCTCCTTTGTTGTACAATATATGATTGAAATTCCAATAGTATATTAACATACGGTATACATAGAAATCTCCTACAACTCATTTTATTTATTTTTATATATAATAATATCTCTTCCCGTAAGATCATATATGATCATAATCATATATTCATATAACTAGATATTACTATAGTAGGTATAATCTTGTTCTATCTAAGTGTAAATTATGTTCTATCATATGATCCACCTTCCAATCTTCCATTTTTAATATACTAACACCGATCACCATATCATGCGTACTAGTGACAAATTATTATTTTAATGTAATTGGAAGCAAAACACACGAACTAGCCATGAAGGCATGAACGGACAGAAGTGCAATATTGTATTTGCACTTACAGCGCACAAGAAGAAACAGGGGACAGTGAGGAGAAAGTCTGCCGGCGGCACGGCGGATTCCGGCAACCATCCGCGGTGATGAACACAGATCGGGAAGAACAGAAAGTTTCGAGTCGCTTGGCCTTCGTGGCTCCTATTCTTGTGGACTAACGACGACGAACGAGCGGTCCGATTCCGATGTCGTCAAAACAGAGCACCGGCGTGTCTTCGGTTTTATCCGGAGAATTCGAACCAGTTCGAGAGCTTTCTGAGATGGATTCTTGAGAAGGAGAAGTGTACACTATTGTGGCTTCTACGTTGAGGCTCCTTCTGAATTTATAGTTGAGGATTCGGCCATGAATTCATCGGTTTTAACCCGAAACCCTCGAGCCCAAACGACGCCATTCCACTCTTCAATTTGATCCTTAATTCGTAGGTTATTAACTCCCTTAATTGGATCGAACGAAGCCTTATCTGACAGACATCACTAAGGAACCAAGAGTCGTACTTATCTACTTCTCATTAACTCGGATTTGATCGGATTACCCATGAAGAACCCTAACCCGAGCTGACCACTTCCGGCCCGATTTCGACCTTGAAGATGAAAAGAAAAACCAAAATTGAATGAGGTCTTTGATAGAGGATGGAAAGAGGATTCCATATCATCTTTCCGTTTCGATTTTCATGGAGAAACGACGACGAATTGATCGAACGAACACAACCCCATTTTTCAATCGGGTGGTACACGAACGAATTTCTTAATAAGCCTTAATGATATATACAATAACTTTATTGTATATCACTTACAAATTAATTATATATATATTAGCCTAAATTAATCATGTATGATATATTAATGTTCAAACAATTTATTTTATAATAATTTTCTTTAAAGTTAAAATCATAAGATCAAACTATTATAATATATGATGTTTTAAAAGGGATATTATTTCATAAATGACAAATTTAAAATATTACACTACTATCATATACTCCCTCCGTTTCAAAATACATGACCATTTAGACACTTTTTCTTGTTTCATAATACTTGTCCGTTTCATATTTTTTACCCATCTCTTTCCATTTATACCCCTTTATCATAATCATTATACTTTTTCATATTTCTCTAAACAAATGATTAACTCTATATTTAATAGGGGTAGTATAGGAATAACATTCTTTTCTTAATATATGTGCATTGTCCAAATGGTCATGTATTTTGAAACGGAGGGAGTATAATAATAACATTTGGAGGGTTATTATTTTATAAAGAATAAATTACGATTTTGCCCTTACGGAAAATGGAGGGTTATTATAGGACCGGACCGGAAACCTCCCGGTCCGGTCCGGTGCGATCTAAAAATCCGATCTTTGCACAACCCTACTCGAAACCCTACTGTTGTCAAGGGCGGAGGCCGGTGGCTAAATATTGTTGTGTATTTGTTGAGCCACCTAAACAAATGATAATTTTGTTTATAACATGGCTTAATTTGGATCCTCTAGAAAATCCAAATTAGCCCATTAAATAATCATTAACGTGAAACCAATTGTGAATTTGTTTATAACATGACCTGTCCATCTAAGAGGATGCACACAATTATGTTCACATGACATGCATGGAAATCGAGATTCGTACGTACGTCATATATGCACAATAACCTAGCTTGATCGATTTATTCTTAGTAATAATGTTTGAATATTGGACACGTTGATTGCATTAGGGCTTCTAGAGGCATACTTATCATGAAGAAAATTAGCACTAGTTAATATTTAATCATACGAATTATTGGCCTTGTACTCGAATCAAATTCGAGGTAAACCGTTTGATAAATGCATGGTATTGTACGTACGGTTCCACTTGTATATCTTTTCACAACAAAATAACTTGGTGCATCCAATACATACGTTAGATCGAGAGGTTAAAAAATCGAATAATGACGATGACAAACATTTAACAAAAAGATGGTTGGTTGGTACGAGCTAGATCCAGTTGTTTTGTGTTATTGTTTAGAGAATTCCGAACGTTTAAGTTAAACATATACGCTAGAATTACATTTTGTGTTTAATGCATAGTGGAATTACATTTTGTGTTTATTGTTTGAGTTTGATCTATCGTTTTTATAATTAAAGGCAATATAATACTCGATTAATCTAGTACGTTACGCTATAATTAAAGGGTGGCATCAAGATTCGAGTTCAAATCTCCTTGACGGTATGTATACAAATTACATTTGAGTCGAAAACATATTATACGAGGGACAAACACTAAAAACAACACATGTACCGAATGGGTTAAGGATAAACTAAGAGATCGAATAGCCTAACCAACGATCTTGAGAACGAGGTGAGTAATAATCGATTTGAAATATAGTATACAAATTGTCTAAGAAAACCCATATTAAGTAAAACAAACAAAAATTTCTTACATGCATTCTCCTGGTTTGTACCTAAGCTTCTAATTATAAATTTATAATGTTTGTTTGATTTCAACAACATTAACTTGACGTATACTCCTCGTCTGTTAATCAGTCCTGACATTGCTATGTATACCTTTGTCTCAATTTTTATTTTCAAAGACACAAACTTACAATAAAAATTGACCCGAATAAAGAACAGTTTAAGTCAATTACTATTTTAACTCTATTCAACATTTGTAGTAGTATTTCTCATTGCTTATAACGTAAAGACCCAAAGAAAATCCGACCACAAAGAAGTGTGATGTCTACTCAATTAGTCAATTGGTGGGTTTTGTCTAAACCACTACAAGTTTACAACGCAAAGGCGTGGAAATGAAGAATTGGATCCCATAATATTAGGGTAAAATGGAGGGGTCCAAAATATATATATCTCCAAAGGGAATCAAATCCTTCACATGCTTTTCTGTCAAAAATAGTAGTATAATAATTCATAAGTCACACTCATAAAGGTTACTAAAACAATACTAAAAAGTCTACATATTTGGTGAACATTTCACCATCTACGAGGTTTGTATGTGACATAAACTATGATTCAAAATTCAACATATGTACATGCCAATTAGAGTTTGTGGGTTAGCTTGAGAGGACCGTAATTACTTGAAAACTCAATTATGTGGGGTTTATGGTTCTAGCTAGTAGGATTGAGCTCGGTTTAAAACTGAACCGAACCGAAATCGAAATTCGTGAATTTAGTGAACCGAAAACCGAACGAACAAAACCCTGTTCGGTTCATTCAGTTCTTTCGGTTTTTGATAAATATAAAGTTCTTCTTTGAAAATTTTAATTTGAACAAAAAATTAACCAAAATCGAAATCCTGAAATTTATTGAACCGAGGACCGAACTGAACTCCGTTAGTTTTAGTTCGCGTGATTTGGTCGGTTCGGTCTAATTAGTCGGTTTGAACCGAACCGGGCTCAACTCTGATTCTAGAATTGTGTGTGAACTGATGACCTAAATAAACAGGATCATTACTATTCGATCATCGGGTTTATTAACGTGTACGGTACAAAGCACATATAAGTAACCTAAATTCGATAAGTACATTAAGGTGCATGTCCTCACAAACTGTTTAGTAATCGGGATCCTTTAAAATACTTATTTTGTGTATTGCCTTGTTGATTTTGGTGAAATAATCGTTTCCCACCTTGTTGATTTTCCATAATGTCATTAGCAAAGGAATTCAACAAAGTTGTTGACTTGTTTTTGGGGTCCTATTGCATGCAATTAACGCCCTTGATTTAGAAAAAATGATGCCCACTTGACTATTTGGATCTCCTTCCAATTATTTGTAAGAATGAAATAAAGCTAAAATCTTCTTCTAGATGATCAACCCCTAATCGAAAACTAAAGGATCTTGATAACAAGATACAACAAACACTTCGAGTATTTGGGAACTCATCGGTAAAGATAAAGTCTAATTTGTAAGATGTAACTCTTTTATTCACGGACAAAGCAATAAAAAAGGAGTCACAAAGATATAAAGTGAAATTAATACGTAGTACTTACAAAATATTCAAGGGCGAGATCTAGTAATTAAGTTAAACAAAGTCGCACTTAGATTATAGGATGGATCGAAGTTTTTCCTAGGTTTAGCTCATTTTAGAGAATATAAATTCAATATTTTAACTTGTAAGTTTTATGGGCACGATCATACGTTTGACCAAAACTAATTATTTTTATGTCATTGTTGTGTAGTGGATCCCTTCTGTATTAAGCAAAAGAAGGTTACATCGTGAAGAAAACAAATATTAATTGTCAAGTCAAAATTCAAGTAGGGAAATTCCGCCCGGTAGTCACGAGGTTTTGCAAATTCCGCGTGGTACCCAAAGGTTTTCGGTATTCCGTGTGGTAACCACGAGGTTTTGCAGATTCCGCATGGTAACCTTGGTCTATTATAAAAAGTTAAAATTATATAAAAACTTACCCATCCTTTCTACTTAATTACACAAATCACCCTATCTTTAGTTTTTTTTAAACTATCTAATCTATTTTATAAAACACCTAACTTTAAAATTTTAGTATTATATATATCTTTTTTATTTAATCTTTTTCCATGACATTATATATTATTATTTTACAAAATCTTATATTTTTTAATTATTAAAAAAAGAGCACCATTTTTCAAATTTGTATTAAAAAATTAAAATAGATTTGATAGGCTTGTTGAAAGACTAAAAAACAAATTAATTTATTACACCTAATTTGAAGTATCATTTCAATAGGTTTTTTCAACAAAACTATCAAATCTATTTTATTAAAATACTTAGTGAGAAGTATTACTTAATACATAATTTATTTTTAAATGTTAATTTATTATAAATACAAAAAATGGCCTAAAGTTGAACATGCCGTAAAAAACTTATAGAGTTTACACATTTTTAATGTCATGATATATGTACATTATGTTAAGAAAAAACAATTTTACTTTATTACTTGAACTAGTGCACCAACTTTCAAAGAACACCCTCTTAAAGGATCAACTATTAATAAAGTTCAAGTTTATATTTTGTTAATAAGAAATGGTAGTTTCTTAAAAATTAGGTATTGTTTTGTTAATTTGAAAAAAGAATTATTTTTTTATACAAATTTGAAAAATGTGGTTCTTTTTATAATAATAAAAAAATATAAGATTTTGTAAAATAATACTATATAGTTTCATGGAAAAAGAGTAAATAAAAAAATATAATACTAAAATTATGAAGTTAGGTGTTTTATAAAAATAGATTAGATAGTTTTAGAAAAACTTAAAAAAGGGTGGTTTTGTAATTAAGTAGAAAGGATGGGTATGATTTTATATAACTTTAACTTTTTTATAATAGACCAAGGTTACCGCGCGGAATCTGCAAAACCTCGTGGTTACCACACGGAATACCGAAAACCTTGGGGTACCACGCGGAATTTGCAAAACCTCGTGGTTACCGGGCGGAATTTCCCATTCAAGTATATATAGATATGTTTTTTCTCTCCCCATATCAGTATAATGAGTTATGATTTGAATACATCTTTGCAATGCTAACAATAATTTTGGGTGATCTGTACATTTCTTTAAAATTTGTCTTGTTTGAGATGAGTTTCAAGTTTCAACAACTATTTAGATGTTTCACCCACTATGTTTTCAAGCTTGCTCAAGTTTATTGACCGTTTTATTGTATAAAGATACTCAATTTTTCTACATGACGGAATAGTCTAGTGGTAAGGGGTGCGAAGGAGATATTACAATGTGTGTTCGTTACCGTTGAATCGAGCCGGCCGATGTAAACAGATGTTGGGATGGTCTTGATCCCAATAATAGATCCCGTAAGGTTTTGATGATGATACAACACTTGAGAAAGATTTAATGTTGTTTGCTAGTGTTTCAGGATCATTCTAGGATGTATGAGCAAAGGAACACAAGCAGGATCAATCGTCATAAAGTGCCAAGGAAGCAGAGCTAATGTTGGAGACGCGGTGATTCCAGAGAGCGCAAGCAAGGGATCAACGATGAAGCAGGATACTATATTTGGCAAGAGCACCAACGCGCGAGCGCCAGCGAGGGATCCTTCTATCTTTGGAAAGACACGATGATGGATGACGATTAAGGAGAGAATCAGATCTTTGGCTGATAAGATAATTTTCTTGTTAGGATAATATTGTTAGAGAGATATTTTGTTTCTCTAGTTAGGATTATCCTAGGGTAAATCCCGAATTGTATTATAGGATAGAATCAGTTTCTAGCCTTTAGTATATATAGGGGTTTATGTATCTGCATTTACCACGAATGTTGAGAGAGTCAATTGCTGAGTGCGATTGAAAGAGAGAACACACGAAGTACTCTAGGCCGAGTTGTGTACGAGGGTTAGAGGTGTGGGTCAAGTCTGTTGAGTCGAGTTACGAGTGTGTCCGACGCTGAGGGATCTAGATCTGGGTACAAGGTTTCGTGTAGACCTTAAGATCAAGAATTCGCGTTTGTAAGTTCATACTTGGTAATAACAAAAAGCTGGCTTGATTTGAATTGCTTTGTGTGAACTATAACTTGTTTGAACTGTTTTCATATTCCGCTGCCCGGTTTGTTGATCCATCTGGAGGATCACCTGATTTACCGATGCAGGTAGATTTCTCGTCACCCAAAAAAAATTCTCTCTCCGTCCCAAAACGTTTGTTCAAAAAGTACAATTGGCACAGTATTTAATAAAAGTTGAAAAGTTAAGTAATTAGGGTAATATATAAGAATAAATTAGAGCAATTTTATAATTTATAGAAAAAAAAAAGTTAAAAAGTGATAAAGTTGATGGGAAAAGTGGATAATTGATGGTAATATAAGATTGAAAGAGGATAATTTTGTAATTTAAAAGGAAAAAGTGATAAAATTGATTAAAAAAAGTTGGATAATGAAGGTAATATATGAGATTAAATAAAGGTAATTTGGTAAAAAAAGTATGCATAAATGAAAAGTTTGAAAGATGGACAAACTTATGAGAACAACCGAAATGGAAAGATGGACAAATAATATAGGACAATGGGAATAATACTACTCCGTATAATACTACTCCCTCCGTTCTCTTAAGATTGTCCATATTTCCATTTGGTTGTTTTGATAAGATTGTCCACCTTTTAATTTCTTTCCATTTATATCACATTCCATTTACATTATTACCCCTAAACAATCACACGTTTTACCTACTTTTACAACCTCTTTCTTCTTCATTTCTCTCTCCTTATTACTTTATCACATGAATTACGCTCTAGAGAGGCTTGCAATTGTGGTGCAACCTACTTCTCAATCATATCCGTTGGATTACAATTGATCTACGGTCTGTAATATATGATAATAAGGTATACCGTTACACCACAACTGAGAGACACAGGATTATAACAAACAAATCTGCTTGAAAATATTTTTATCCTTTTTTGAAACAATCCCGAGATTCTCTCCTAATCAAATCATCGTCTTTTCTGCTTCCCTTTTTCATTCACAAGAAACGCCGATCTGGTAACACAGGAGGAGAGAGCGTTTAACGGCAATGGCTACACCTCCGGAAGGAAGTTTCAGAAACCCTAACCGATGGTCTCTCGTGAGGAAGAACGCCCTTGTCACTGGTGGAACCCGATGAATTGGGTATTTCGATTTCTCTCTCCTGTTTTTTCTCTTTTTTTCCAATTCTGTGACAAATTCGAGTTTCAATTTCGAGTTGAATTGCTTTGAGTAACTAACAGGCATGCCGTGGTGGAGGAGCTTGCTGATTTGGGGGCAAAGGTCCTTCTATCGCTCTCTTCATCTCTTTCCACCGCCAAGCCAAGCGACAGCCTCTCTTTCGATCTGCAAATCTTTTTCGCCATTACAGTTCTTCAAGCGTTTTTCGAAATCGGTATGAGTGTTCGGGCTAAGTAATGTCTGAGTAGTGTTTGTTTGTTGGACTAGCTCCATTGGAGATTGAAGCTTGTTGAACTGAGATTTCGATATTGTTTTTGTTTGATTAAGCATCTTTGAAGTTGGATTTTTGGATTTTCGTTTCTTGAATAGGTTTCACTAATATATTATGTATTTTTCATGGTGTACACAATTGTTTTTCAATGCTTTAGTTCAAAATACGTATCTAGCACTTTATTTGAGTCTTTTTCATCTAACTATAAGGACTTTTTCATTAATAGGATAAACATGTGAATTGTTATGTAATTTTTTTTTTCATGTATCTATTCTGTATTGTTCATCATAATAGATTTTCTGAATTATTTAGTATTTCAACGTATTTCATACAATATTTGAATTGTTTTCACCAAACTATAAGGACTTATTCATTGATAAAGTTAACATTTAAATTTCTATATCTTGTGTTTATAGTATATTTATTGTGTGTTTTTCATCACATATTACGTTGTTTTTCAATTATTTATCGCTAAATATGTAATTGATCACCTATTTTTCAATTAAGTAGTATAAACGGATTCACGAATAAGTACGAATCCTGTTTGGATTGTGTGAATCTTTTTCAACTATTTACACGAGCTTTTTCATGACGAGATGAAATGAGTGTTTTTCATTTATGTTTCATGTATGTCTATTGTGTTTATCAACATATTGATAATAATTTTTCAAATAACAGATATAAACATTTTGTATTTTTCATGCTGTACAATATTATTTTTCAATAATTATAAGACAACTTTTTCACATATTAGTTTCAAATATATAATGGTTTCTCTCGTTGCATTTTTTTTTCAAATATTTACACGAACTTATTCATTGCAAGAAGAACAAAGTGTTTTTTCATTTCTACTTCATTTGTATCTACTATGTTTTTCTACATATTGATAATCATTTTGCAAATAACAAATATAAACATGAAAAATGCATTGTTGTGTTTTTAACATAGGTTTAACATGTGTTTAATTTGTTTTTGATTGTGCAGTTGGAACCAGCAAATGGGACGAATATGCTTTTGCGAGACCAAGTTTATTTCTTTCTTTTTCGTATTCATGTAATTTTTCAAAACGTTATATTGAGTTTTTCAACAAGACTAAGAATGAGGAACCATGACGAGTCGGACGATGATGTCGATCTTTTTGATCTTGGCCTTGAGCAGAGTGAAGATAATGATAGCTCAAGCTCAACTGAGGAAGGTGATGGGGAGTTGGAAAATACGCATGACAAATATGTAGCACTAGATGTACTGAAAAATTTGCTTTTAGTATATCAAGCTAATGAATAAGTATATACAAAGTTTTGAAAAATTCAAAGATTAAGCTTAGCGATGATGGAGAACGCTAAGTTGTTGTAAATGAATCGTGTTTTATATGTAGTGATGAAAAAGTCATTGTAGCGGACAAAAACTTAGCTTTTGTGTTCTATCATATCTAATGAAAATGTCAATACAACAATTTGAAAAATTCAAATTTTTCTGCAGATCATTACTTTTTGTCAAGCAACATATTAATTTTTTCAACATGATTGTTATTATTCAACTGTACAACATTACTTTTTCAACTATATATTAATTTTCCTTGTCAAGCAACATATAACACTATTTTTTCAACTATGCAACATTACTTTTTCAATTCGTTTGTATTTTAGTACAATCAACTACTTTTCCAACTCTTCGAGATTACTTTTTCAACTCAAAAACTAGGGTTTAGTATAATGTTGCCTACGAGTAATTTCTGCAGAATATTTCTCTCGATTTTTTGATTTTTCAATATGAAAATTATGTGTTTTTCTTGATTTGTGTAACCGTTTTTGGGATAGGATCTTATGGATATTATGGATATATTGTGTATCTCACTTGAAAATTGCAGATTTTTCAATACGGAAATATTGTGTTTTCCTTGATTTGTGTAACCGATTTTTGGATAGGATCTCCCAATATTTTTTCGTAAATTATGCTGATAATTCCCTACATTTTAGGAGCTTTTTTTATTTATGGTAAGCGGAATATTGCAGATTTTTCATCCCATAGAATTACTAAAATCGGGCCTACTATGCATCATCATATCCTACCATTAATCCCATTTAATCCAATGGCTAAGAGGATGCCTAAGGAAGCACCATAATAGCTATCTCACCAGAGCGTTCCCCTTATCACATTATCTCTCTTTCACCTCAACAAAACAGTACCATAAATACACATTTTTTTGACTGATTTGACATCATAAATCCCCTCCACCTTTTTATTGCATAAATAACAGTGCCCAAAATGCTTTTGGACAATCTTAAGAGAACGGACGAAGTAGTATACCATTAGCTCTACCCCTAGAGTGATAGAGTATAAGTCTACGAGAAGGAAGCAAGTGTCACTCTCAAAACAATTTGAGAATCATTCGGGTAGATTCCAAATGACATTATCACTCTTCTTTATTGTTTTTATACAATTCTCCCCTCTTTAATTTACAAATCGAATTAATAATGTTTTCTGAGGCCAATGAAATGAAGGGATGTGAAGGCATTCGGAAGCTACACAAAGGACAGGAGCAAGTGACTCCGATGATCACCGCTGAATCTGCTGACGTTAAATTTGCTTTTTTTGCTTGGTTCTTCGTGCACACAAGTGGGCTTTTTTATTGTTTTCACGCACGTTTCCGATCTCCCCCAATTAAACCCAAAAATCCACCCTCATTCACTATATATACAAAAAAAATGCAATTTTTAATTGATAAATTCTTTTTTTTGAGCCCTGATAAATTCTTTTTGATACTCCATACCATTCTATTTTTGATAATCTTTTTTAGTATTCTAAAGAAAAGTTTTTTCTTTTGGCACCATTGTGATTTATATATTTTACTTTCTATAACTAAAATTATATCTAAATCCATTTTTCATCCAAAAAAATATATATTCTGTATAAAAAATTATGAATTTTTATTACACTTGATTTTTATTGAATTTTAAACAAAAATTATATTGTAGAAATCAAGCCATTTCGCTTATTCCACTAGATTTTTTTAATGGTTGTTCAAATTTTTTTTATTTAACAAATTTTTTACTTAAGTTCTTTTGTTTTTTTATGTTTTTTAATTTCTAAATTGGTATTTAATTAAATTTTAAAAAGAAATTGTTTTTTTTTGGATGGGAAATGGGTTTAAAATTTAAATAGAGTTACATAGAATTTTGCTTACAAAAGGGAAAACTTTTTTCGTAAAACTCCAAAAGAAAATGTAATACATAAGAGATATCAAAAAAAAAAATCCCTTTTTAATTTAAAAAAGACACAAACTTTTCCCTTTTTCTCTTTGTCAATTCGTCGAACAGTTTGGGAGCCCATAAATTGGGGACACCTCACACCTTCACACCTTCACACTCCACAGTAAAACCGACCCAAAACACCAACACCCACCAACAATGGGGAGGAAGCCTTGTTGTGCAAAAGAGGGGCTCAACAAGGGAGCTTGGTCAGCAAGAGAAGACGAGCTTCTTACCACTTACATTCAGACCCATGGCGAGGGCAAATGGAGGGATCTTCCACAGCGTGCAGGTACTCAAATTTGCTACCTTTTGCCGTGTTTGCTGATCGGATTGATCTTGTTGAGCTTTCAATTTGGGGTTTTTTGGTTCTGGGTTTTGTGGGTCTTTGTTTTTTCTGCAGAAAGTTGACAGCTTTGCACTTTTGCTTTCAGGTTTCGTTTACAGTTTTTTCAGATCATTGCTGAAATCGGTGTTGTTCAGGTCTCGATTTGGGGTTTTTGTTTTTAGGGTTAGTGTAAAGTTGACAGCTTTGAGACGTTTGCTTGATCTTGTTCAGGTTTCATTTCGGGTCAAATGCACGTTTTTTTTCCCGTGTTACTTCTTCTGATGCAGACAATTGCTGAAATTGATCATTTTCACCTTTCAATTCTGGGTTTAGTTTATGGTTTTTTTTTGGGTTAATGGGTCATTCATGTTTCTGCTGAAAGCTGAATGATTTAGGCTGAATTTGGGTGCAGACATTGTTGATCTGTTGCAGAGCTTTCAGTTTTCAGTGGGTTGTTCTTGTTTTGGCAGAAAACAGAGAGTTGTAGGCTAAGGGTTTGCTTTTGTTTGGTTGAAGTGGGTTCAAGTTTACGTTTCCGTCGTTGGATACCAAACGGGCCCTAAATTTGGTTGCAAAATGCTGAAATGCCATTGATCTTACTTTTGCAAGAAAAGTTGAATATTTGGGGCTAAATTTGTTTACAAAATGTTGAATTTTTTTGGCTCAGGTTTGAAGAGGTGTGGAAAAAGTTGCAGGC
The DNA here is from genome assembly GCA_963924305.1 of Polygonum maritimum. Lineage (NCBI taxonomy): Eukaryota > Viridiplantae > Streptophyta > Magnoliopsida > Caryophyllales > Polygonaceae > Polygonum > Polygonum maritimum. Next base: position 1,272,801 of record OZ002735.1, read on the forward strand.
TTAGATGGCTGAACTACTTGAGACCTGATATCAAAAGAGGAAACATTTCCGAGGAAGAAGATGACATCATCATCAAGCTTCACAAGCTTCTTGGTAACAGGTAATTAATCTCTGATTTCTTCATAGCTTGAAAGATTGAATCTTTTGTGTGTTGGCTTGAAGTTAACAAATTGAGTTACAACATACAACATTTACCCAGGGAAATCCCGCATTAGCGGGATCTGGGGGCTCAGGATGGGAGCATTCCAAACCCAGATGGAATCCGCCTGATGAGTTAACAAATTGTGTTGGATGAGTTAATTTGGAGTTTGATCTTTTGGATTCAATTGAAATGCAGGTGGTCACTCATCGCCGGAAGACTACCAGGGCGGACCGACAACGAAATCAAGAACTACTGGAACACGACGCTGAGCAAGAAGCTCAACAGACCCGAAACAAACCCAATTCACGAAAAGTCGTCGTCTCAGGAAAACGTCCAAGGCGAGCCCTTGACCCAATGCAAACACGAGGTGATCCGGACCAAGGCCGTTCGGTGCACGAAAGTGGTCATCCCGAAGAAGCTAGACATCAATGTAGAGTCGCCCTCGCCCGTCTCGTCTTGCTCCACGCAGCCATCGAATTTCCTGATGGACTTCGACGTTAACGACCTCGTGATCCCCGAATTCGAAAACCCGGAAAACGACAATGTGGTTGGGGATGAGATGGGCTTCTTCTCATGCCTTTCTGATCAGTTTCAGGTGGATTTTGATGGTGATAAGGAAGGGGAGTTTTGGGGATTTGCTGATGACTTTAGCCAAAGTGAGGCGTTTGCTTCGTTTGTGAATTCAGATGAGCATTGATTTGGAGCTTGATTTAGGTCAGTAGCTAGCTAGTTCTGACACTTTTAATGGTTTTTTTTTGGGAACTTATGTTTTGAATATATGGAGATGAATATAAGTTGTAATGTAGGCAATGTAGCTAGTTTAATTGCCAAGTTTGTGACCCCAATTTCTACCGGTTCAGGTTAAGTTTAGCATGTGGAAGCAATAAATATTGGGGAAGATTTCAGTATTTTTGGCTTTTGTTTTCATTTTTATGAAGATCTCTGACTTCCAATCTAGAAGGATGTGTTATTGTGTACCGCCAAATTCCAACGAACGACGAAAACCGGAACCGTCGGTTCCGGTTTTGACCCATGTCTCGGTTTTGGTCCGGTTTAAGGGTTCATAATTTTCATATTATATTTCTTAAAAATTACAAAAAAATGGAGAAAATTGTGTAAAAGACATTTTTTATATTATTTAAATAAAATGGGTAAGAATCCCTCCTTTTATTATTAAAAAAACAAAAAAAAAGGGTCAAAATTTGTAATGAATGATCTTCTGGACCATTATAAGAAATTCAACCAAGTAAAAAATAAAAAACGTCAGAGGCAAAAAAGGATGAAATTATGCTACCCAACAATCAACCTTTTAGTAACCGTGGTCCAAGTTTGGCCGTTACCAAAGTGATAAAGAATATTCAGATTCAGAACATGGACGGTAGAAATTTTGAAGCCGATAGTATAGTGTAGAAGAAAGGTACACCGTAATAAAGATTGAACAAAATGACGGATCAAAAGTTACTGACATGGTGACAAATGCAATGAATTCTGTATATAGCATCATGTACAATTTTTCTGGGCGAATATAGCATCATGTACACTTTGTCAAACGTTGGTTGGGCATTTTTATGATTGAACAGAATGACCAATAAAAAGGCTTACGTGTTGAAGATTAGCCAATAATTCATTATAACAGTTGAAGAATTTAGTATGTCTTGTCTTTACAGGACTGGCATGGCCTGTTCATCAACACCTTAAATACAATTAGGAAAATGATTTCTAACAACTAGAATCAATATCAATATATTATTTAAAAACCGATCGTTTTCGAGTTGTCATGTTGATTATGCTCCCATCTTATGCTTTGAAGAAACTAATTGAAATTATACCCGTTAAACAAGTCAGTTTGGTCGCGATCGGGTTTGGATTTGATTATTTCGAGTTTGGGTTAGGTGTGCATTAGGGTCAATGAAGTTGCGGGTCATAGGTCATAGCAGGTTAATATGTTGGTTGGGGTTGGTCAATGACTCAATGGGTAAAAAATGATTAAAAAAACATATTATTAAAATAGTATTATAATTAAATGGTAACATGTAAAAATATTATATTATAAAAAATATATTATAATATTCAAAACAATTTTACTTATTATGAAAATATAAGTCAGGTCAACCTAACGTGTTTTGGATTTTAATCCAATTGCATTCGGGTTAATCATTTTCGATTTATTTCGGGTTTCGAGTTTAAACTGTAGTGTTTCAATTCTAATATTTCGGATTGAAACGGATTGATCGAGTTATTACAACTCTACTTATTATACGTTCTACACAGATATAATTAACTTTTAGACTAAGTGTTTATGCACACCTCACTCCTCACTATTGTGTAGCTCTCAACATTTCTCAACTTGTTTTCCACAAAGAAGACCCATTCTTTCATAGATACATTCATCTTGTACATTTAGAATTATACTAAATCCTCGGTTAGCGATATATTATAATACAAGACATATAATATACGGAGTAATATTCAGACGTACAACTATCACTATTCAATTCCTTAAAGTTTAAACTTTTCATAACTTTGAAATATCATTAACATCTACGAGTTCAATTGTCTTTTAAGTTTTTGGCAACTTGCCTTCTTTCCTTAAACGAGTCTTCTATGTCCAATCTCATTTTTGATCTCTTCAAGATGCCTTCCATCTTCAATAGCATAAAAAACTCAAGGCACATGTTACTACAAGCTTGTACACATGAATTGACATGTACATCTCCTTCTCGTGTGTCTAAATTATGTCACTAATATATTAAGTTTGGGGATTGAAACCCTTTTTATTTATGAATAAAAGGGTTAATTGTTTTTAGATAAACAAATTTCTCCTTCACCAAAACAATTTCTTATCTACCAACAAGAGTTGATGTAAGTGGTACATGTTTTTTGCCGCTTAAGTAAGGTCTCGGGTTCGAGTCCTTGTGAATGCAACAAATTATTATTGGGAGAGCTAGCCCCACTTTACCCGGTGTCCCGGTGGATGTTCCCAACTCGAGCAAGATTGGCTCTTGAAGAGGATACCTGTGGGTAGCCTAAGAAAATAATTGCTTATCTCCTAACTTATTAGTTACGTTAGCTACAACTATACCGTCGAAGAAAGCCTTTCTACATTGAAAATTGAAAAATAAGTATCTTATAACCGGGGAAATGCTTCTATTAAATTGTCAATTGATTTTAGATCGATGAAATTCTATGATCTTATTTGTTAGACCTATTATACGCATACGTACTTTAGTATATACATATCGCCGTGTCTGTTAATCAAATCTAGAGATTAATCTATCATGTAGAGAGTACTCAAATAAGTAAAAAATAATCTTATGTAAAGTTAAATTATGATTGATTTGTGATTTGAACAATCTTATTATGATTGATTTGAATCAAATGGATGACAATAATAAAAGCTACGTGATCTAGGCTCGCAATAGAATGGAGACCACTTCCCCACCTACATAAAAATTCACAATTGCATGGCAAATTAACATATAGTACAAATATAGGAATTTAAATTAGGAAAGTAAGCCGCCACTAAACGACTAATTAAGAGGATAACATAATTAATTATATATGCGTGTATCAAATAATGCGCTTATGAAACTTAATTATTTTAATATTGAAAGCAATTAGATTAAGTGAAAAAAAAAATCAAATGGCAAAGTTAGGTGGGAAAATCAGAATATTCAACTATGTACAAACAAAATACAGAAAATCTTGATCTATCATTTCAACGTACCATATATATCTAGACACACAAATTGTATTGATTACTTCATGGTGAATCTAATGGTATACCAACTTTATAATACACATTAATGTATTAAAAATAATACTCCTTATTGAATTATATTGGACTTGTTTCTAATGTACATTAACGTATTAAAATTATGTTGTATTGAACTTTGACTTGGTAACTTCAAGAAGACAAAGATGATTTGAATGTGCACTATATATATAGAGCTTTAAGTGAAGGCTACAAATGAATGTATTGCGTGTGTATAATAAAACTATTAGATGAGTAGGTTTTGAATCAAATCAATTTTTTTCTTATCTTGCAAAGTATAAGCTATGGACTATACAAACAGATACATGTAAACTCAAAATAAAAATACGTGTATTTTGAAAGGATGTTTGTGCTTTTTTGTTTTATTATGTAAGCTATTACGTGTAACAATGTAGTTCCTAAATGAGAATGTTTTCAAATTATGTTATTATGTGTATTAATTTAATTTTTAATAGAGATTGATTATTTTATTGTTATTATTTTATAAAAAATAGCAAGTAACTTAAAGTTACAATTGCAAAAAAGTTGGATGGAAGTTTAGCAACCAATTGGGCTCCAGCCCCCAAGTTTAGATGTTTGTGGTTCACATTTACAATTTAAGATATAATTAGAGAGGTTTTTTCGTCGAAGTCAACTTGTAAAAGAATATAAGCAACAATAGTTAGATTTAAATCCTCTATCCCCTTCCCACGTCTCCCTCCCGTGTCCCTCCTTTCTTATTGGTCGAAAGCATGGGTCCTCCCTGTATGTTTTTCCTTTAATTCTACCAAAATAAATAATTTTGACCAATAAGAAGAGAGGGACACGGAAAGGGGACAGAGGATTTCGATCCACAATAGAGGATGTTAAATATGGAGTATGGTGGCTCATTACTAATCCTCTACAAGTTGGATGCAGGTTGGAGGCCAAGCTACTAAGCTAGTGACGTTTTTTTTTTGAAAATATCAATTAATCAAATGCTTTCTTTAGATACCTACGCAACTAGGTTCCTTACCAAGTGATAGGATAACATTCTCTTTAATTCTTGAACGGAAAACAAGATTAGCAGACAATTAAGTTGCTTCTTTATTACAATATCATGTACAATATATTTATTAGATTTGAAAGTAAGAATGTTTACTCCAAGTTCTCAAAAGATACGTAAAATTCACATGTGACGATCTTGAACGATATGTATCGGTAAGAGCTTTGCTCTTGTACTATGCCCTCGAGGATGAACGAGCAATCGAACTTAGCCTTATAGGGTTCCAAGAGATTGGTGTTCGTCCTAAATAGATGAAGTAAGTATGTGGTTGATGCATAATCATCTTTATCAATTATCCAGACAAGATTCGACAAAACATTCAGGAATGGAAGCGAAGATTTATCGACGAGGAGTTATTTTCTCACCAAGAAAACATGAATGTTGATCGAAAACTTCAACTAGAGATCTAAAAGCATGTTGCTATATTCATTTTTGAATTCTGATAGTTGTCGGTCAAAATTATGCCATAACGTATGCCAAAAGATGCAATACCTCTAGCGATATTTTGTAGTTATATAAAGAAATATCTTCTTGTGAATTAATGAAGCCGTTGAAATTGTGTAACTTGTTATAGCAAGCACATGGTGCTTGTTTAAGTCCAAAAATAGTCTTCTAGAGCTTACATATATGGTTCATATCTTCCTTATTAATGTCCAAATTAAATGTCTAATGCTTCTATAGTTTATAAGGGTATTCCTTTCATCATTCAAGAAAACAAATTAAAAACCATGAGGGTACAAAAAATCAAGCTCGTAACTTAATGATCATGGACGTTACCATCTATCAGCTAGGCTCGATCTGCGTCTGTCTACATCTTGCCAAAATTGTTATCTGTAATGGTATGGCCAGAGTTGGAGACTATTATTATTTTTTTGAATAAAAGGGTTAAATTTTATTAAAAAAAACGAGTTACAAAATTGCTAGGCAACCTAGCTATTTACAACTTCTCCAATCTCTAATCTCTCCACAAACTTGCTAATGTCACTAGATTTAGATAGCCATCTAGTCTTGCAACAACTTCTAATATGCCCCTTACACATCCTAATGCACTCATCAATATCTATGCCTTGCTGCTGAAACACAAGGGAATTTCTTGCCTTCCAAATGTAATACATAACAACACAATGACAATGGTTCCAAATTGTGAAAGCAATAGACTTCCTACCCTTGAAATTACTCGTTTGATTGATCCAATCATGCAGATTGATGCTTCTTCTGCCCATCTTGACCCAATTAAGCACACTCGACAGAACTTTAGAGGAATAAGAGCACTCGAACCAAAGGTGGCTGATGTCTTCCTGCTGCTGGTTATTGCAAAGACCACAGTAATCTTCATCCATAAGCCCCCAGCACTTGAGTTTATCCTTGGTGTGGACGCCTTCATTTATGATTTTCCAAGCATCAAATGAGACCCTCGGAGTGTTGAGCTTGTTCCAAACCATGTCTGCCCACGCAACAGCATCGCCCTTACTTCTCAGGTTATCATACAAACTTCGCCAATCAAATCTACCAAACCTGGAATTGATAATGCAGGGATTGTCTTCATTGTTGATAGAATCAGCTATTTCATCTCTGAGCTTGAGCACTGCTCTCCATATGGCGCTTGAGGAACTTTTGCACCTAATGTCCCAGAAACTTTGACCTTGGACATGAGTTTCTTCAACCCACTTGTGCCATATTGAATCCGACGCATGAGTTGCATCATAAATCAATTCAGCAACGTTGGTTTTGTTCCAAGCAAAAATTTCTTTAAGCCCAAGTCCTCCTTCAAACTTAGGCCTGCAGACCCTATGCCAAGCCACCGGTGCCTTCTTCCCTTCGCTACTGCCACACCACATGAAATTCCTAAGAATTCTATCGATAGTGTTGATGATGGATTTAGGTAGAAGGAAAATCTTGCACCAGTACTGAATTATCCCCGAGAAAACTGCCCTGACGATCTCGCCACCCAGGCATTTGCTTTCTTTCTGAGTTTGGAGATAAGGTCATTGAAGTCCCTCGTTTGAGCCCGAGTACTACAGAGTGGCACGCCAAGGTATTTGACAGGAAGGACGCCGCTCTTCATTCCCAGGATTTCACAAAGATCATCCTCCAGGATATTGCCCACACCAGCACTAAAAAATTTTGATTTGGATTGATTCATCTCTAGGCCAGAGCAGGCATTGAAATCATCTAAGACCTTTTTGACACTTCTAGCAGATTCAACATCCCCATGAGCAAATACAAATAGATCGTCAGCAAAGCAGAGATTTATCACCTTAGCACGAGCACATCTAGGGTGATATTTAAACAAATTTGCACTGGCAGCCATCTTGAGAGCACGGGTCAGATATTCCATAATAAGAACAAACAGGTAAGGGGCTAACGGATCTCCCTGTCGGAGACCTCTTTTGGCCTTAAAGTGCCCACAATACTCTTGCCCAATCTTGATGGTGAATTGGCAACTTGAAATGTATTCCCGGATCCAGCGCACCATGACAGTATGGAAGTTAAGATCCTCAAGAAGCTTGAATAAGAAGTTCCAACTAACCGTGTCATAAGCTTTCCTCAAATCAATTTCATTGCACATCTAGGGCTTATATATTTTCTAGCATAGATCTTCACTATATCCTGGCACACATCAATGTTATGCCTGATGCTTCTCCCTTTGATGAAGGCTCCCTGGTTACTGTCTACAATTTTGGGAAGGATGTCCTGCAGCCTGACCACGATCATCTTAGAGATGACTTTGTAGATTACGTTACAGCAAGAAATAGGCCTGTAGTCATTTATAGAGTTGGGATGATCCACCTTTGGAATTAGAGCTATAACTGTGTTACCAAGCTCTTTGAGAATCTTTCCACTTGAGAAGAACTCCAGAGCAGCCTCAGTAAACTCCCCACCCACAATGGCCCAGACATTCTTGAAGAATTGAGCGTTGTAACCATCCGGGCCTGGGGCCTTGTTCTTGTTAATACTCCATAAAGCTCTCTTGACATCTTCTTTGCTGAAATTAGCAATCATACTGCTTCGATCATATTCATTGACCAGCCTGCCACTCTGAACAACATAACTGTCAATAGAGGTTTCATCTCCTGAAGTGCCAAGAAAGTCTCTAAAATGTAAGCCCACATCTTAACTATGTTTGTTTGTATTATTTAGAAGGGTAGAATTTTAGTTTGTTTAATATGGAACATCTCATTAGTTTTTTAACCAAATGTGTTTACATGCCTAGAACAAGCTAGAGCCACCAGGAGGATCAGATTTAAGTAAAAAATTTACCTAAATTCGAGGTCCACGTCTAATGTGTAATTGACTTCTTTTGTTGTGAAGGAATACTTTGATTTTGTGATCCACTTGTTTAGGTCGTTTTGAGTTGACCAATCTCCTCTTGGTTCAAATCTGAATTGGTTAGATCATGTTAAGATGACGAAACTCTATCCCAGAATATAAACATATGAGTTATTCCTCTTATTGTCATTTTTATGATAGAATCTAATGTGCTCATGTGTTAAGTCTAACATGTATATGTGCATAAACCGACGTATGTATCTCATATTAAATATGACTCATCAACTTTAACATGATATAAGAATATGTTTCCATAAGTACAGAAATATACTTATGGATTACGTAAGTACAAAATATACTTCTTCATCAATCCACATGGATCAAATGATTGCCTAAAATTAGGCCAAACCCAAATTCAAACAATCACATACAAATTCATGTTTTGCAGCCATCAAATCTTGAAATAGTAGTGAATTCATTTAAATTGTTCTTCGTGGCTGCCCAAATGGATCCACCTTGACCTTTATTGATAGCAAACGTATAGCTACCACTTCTTTTCCCAAAGACAAATGTGTGTCATCTACCACTCTCAATATAATGTAAGTGTGGTAATTAATTTGAAGGTGACATATTAATTGATTATTTTATGGGTTCATTTTTAGTCAATCATTTATGCATATGCAATATTTACATATATAATTAAGTTCAAAGTATATAGTTAGGGCATATTCCACTTGCTTAGATATAGATATGTCATATGTGCACATATATTATAGTTGAAACTTGTGTACGCATGAATGATAAATGTCTAATTAACTACCTGATTTGTATACAATTGTTGTTGAAATTAAGGTAGATCATATGGTTATCTCAAGTTTGAATGAATATATTGAGCAATTGAGATATAAAATTTACTATTTCTGTAAGTTTGGGAGCATATGAGACCAAGTAAAATGATACTATATCCTAAATTTGTTTTAATTAAAATTTTGCACTAGCCGTACAACTTTTAAACTAGTTTTCAAATCAAACAGTATTGTTTCATATCCACACACATCATAGGCGAAAAAAAATAAAGAATCATGCATATTAGCTAGGCCATGTTATTCAATCTGCATATTGTAGGAAAATCTTATTACAAAAGAGCCATCTTTTGATTGAAATGACATTGATGGTACAAAAGCACATAAGGGTTTATCATTCATCCCATCTTGCTTGAATGCATTCTAGCATGGTACTCCGTAAACGATAATATCTTACAATCTTCGGACATCTAATCAAATGGTTAAACTTCAAAGAGCAATACTCGGAGCTTACCGGTTTGATTCTCATGGATGGCGCCCTCAACCAAAAAAATGATAATATCGTAGAATATTTCTTAATTAGATATACGGGGTCTTTCTGTCTACATGCATGCGAACATAGATTAATTTCGCTCTTATAGTCTTCACCGACATACATATGTCTGTTTCGATCACTAAGCCTAGCCCGGATGGCATTTACTCATTTTGGTACAATTATGGAGCAATTCTTGGCATACCAAGCATAACACAGAACAAAGTCTTCACTTGCAATCAAATCGAATCAATATATAAGAACAAAACTAATCCAATTACCAAGTGCACAAACATATTGATACAACCTTTGGACATCTAGTCAAACAGTTAAGACTCTAAGGGTAGTAAGCAGAGATCACCCGTTCGACTCTCCCCTAAACCAAAAAAAAAAGAATCATATTGATGCAACTTTTGTATGCATACATGCATGCATCTTCATCATTGAGCAAGGGGTAGATTCATTGCCGTACACTCTCATTAGTTTTCTAGAGTTATGATCGAGCAAAGGGTTAGCTAGGTAGTACAAATGTCGAAACATGGGTGCATGTGAATGGCACATTTTCAGAAAATTAGTTTATAGCAAGGAAAGTGACTTGGACGGTCCAAATTGCATTATGTGGAGCCCTAAAATAGTACAGTTAATGGTGACATTGTATGTAAAACAAGGGCCCTTTCTATTATTCATTTTTTTTTTCACATTTGTGTTACTATATATGTATTGTTTATCATTTCTTGGTTTGATATTGTTTAGGTGTACGTACGTGTTTGGAAGTGTTGGTGTTAGATCCAGGCTTCATGGGTGTGTGTGTGAGGGAGTAAGCACAACCAACGTTCAAGGCCGCCATGGAAAAGAAAGTTAGTTACAGTTATAAAAAGAAAAAAGTCTTCCATTATTGGGCCAAACATATGAGTAATATTTTATTTCCTATAAAAAAGAATTAGCCTAGAATATAAATTTGTGTCACGTTCATAGAAGTTTCTTGTCATGAGGTCATTCTTGACCTTTTTGACGATGTGGGAAAAAAAGTATGACTTGTTTCTCTATTAACAACAATATATGTGTTTATTACTAATGGTGATTGTTTGGTTGTAATTAAGTTGAGTAGGAGAGTTAGTTGGCGCGATAGTGTAAGGTCTTGCTCGCTCGTTTATGTTTTGGAGAGACGATCTACAGTGGAAGATTTTCGTATTAATAGTTACGAGCTGTAAATATGAATCAGTTTTCGATCTATATGGATTGGGGGATATCTTGGGTCCTTGACCTCGACTGATCGATATAATATATCTCGCATAATTGTACATGAACAATTGAGGACGGTACGTTACTTCGCAATAGGATTTTAAAGTAATAACCATATATTTTTTCTAACAGAAATTTGTAAAGATTGTTTAGTATGATCTTATAGTAGGTAGATCGCTTAATGTATGTGTGAGCATGTATTTTTTTAAGTGACAAATCTAAATAAATTAAGCTTTACTTTAGGTATCCCGTTGAAGAGAATTTCTCTAAGATAATTAAGTATTTAGAATATGATCTAATTAAAGTTTTGGGGTCATTATTGTTTTGGTTAGAAGAAATCTGAAATAGGTCAAATCATTGTAACTCATACTAATAATTACTTAGCGTATGTGACTAGTTTTCTATTATAAAAATTGTTGTTCAAATTAATACACAAGTTGCATTCTTTTCTTGATTTTTTATATTATATATCCATGGCCATGGGGCTTCCAACGTAATGTGGATTTCAAACTTGATTAGATACACATTTAATTTCTAGTTTTTGTAGGTATATTTTTGAAATGACACACCAAATAATGCTTCATTGAATAATTTGTAACTTTTCTTAATTTCAATTATACTTGGGAAAAAAAAACATCTTAGATATTCAAGATTTTGATACCCAAAAAATCTTGTAGGCGTTATTCTTTAATCATGCATAACCAATCACCATTTGACCTAGTGAGTACAGCTTATGAATTTTTTAAGTAGTTGTCCAGATTGAGATTCATATTTGAAAATGGATTTTTCTATTGTGTAGACACACTATAAAATACCAATATTAGAAAGATTTGATAAATCTTAAAAATTGTGATTTCCTAAATTTTTTTATGACAAATTCACTAATTTATCTTTAAGATTTATATTCCTTATTTAGTATGATTATAATGTGCACATAATACAAAAATTGTTTAAAAATGACTACAATACATGTTACATAAAGTCATTCCGACCGATCAAACAGGCGAGATCAAAAAATATAACAGTATCCACATTATAAGACAAAAACGCAAATACACCACAATTAACCAACTATTATGACATAACACATCCTAATTGGACCGACAATAAACTAAAACGTACATTGTAATATGACTATATATATATATATGAGACATATGTTATCCCCACAATATATAATATCATCATTTACGTTCATGATATCCAAATTACTAACAAGTAGCTCAAGTTTTAATCGGATCATTTGCGGCTTAGTCCATGTTATTTCGGGTCCAGTTCACTTTCAAGTTGGGCGAATATTCGACCATGTCAATTAATTCGGATACATGATATTTTTTACTCGAAAAGAAACCCCAAGACCAACATAACAAAACTTAATAATAGTTAATCTACCACGTACATTAGGTTATCAATCATAGTGTACGTTATGGATATAATGAAAATAATACCAATTTTCGCATAATAATAAAAATAATATAATATTTTAAGCAACAAAATTTAATACTAATTTTCTTTGTATTGGTAGGAAATAACAAGGGGATTTTTTTTGGTAGGGATTTATATTTTTCTGGCTGGATATTAATAATACAAGCTTTTGTTTTTCTTACAATGTGAAATGTAATTTGAGTGATAAAATTTGATACGATTTATATGATAAGAACTGGTATTGACCACGTTAAATCTTAGCAATGAGTTTTCATTAATGCAACAATGCCTAATCAATGAATTTTGATGGCCATATATGTCATATTAACATGATAAAAGTCGGTATTATGTTTAGTCAATTCAAGATTTTGTATTGTTTTTTTATTGAGAGGCAAATTTTGATACTCCATCTGTCCCATTAATTTATCCGTCTTTTAATTTTGAGCGTCCCAAAAAGTTTCTCTACTTCTTGAATCTTTCTATTTTTATCTATACATTTTTACACTTTTACCCTTATTCAATCTCAAATATTACCTTTATTATTCAACTTTATCACTTTTTCTTGTAAAAGTACAAAATTATCCTCATTCAATCTTATATATTACCACCCGTTATTCACATTTCTAATCACCTTTATCATTATCACTTTTTACCTTTATAAAATTACAGAATTACCCTCATTCATTCTCATATATTATCCTAATTATTTAACTTTTTAATTTTTTTTATTAATTACTATGTCAACTATACCTTATCAACCAAATAATTTGGAACGAAGAGAGTCGAGTGATTTTTTCCACAATTTTTACTACTCCCAACAGTATGTATTTAGCTTACATCTGAGTATCTGACCATATATAAATGCAAACTGCTGATTAACTAACTTTGCAGTTTGCACTTATATTGTGACAAGATCGAGGTGATATTGTTTTTTACTCCGTATTTTATCCATGACCTGACTTTTCATAGTTTAGTTTATCATATAATAAAAAAATACACTTTTATATTAAAACAGATCTCAGACTTTAAGTTGCAACTGCTACAATGTTGCACATTTCATAAATGTCTTTTGTTCCTATGTAATTGTAATGGAATGAACCTGTTGTATAGAGGAATTGAGAAGAGAAGAGATAGACAGAGGAGAAATTAGGAAGAATATAGAGAATAGAGGAGAATCAGAAATTGGATTGAACATCAAGATACCTCTACAATCCTCTCCTCTCGGTACAAATAGGCTTTCTAACAGGATTGATACAACTGAGCACAATACAGCTCATCACCACGCTAACAACCCCTAACAACCTGCTAGCTTATTTATAATAAGAGCCTACTAATACAATTGTAACATTGCTCCCCCTCTTAAAGGACTTGTCCTCAAGGCCTATCAATAAACTGTGGAAACTGTTGAATGACATGCTTTGCTGGCTCCCAAGTAGCCTCATTAACATCCAAGTTAGCCCACTGAATCAACCATTCTGTCACTGGATCCCCCTGCTTAGAGTAAGACACTCTTGTATCCAAAATTGCCTGAGGTTCAATCAACACTTCACCAGCTTCATCAGTAATAGGAGCAGAAGCTTGAACTAAGACAGCAGGACCAACCCTTTTTTTCAACTGAGAAATATGAAAAATAGGGTGTATCTTTGAACCAGCTGGTAATTCCAACTTATAAGCCACCTTGCCAAATTTTTGCAACACCTTGAAAGGACCATAAAATTTCGAACTCAACTTCACATTAGTTCTGACAGCTGCAGAACTCTGCCTGTATGGTTGGAGCTTCAAATAAACCTCATCTCCAATTGCAAACTCCCTCTCAGTCCTATGCTTATCGGCCATTTGCTTCATACGAGACTGAGCTTGCTGTAAATTATACTTGAGCTAAGCAACCATGTTCTGTCTAAGCTTCAACCACTCTTCAACAGAAGCTGTAGAAACTGGCATTTGATTCAATCCAAGTTGAGGAGCCACATAACCATATAAAGCCTGGAATGGAGTGACTTTGAGGGCTGAATGAAAGTTGGTGTTGTACCACCACTCAGCTAAGGTCAACCAACTACACCACTTCTTAGGATAAGAAGAAGTCATACCTCTCAAGTAGGCCTCCAAACACTGATTAACCCGTTCTGTCTGACCATCGGTTTGAGGATGAAAAGCTGTAGACAACTTCAATTTAGTTCCCATAGCTCCAAACAGTTCTCTCCAAAAATGACTAACAAAAATTTTGTCCCTATCAGAAACAATAGTCTGTGGCAACCCATGCAATTTGAAAACTGTATCCATGAACACCTGAGCCACCCTAGAAGCAGAAAAAGGATGAGCTAAGGCCACAAAATGTGCATACTTTGTAAACCTGTCCACCACCACCAAAATAGCATCTTTTCCCATAGACTTAGGCAATCCTTCCACAAAATCCATACTAATGTGTTGCCAAGCTTGTTCAGGAATTGCCAAAGGCTGCAATAAACCCGGATATGCAACATGCTCACCCTTATTTCTTTGACAATTATCACACTGTCTAACTAAGAGCTCAACTGATTGCTTCATCTTTGGCCAATAAAACAGTGACTTCAATCTTTGATAAGTCCCATGAATCCCTGAATGTCCACCAATAGGAGAGTCATGAAACACTGCCACTAACTTCTGTCTCAAATCTGAATTTGATCCAATATAAATTCTGTCTTTGTATTTCAGCAAACCATTCACCACTTTATACTTCTCACAAGGATTTATAGCATGAGAAGATATCAACTCAGAAACCTCATTGTCTTGCTCATAACTGTGCAACACTTCCAGCAACCATTGAGGTTGGACAGCAGATATCACAGACAGACTATTCTCAAACTCAAATTTCCTGGATAAAGCATCTGCAACTCTATTTTCTACACCCTTCTTATACTCAATAGAATAAGATAAACCCAATAGCTTTCTAACAGCTTTCTTCTGCAACTGAGTAGTCAATTTTTGATCAAGAATGTACCTTAAGGACTGGTGATCAGTCTTGATGAAAAAATGTGCTGGTTCCAAGTAGTGTCTCCATTTATCCACAGCTAACAAAATAGCAAGTAATTCCTTCTCATAAGTAGAAAAATGTAAACTCCTGCCGTGCAAAGCCTTACTAATGAAAGCCAAAGGTTTCCCCTTCTGCATCAATACAACTCCAATTCCTGAATTGCAAGCATCTGCCTCAATAGTGAAAGGTTGATTAAAATCTGGCAAAGACAACACAGGAGTAGAGGA
The DNA here is from genome assembly GCA_963924305.1 of Polygonum maritimum. Lineage (NCBI taxonomy): Eukaryota > Viridiplantae > Streptophyta > Magnoliopsida > Caryophyllales > Polygonaceae > Polygonum > Polygonum maritimum. The sequence continues at coordinate 1,288,251 of OZ002735.1, forward strand.
CAAAATATGCTTCAATTGTTGAAAAGCAAATTCAGCCTCTGCAGACCATTTGAACTCATCCTTCTTCAACAATTCTGTCAAAGGTCTGGCAATACCCCCATAGCCTTTAATAAAGCGCCTATAATATCCTGATAACCCAAGAAAACTTCTCAACTCTTTTACATTTCTTGGTGACTTCCAACTAGTCATAGCTTCAATCTTTGTAGGATCAGTAGCCACTCCCTTCACAGATATCAAATGGCCCAAATATTCCACTTGAGGCTGAGCAAAAGAACACTTGCTCTTCTTAGCAAATAAAGAATGCTTCCTCAACAGCTCCAAAACTTTCCTCAAATGCTCCTCATGTAACTCCAAAGAAGCACTATATACTAAAATGTCATCAAAGAAAACAAGCACAAATTTCCTCAAATAAGGAGAAAACGCCTCATTCATTAAGGACTGGAAGGTGGCTGGAGCATTAGTAAGCCCAAATGGCATCACCCTGAATTCATAATGCCCCTTGTGAGTTCTGAAAGCTATTTTCTCAACATCCCTCTCAGCCATCCTAACCTGATGGTAACCAGCCCTCAAATCCAGCTTTGAATAGAAACAGGCACCATGCAATTCATCTAATAATTCTTCAATGTGTGGAATGGGAAACTTGTCCTTGATAGTCACATCATTAAGCTGCCTATAATCAACACAAAATCTCCAAGAGCCATCTTTTTTCTTAACCAGCAAGGTTGGAGAAGCAAAAGGACTCTGACTTGGCCGAATGATGGCAGACTTCAACATTTCTTCTACTTGTCTTTCTATTTCAGCTTTCTGAAAGTGAGGATACCTATAAGGCTTGGCACAAACTGGTTGCACCCCTTCCTTAAGAACTATGGTATGCTCATGTCCTCTTAATGGTGGCAACCCCTTAGGTTCAGCAAACACATCCTCAAATTCCACTAACAGCCGCTGAATCACTAATGGTTCCTCAATCAATTTACCTTCCACAGCAAATACTCTAGCTACTTGAGTCACAAGCAAAGGCACTCTCTTCCTGAGCAATTTCTGAAACTTACTTCCTGTAATCATCCTCAATGCAGCTTCCTCTTTATCTCCACAAATCTCTACAGTTTTTCCTCCCATAACAAAAGAAATTTTCAACTTCTTAATATCAAACAACACAGGGCTAAACTCCCATAGCCAATCACCACCCAAAATCATGTCACATCCTCCAAGTTTAAGAATCCTAAGATCATGCTTAAACTTATGACCCTGCATAGTCCAGCTCAACCCTTTACAAATCTGATTACAAAACATTTTTTCACCATTTGCTACACAAACCTCTAACACAGACGCTTCCTGCACTTGCACCCCCTTATGAACCACTACTCTTGGATCCACAAAGCTGTGAGTGGCTCCCCTGTCTACCAAAATCACTATCTCTTTGCCCTGAATATCTCCTTTAATCCTAATGGTAGTCTTAGGATTACTCCCAGCTATAGCATGAACATACACTTCCTGATCATTAAGTAACTCTTCAGAAGACTCTAACTGAACACCCTCCCCAATATCACCAATACCAGATTCATGCACCTCATTCAACTGTTCAGCCATCAATGTGTGTAGAGTTTGAGACGTGCATCTATGACCCACATGATACTTTTCTCCACACTTGTAACACAAACCTTGTTGCTTGCGCACTTCAAATGTTGAAGAGGAAGGAACAGATTTGGTAGAAACTGAAGTGATAGGATTAGATGAAACAGACTTCTGCAATTCTCTACTATCACCACTACTTTTATTCTGGAAAGTAGACAAGGGAGGTTTCCATGGTGGTCTGCTCACTTTCACAATTGCTTGCACAGCATCTGAATGAAGCTTGGCTTGCTCATAAGCCATAGCAAGATCTTGAGGTCTATTCAGCTTAACCAAAGAACGAATTTCTGCTTTCAATCCACTGACATAACTGGAAACAAAATATGCTTCTGACAAATGAGGATCATAAGCAAGAACATAAGCACGAAGCTCCTCAAATTTTTCAGTGTAATCCTCAATACTACCCTTCTGTTCTAGCTTATTAAATTCCTCAATGATTTCAACGCCCTTCTTTGCCCCAAACCTAGCACAAATCGCTTCCTCCAAATCACACCACGAAGCCCCTGGTTTCTGCATCAAGAACCCCTGTAACCAGATGTCTGCCTTTCCATTCACATAAATCGAAGCTAACTGAACTTTCTGAGTCTCAAGAATGCCAAAGATCTCAAAATATCTTTCACATTTACGCACCCAACTTCTTGGCTGAGAGCCATCGAAAACTGGAAAATCGACCTTAGGGAAACGATTCATACCTGAACCAAAAGACCAGGACGATCGGTCTCTTGAATCTTGACCTGCAATTGGCGTAGTTCCCCCTCCTTGAGGACGATCGCGATCAGGCAAACGATCCTCCGGCCTCCCTGTTCCAAGAAGACTCGGCCGAAGTCCACCAGAACTTGAAGAAGGTGCGACTTCTGGAACGCGAGGAGTTGGAGTCTTTTCACCATGTGGAATCATGAATTCAGTCAACCGATTCAGTGTTTGATCAATCCGATCCAGCTTTTGATCGGTGGAAGCAAATCGCGCTGAATTGTCTTCTTGCTGAAGCTTGGATTCCGCCATGAACACGCGTGTAGACTCCATGAATGTCTGGGATTCCAATTGAATTTCAGCTACCGATTGTTGCAATTGTAAAATCTGCGCCTCCGTTTTGCGCAATCCATCCTCCATCGATCGAAAGCGTGTGCCGTCCGCCATGGAAATGGATCAAGCTCTGATACCAATGTAATGGAATGAACCTGTTGTATAGAGGAATTGAGAAGAGAAGAGATAGACAGAGGAGAAATTAGGAAGAATATAGAGAATAGAGGAGAATCAGAAATTGGATTGAACATCAAGATACCTCTACAATCCTCTCCTCTCGGTACAAATAGGCTTTCTAACAGGATTGATACAACTGAGCACAATACAGCTCATCACCACGCTAACAACCCCTAACAACCTGCTAGCTTATTTATAATAAGAGCCTACTAATACAATTGTAACAGTAATATAATGTATATATAGATAACAACTACTCCATAATGCACCAAATTTGGGTATTTGTTACTTCCTCAATTTAATTCCTATATTTAATAAATTACAATCCCACAATAATATATCCATCACATTTTTTTAGTTTTCACCTAAGAAGCTAATATAAGCTATAGCTAGCCTTTATAAACTTTTATATTTATATTTGTTCATTGCTTTTAGTGACTTCTTTCTCTCCACTAGTGAGTAATGATCCAAATTATGTAGTCCCTACTTAAGAAAAGGTGAAGGGGAAAGGATTGATATCTTTTGAGAAATTTGTGTATAACACTTTTGATCGAGTTGTAACTTGCATTTGCATGTACATAATGATAAAACAATACAAAAAAAACATATGAGATTTTTAGTTTTTTTTTTTTTTAAATGGATTAACCAATGTGTGTGCACATGCCATTCAAATCCCCACTTGCTATATATATATATATATATATGAATACCCTCATGCATTAAACAAAAGTGTTTTTTCCCTCTCACTTTTTATTCTAATTACATTATTTTATTATTATTTTTGGAATAAATGTCTCCTTGAGAAAAAAAAATATCAGAACATTCTGATTTGAGTATCGAAGGTGAATTCGAAAATTCATCTCTTTTTTAAAAAAATTACATATTCCGGTCATTATCGAGTATTAAAATTCAAGCCAACGGTCCAAGATTCCTACTTTCGATTTTCGACACGTGAATAGTTATCGTTATTTATGGTGTCGATCTTTCTCTACCAAACTCAATAACAACTTGTATATATCTTTACTAGTCCATGTGATTTGAGTGAGACTGTAGTGAGTCGTGTAATGTTGTGACATACATAATTTGGAGTTTTGACCAAATATATGTATAAAGAATTACAAATGGGTAAGATCTAACGAGCTAGGTGTAACTGAATTTCACCGTTTGACTTGTTGAATGCTGACCAATAATTTCGTGAGGTAATTTCTAGTCTGCCTTGATCATTTACTTTACAACTAGTTGAGTTGTCCAGAAAAGGTGGGCAAATACTCCGTACGGGATTAAAGAGTAAAATGATATGGGATTTGATACAGTAAAATTAAATTGTCATTGTACTCCAAGTATATGGAATTTGGGCTGGTTCTTATAAATAGGAGGGAAATATAAGAATTGAATGTAATTGGGTGGTTTGTAGTTAAAAAGGGATTGTGAGAGTTCAGCGGTTTTGTGGTTATTTTCCCTTCCCAACAAAAAATTAAAGAAAAATTGAAAATTATAATTTTACAAGCAGGTTTTTGAGTTTTTATTGGTACACGTGTCGAATCCAGACTGCACCACATGACGCAATCTTTTCTACAGACATTGCTAAAATAAAGAGAGATTAATTAGCACGTATTGTTAGGTGCTATAGTGGAGTTGAGTACACGGTATTAGTGATTTTAATTAGGAGCTGACTGAAATTCCCCTTCACTATATTGATCACTATTTCACTATATCATTCTTGGAGAAGTTAGTACAAATGTCGTTAAATTGTTTGATGATATAATTTACCAATTGTACGTATTTCCTTTGGGCCATGAAAACTTGACACGAATGGAAAATAAATAGTAGAAATGACTAGTGACCAAGTTAGGAATATGAAATCTTTAATTTCATCAAAATGTGCGATTTAATTGGGGATTAGAAATCTTTGATATTTCTATCTCGCTCGTTGAGTGATTTTGGCCGGTTGGGTATCTAACGACCAATCAAACCGAGTGTCACTATACCATCGCTCTAGGCTAGGTGGTGACTCTAGTTAATCAACCAGAGTGAAGACCGACGATCGCTAACACTTCTGCGTGGTGTAGTAGACAGTAGTGGATTGTCCGAGATCTAACCTCCTTTCAGACAATCCGTGACTTTACCGATACTTTTACTCTCTTCTTAACGCAAATAATATAATCGTAACCAGGGACAGATCCAGGATTTCAAAATAGGGTGGGCTAATTATCATCAAAATAATTTGGGTGGGCTAAATTATTTTAACTTAACTAGTTTACTACTAAATTTACCTTATTTACCTTATTTTTTATTATTTAATTTACCCTATTTTCATTTTTTCTAATTTTTTAGGGTGGGCTGGATCCTACCCCAGCCCACCGGTGAATCCGTGCTTGATCGTAACTCATAAGTTAATCTTTTTATCAATATATCACGACATCAAGATAAACCAGCGGTCACTTGAAATAGCAAATGTAGGCAATGGACTCACTTAACAGCTACAATACGCACTTGCGTACGTTCGTATGTCTACATTCAAAATGCTTAACAACGCATACAAAAAAGGGCAACCAATTAAATACGACAAAATTGAAGTAAAACATATGTTCCTCTTCTTACTGTAATTCTTTTTATTTTTTATTTTTTTGGTCCCATGATGACAACATTGACAAATGACAAGGGAGAAAAGTATTTATCTTTTTTTTTTCTTATTTAAAACACGTTTTGTATATAACGTGTAGTAAGTGTAAGTGTAAGTGGACTGTTACAACCATAAAATAAAAACAAAAAATACCCAAAATAAAATAAAAATAAAAAGCAGTATATAAGAGGGCACACCACAAAGAACTCTGCTCCCCAACTCAGGGGAACAATCTCTTGCAGGGTCTCTTCTTCCTCCTTCAATTCAGCCATTTGAAAGAGACTCTGCTTGCAACACAAAGTTTTCACAAACCCAACTTCTTTAGCATAAAAAAGAACCAATCTTTTCTTTGTAAAATTTGATCCTACAAAAAGGGTAGTTTTGAAATGGGGAGAAGTCCTTGTTGTGCAAAGGAGGGCTTGAACAGAGGAGCTTGGACGGCCATGGAAGACAAGAAGCTCACCGATTACATCAAAGAACATGGCGAAGGCCGATGGCGAAGTCTTCCCAAAAACGCTGGTTCGTATCCCCCTTTTCTTTTTTTTTTTTTTTTGAACCGGTGAGGATTAGGAACACGCCTTTAGGGCGGGTCACCTAGGGCATCCTTTCGGATGAGAGCATGAAGCTCGTAGTGGTTTCAAATGGTTTCCCATGAGACACTGTGGCCCAGGAAAGCAATTTTATCAGCCACAGAGTTACGAGTCCTACTCTCATGATAGAATCGTACTGACTCGAAGCCCCGCAGGGATACGAGAATGTCTGTTACAAGTCTTTCTATTTCCCATGGGCAACGAATTTCTCCAGAGAGAGCCTTTATGACAATGATGTTATCTCCTTCGATCTCGAGCTTCTTTACACCTAGTTGCTTGGCCATCTTTACTCCTTCGATCTTCTTCGTATCCCCCTTTTCGTTTACGTTTTCGTTGTTGTTATCATTTTTATTTATTTTTTTGTTTTTTTGAGTGTGTATGGAAGAATGATACGACGAGTTTTGGGCGATTACAGGGCTGAAACGGTGTGGAAAGAGTTGTAGGCTGAGGTGGCTGAACTATCTCCGGCCCGATATTAAGAGAGGAAACATCACCGCCGACGAGGAGGAGCTTATCGTCCGACTTCATAAGCTACTAGGGAACAGGTAATTTGATTGACTGTAGTGTAATGTTGTTACCATTAACATTTGGTTGATAGAAGAATGGTGGAGTTATTTGTGGTTCAAAGTTACCTAACCCATTTGACCGGATGGTAAGTAGTATGATGTGTTATTAGTTGCAATGAGATTTTTGTTTTTATATGATCGAGCTTCATAATAGATTGAGATGTTAGATCCAACTTGTGGGTTAGTTTGGAGTAGTGCTTGCATTAATGCAAACATGGTTTTGATGTTTGATGGTTGTTTTGTAGATGGTCGCTCATAGCTGGAAGACTTCCAGGACGAACAGACAATGAAATAAAGAACTACTGGAACACGAATCTGAGTAAAAAAGTTCCCGATGATCGTCGTCACAATAACGCCAGAGAGTCTGAAAGAAACAAGGATACGAAGCCATCATCCATCGCGATTCAAGCCATACAACCTCAAAAGCCGAGTTCTAATGTGGTCATTCGGACAAAGGCGTTCAAATGCACAAAGGTGGTCATTACCCCACCATCGGTACCAACACCACCACCACTTCCACTACCGACACCGCCACCATCACCGCCCTTGGGTAGTACCCAGACGAGGGACCCTATCAAGACTGACACTAACTCTAACACAGAGAACCTAATTCTATCGAATGGGTTACCAGAAGGTCAACTTTTAGACTTTCCAGTAACCGACTTTAGCATGATGGGTGAGCTTAACTTTAACGAGTTCCTGGACCCGCAGCAAATGCTGGACATTTGCTGCCGTCTAAGTCAGGGGACGAGCAACGAAGGGGATCAGTTTTCGCCCTCGTCTTCGCTTGAGGAGCCAATCGAGTTCCCCGAGGAGATGATGGAGGATTGGCGCAAAAGCGGTTGCGGCTTCAACACATCCGGGCTGGAGTTTTGGCTTTGAGAGTAAGGGCTTTTTTGGCATGAAGCCGAAAGTACATGTACTATTGTACTGATAATAACGGCCTTATATGTATGTATAATAAATAAGTGCGTAATTAGTTATAGTAAGAAATACAGTATGTCCATTGTGCAAATGAAATCTTGACCAAAAAAAATTGTGCAAAATAAAGTTAATTTGTATGAGAGTGGCAGGAATAGCTTTGTGTTTGCACACGTACTAACTCCACATCTACAAAAAGGGCTTGTGCTAAAAATAATGTGTATGCACTTTATAAGCTGGCGCCCTTTTTTTTTTTTTTTTTTTTTTCTGTAGCAAATCATCATGCACAGGAATCTTTTTTGGTTTTGTCTATGTGCAAACTGTATGTGTAGTTTAATATATATAATAATAATAATGTTTTAATATTATATTGATACATTATGGTGTATATTATGTGGTACGTACTAATTAATTATTAAATTATTGTATCATGATTCTTGATCTATAATCATGATATAATAAGGGTGATGGAATTATTATGGTCATTCGAAGAATTTCTCGTGAAGTTAATTGTGCTAAGAAAATTCTACTAAAGAAAAGAAATTGAGTTAAGAAAAGAAAGAATGATTAAAGTTGACTTTAATTGGCTATCTTGGACGCTACTAGCAGACTCTATTTCAATTTGATTGTTATAATAATTGCTTTGAAAAGTCGACGTAATATACTTTGAAAAGTCGACGTAAAAATTGAGAAAACTCCATACACACGAATATGTATATATTGATAAAATCAAAATTTGAAGTCTTCGAGCATCTAGTTTGACGGTTAAGCATATGGTAACATTATGAGGTTACTGCTTCGAGTCTAATGGACGGTGGTGTGCCCTCGAAGAATAGCCTATTCTTTTAGAATTGGTTGATAATCAGTTCTTGTGTGGTACTTGTAAAGACGGAAATTTAGCTCTGATTCTATGTGGAATTGTACTAGTTTTGAAAGAACATATAAAGGGGTATGGAATTTTGGTTGAGATATTGATTTGATTTTGTTTAATTTTTTTTTCTAGTTTTATTGCAATTTGCTTGATGAGAGTGTGACATGTGATGAGTTGTTAGAGCGGTTGATAGGTTAGAGTTTAATTACTTACTACTATGATAAAAAAAAATGCGTCACGCCGTTCAGTCTCCGCCTAGCGTTTTTTTGGGACGACTAATTTGATTCATGTTTAAATAAACTCGCATTAGTTTTGTTACAAATAAAGAGGATGTATGAATTTTATTTAGATAAAGTCATAATGATTACTAAAATCAACTCAATTAGCAAAACTTCATGCTCTCCAAAAGTAGTACATATCACAGTTTTTGCAAGTTCACCATTAGTCCATTACTCTAAACTTTCTCTAAGATTTTGTAGTGTATATTCCACAAATGAACCTCAGGTTGATTAAATGCAATAACAATAGCATGCCTCCCTCACATTTTACTAAACAGATAATATACATAATTGTGCAAATGAGGCATCAGTTTTTGTGGACCGATGAATGTGAATTGAATCTGAGGTGTAACTTGAAGCTGCAAGATTTCACCTAATCATATCCTGCAAATGTGGAGCAATCCATGGTCCACAATCAATTAATGAATGCTATATGTTGGTGTGAATCACGTGGGCTTATTTAATGTTACTACAACAAACTATGCATACGTAACTTATAGTTTTGTATGTAACTGAGAGAATATGGGTAAATGTTTCTTTGGGGGTTCTCCATTCAATAATCACAATATATACAGTTTACAATCAAGCCTTGTGGGCCAAGCTAGGGTTACTAAGATAATATATGCTAATATACCCCCGCAGTCGAAACTGGAGGGGACCGAACTGTGAGACTGTCTCTAAAGTCTAAGTACAATTGTCTAGGTAACCCTTTAGTAAAAATATCTGCATATTGAAATTTGGAAGGAACATGGAGAACCCGAACATGACCCAAAGCAACCTTTTCCCGAACGAAATGAATATCCAGTTCAATGTGTTTTGTACGCTGATGTTGAACCGGATTGCTTGCCAGATAAGAAGCAGAAACATTGTCGGTGTAGACCAGCGATGCACGCGAGAGGGGGCAATGCAACTCAAGAAGCAAATTGCGCAGCCAGGAGCATTCGGCCACAACATTGGCCACACCGCGGTATTCTGCTTCAGCACTCGAACGGGATACAACATTCTGACGCTTGGCAGACCAAGATACAAGCGTGTCATTGAGGAAGACACAGTAACCAGAGGTGGACCGACGAGTGTCAGGGCAACCTGCCCAATCAGCATCAGTGTAGGCAACGAGCGCAGGAGAGCCAGCAGCGGAAATAGTGATGCCAAGAGGAGCAGAGCCATGAACATAGCGAATGATACGCTTCAGAGCAGCAAGATGTCGTTCCCGGGGATCATGCATGAAAAGACAGACCTGCTGAACTGCATAAGAGATGTCAGGGCGCGTGAATGTCAAATACTGTAATGCACCGGCCAAGCTGCGATATAGAGTGGGATCGGCAACTGGAGGGCCGGCATCAACGCTGAGCTTCGTGCCAGGATCGATGGGAGTGGCAGCAGGATTACAGTTAGACATAGAAGCGCGATCAACAATCTCACGAGCGTACTTTTCCTGTGATAGAAAGATGCCGGTGCCAACTGGGCGAGTAGAAACACCCAAGAAATAGGATAATGTACCAAGGTCAGTCATAGCAAACTCCTTACTGAGAAGAGTAATAATGTGAGACCGCAATGTGTCAGAAGAGGCCGTCAAAATAATGTCGTCAACATACAGAAGGAGATAGGCCATAGATGTGCCGTTTTTGTAGATGAACAAGGAAGTGTCACACTTACTGCTGACGAACCCCAGACGGTATATGTAGGATGCAAACCGATGGTACCACGCTCGTGGAGCCTGTTTCAGTCCATAGAGGGATTTCTGAAGAAGACACACATGTTTGGGGCGTGCGTTATCGACGAAACCCGGAGGCTGAAACATGTACACAGTTTCCTGCAAGTGACCATGTAGAAAGGCATTCTTGACATCAAGCTGATGAATCTTCCAAGACCTGGATACTGCAAGATGAAGAACAGTGCGAATAGTAGCAGGTTTTACAACAGGACTAAAAGTTTCATCACAATCAATGCCAACTTCCTGAGATCGCCCATTAGCAACTAGACGGGCCTTATACCGTTCAAGAGAGCCATCAGAGCGGTACTTATGACGAAACAGCCACATGCAACGAACAACATTGGCATTGTCCGGGCGAGGAACCAACACCCAGGTTCTATTACTCATAAGAGCCCGGTATTCATCATTCATAGCTGAGGACCAATTCGGGTCTAGAAGGGCTGTTTTGTGAGATGAAGGAATGGGCGAGGGTGTGGGGGATGAGATGACAGAAAGGTCAAGAATTTGGCGGGGTTTGGAGATGCCAGCTTGGGAGCAGGTGATCATTGGATGCCTTGTGGGCACGGCAGGAGGCTCGGGAGAGGGAGGCGGGGACGGTTGGGCGACGGGAGAGGCCGGGGCCGGGCTAGGAGCGGCAGGAGAGGGACACGGGTTGGAGGTGTCGGGGCCGGTCTGAGATGCATTAGCCGGAGGAGAGGTTGGAGTTTGTAAGAGATGGTGAGTGAAAAGAGGGGAGGTGTGGTCATCATTGTTAAGGAAATTATAGACAGATGACGAAGGACTAGATGACGAGGCAAAAGGGAATGAGTGTTCATCAAAGTTGACATGTCTAGAGATGAAAAATTTTTGACTCGAGAGATCTAAACAAATGTAACCCCGGTGATCTTTTGGGTACCCGAGAAACACACACGGAGTGGAGCGAGGTTGAAGTTTGTTGGAGGTAGTAGCAGACAAGTTTGGAAAGCATAGACACCCAAAGACTCGAAGATGATCATATGTAGGGAAGGTGTTGAAGAGAAGTTGGGTAGGAGTTTTGTTGCCAATTGTCTTGGATGGGAGAATGTTATGTAGGTAAGAAGCTGTGGACACGGCATAGGGCCAAAACCGAGGTGGAACGGACGCATGTATAAGCATGGACCGAACCATGTTGTTGGTGGTGCGAATGGCTCGTTCCGCTTTCCCATTTTGAGAGGAAGTGTGAGGGCAAGAGAAGCGAAAAAGGATCCCATTTTGTTTGAAGGAGTGAAAGTCTTGGTTGTTAAATTCCCGACCATTGTCACATTGGAATGATTTGATGCGACATTGAAATTGAGTTTGAACATAGTTATGAAATTGCACAAAGTGAGCAAAGACTTGAGATTTGTATTTAAGAGGAAAAACCCAAAGAAAATGCGAAAAATCATCCAAGAATAATAGATAGTATTTATGACCGTCGGAACTAACAATGGGAGATGTCCACAAATCACTATGAATAATATCAAAAGGCAACAAACTATGAGTTTGAGAATTATGAAAAGGTAATCTAACATGCTTTCCTAGTTGACAAGACTGACAGAGCGAAGTAGGGTGCTCTTTATTGACTCTAGACGACAAAGAAGACTCAAGAAGACGCGACACTGGAGCCCCGGGATGACCACAACGAGCGTGCCATGGAGGTGAGGTCACGGCTGACAGGGAGACTGGAAGAGACGAGGAGGTTGACAGAGGGGTGACAGGGTAGAGATCACCTTGACTATTGCATCTCAGACGTGTGGTGCCCGTTGGAAGATCCTTCACAGAGAAACCATAAGGGTCAAATTCAACAGAAGCATTATTGTCAGTGGTAAATTTGCGAACATAGATAAGGTTTTTGATGATATTAGGTGTGATGAGGACATTTTGGAGATGAAGGGGTCGGTTTAGGGTGGGTATGGTGGTCTTTCCTAAACCCGAAGATGGATTCCTCATACCATTACCGACAATAACCGAAGGAGAAGAACTCTTAGAAGTAATAGATGAGAGCATACCTGGGTTGTTGGTCATATGAGAGGACGCCCCGGTGTCCATATGCCACGAGTCACCCGGCGTGTACAACGTCATGGAGTTGAACGATTGCGGGAGATCAGTAGGCTGGCCATGTCCAAACCCCGGGTCATAAAACGCGGCATGAGCTTGCTGAGGTTGCTGACGAGGGCTCGAGCCAAGGAGTCCAGCACCTGGATTGTTAGGGAAAGGACATGGTGGCTGATTCCAGGGATACATAGGCCATGACTGCTGCTGCTGATTGCCGGCGGGAATAGGCACCCAACCATAAGGAGTGCGCTGAAAGGAGATCGCCTGAGATTGGCCACGCCCACGCCCGCGACCGCGGCCACCGCGCCCGCGCCCGCGACCACGACCAGATCGGTTGGACTCCTGTTGAGACGGAGACGTTGGGCTCGATTTGTCCGGTTGCGAGGACGTTTGCTGATCCGAGGAGACTGTGAGAGCCTTAGAGTCGTTGGAGAGGGATTTCTGATTGGAGCGTCGGGTCTCTTCCAGCATGACCATAGATCTTGCCTTAGCAAAATCCGGGAGAGGTTCGGTTTGCTGGATCAAGCTTGCTACTGTATCGAACTCAGAGGGAAGACCGGCGATGAGTTGGATGATAAGTTGACGTTGAGACACAGGAGCTTCAACGTTCTCAAGTTGATCCGCAAGATCCTTGAGTTGCTGACAGTAGGCAGACAATGAAGAGAACGACTCCAACCGACAACGAGCAAACTCGTTCTGCAGATAGACGGCACGAGACGCCTTGTTGTCTTGAATGAGACTTTTCAAGCGATCCCACGCTTGCATAGCAGTAGAGTTGGGTTTCAGAATGGTGAGGAGCAAGTCCTGAGAGATGGTGGAGTATATCCAATTGAGCAGGACAACATCAAGTTGGTCCCAGAGGGCGTCGTCGACGTCGGCTGGTCTAGGAACATTGTTGTCGATGTGGTCCAGGACCCGATGAGCACGAGCGGAAACTTTGAACAATTCGGCCCAGGAGTTATACTTAGTGTTGGACATGTCAAGGACCAGAGGGATCAAGTTCTTCACGTTGGAGACGGCGAGGGCCGAGTGAAAACTTGAGCGGGAGGAGGAACCGGAGCCGCCGCCATTGGTGATGAGATCGGCGGTGGGGTTCTCGGTGTTTTGAGGGTCGCCGTCAGCCATGGAAGCTGAGAGACGACGGGCTTTTTCGATTGGGAAGAGGAGCCGAGGGGAGCGGCAAGGGACGGGCAGCGATTGGTCTCAAGGACCAACCGGTAGGAGAGGCGAGGAGGGGGCGATCGTCAGCGACGGAGCAGAAATCCGGCGACGGTGGCTGGGGACTAGGTTAGGGTTAGGGTTAGAAAACTGATACCATGAGAGAATATTGGTAAATGTCCCCTTGGGGGTTCTCCATTCAATAATCACAATATATACAGTTTACAATCAAGCCTTGTGGGCCAAGCTAGGATTACTAAGATAATATATGCTAATAGTAACGTTTTATAATTAAGATTAAAAGGGTGACTGTTTATGCTTCATATATATGTTTTTTTCCCACTGTTTCACTATAGCTTCATTTTGGATACTTCCAACTTGATTCGGATCATGCATCTGACTTTGATTAATAAGTCTTCTAAATGAATTTTTTTTGAATATCCACCGGAGTTGGCTCCCAAGCTTTGTAGATGTGGAGCAGACCACTTATTACCTTAACCGACCCTTTCTTACGGGTTCATATATGCTAATTGTGAATAGATATGACGCTAGACGGAGAGAAATTAACGAAAAATAAATCGTTTCACTAAAAAAAAGAAATGGAACAAAACAAGCATTTATTTAAAAAATTGGCAAGTGACTTAGAGACTTTTGAGTACGTGCCAAATTCATGAGATGAGAAAGGAAATTACGGACAACTTGTCTAAATCATCTAAATTCGAATCATTAAAGCTGATCAAATAACTCTATGTAATACGCACACATCATAATCACTTATGATACATGCTAATTAGTAATCAAATCTATATTTTACCTTAATTAAGTCTGTTCCGATTTGAGAAAATTATTATTCGGGCCAGACCAAATTCTTTCAAGTGAGCCACAAGAGACACAACCCACGTTATGGTGGTCATGGTCATTATAAGTCATAATTCATGATAACCCTTTGGCTCTATTATCTAATCTCAACTCTTTCTTAGTGAAAGAGACATCCATGAAAATGAATAATTAAGACGTGTTCGTTTGTTTATGAACATCGATCGGCCGACGTACGAAATATTCCATTTTTTTGTTGATAACATATTCGGAAATTTTGTATAATTTCCTGTTTAGATTTATAGTAGTTGTAGAGCTAGCTCCTTTCTATAAACCCTTAATTATCAGTTAGTTGCTTGATTAGCATTCCTTTTTGCATAATCTCATCAGAGAAATTAGAAGTTGATTAACGCTACATATGCTGATTTCCGCGATTTGATTACCCGCGATTTGAGTCACATTATATAAGGCGGTCGATCAAGTCCTAACCAAGTATGTTTTAGGACAACAAAGTTAGGTTTAAGTCACTCACTGGCCTTCAATTGATTATTTTTAGTTATATTAACTTTAACGGTTTCGTATTGTGTGTTCTAAGCGCATATTATAAGCGTATTAAATATAGAAACTAAACGGGCAAGATTTGCGCACTCCGTTTTTTCATTTTCGCACACCGACTTGTAGATTTTTTTTAAAAACCGGGTTTTTCTTGTGCGGATCCAAAAAACCCGGTTTTATTTTTGAACCGGTGTAATCTTGTGCGGATCCCGGATCCGCACAAGATGTCCGCACAAATTCTAAGAAATTACTAAAAAATGGCATGGTGTGGAAAATAACTCCCCTCTTGTGCGGATTTCGGATCCGCACAAGAGCCCCATCATCGACCGAAGTCAGCGGCATAACCAGAAATTTGAAAAATAAAACTAAACGGGAAAAAGGTGGCGCCTCTTGTGCGGATCCGAGATCCGCACAAGAGCCCCCAAAATCAATGTCTTCATCTTCAACCTAACCTAGATATAAACCTGGCCGCCGTCGAGCGATATTCACCCAAAATTCGATTTCGGTTTTTTTGTCTTCCAATTCTTCCATTCACAATCCAATTTCGATTTATTCTCGCCTAATATGGATTCCAACAAACTAGATTTGTCGACGGCTTCGGGTTCCGCTCAAGAATCGATAATTTTGTTGGGTGAGGGGTCGGGCGTTCGGTCTCCACCGAGGTCGGCCGAGCGGTCTCATCTTATAATAAATTAAAATTCACTCATAATAAACTTTTGTGTTATAAATTATAGTTTGTACATTAAAACATATTCAAATATCTTATAACATTGTCTAAAAATGACACAATGAAAAATAAGATGGATGAACAATTGAACATGAAGCTATATAATTTTCTACATTAAAAGGAAAATGAATAATCTGTGAAAAACATACCCTTGTGCATTAAAACATATTATTTTTCATCTTATAATTATTCATTTTCCTTTTAATGTAGAATTCACTCATAATTATGTGAAAAACCTAGTCCACCTAAATTCTCATATTATAATAAACTAAAATTCACTCATAATAAACTTTTGTGTTATAAATTATAGCTTGTACATTAAAGAATATTGAAATATCTTATAACATTGTCTAAAAATGATACAATGAAAAAAAAATATTTGAACAATTGATCATGAAGCTATATAATTTTCTACATTAAAAGGAAAATGAATAATTATGTGAAAAGCATACCTATGATATATTCAAATATCTTATATATATTTTTATTTTAAACAATATTTCGAATCAAGAAAAAATTTAGGAAAATTCCTTTTGGTACCCTTGTGTTCTTGACAATTCCTTTTGGTGCCCTAAGAAAAAAGTTGTTTCTTTTCGTACCCTTGTGGTTGTTATATTTTCCTTTTTTGTAACCAAAATTCTATTTAAACCCATTTTTCATCCCAAAAAAATAAAATTTCATTTAAATTTTGTTTAAATAAAACTAATTTAGAAAATTAAAAACAAAAAAAACTTAGGTAAAAAATTTGTTAAAAAAAAAAAGGTTTGACCAACCATTAAAAAAATTGAGTGGAGAAAGCTAGATGGCTAGATTTATTCAATACAATTTCTGTTTAAATTTTAACAAAAAATCAAGTGGGATAAGAATTCATAATTTTATTTTCCAAATTAGTTTTTATTTAAAATTGAAACAAAAATTGTATTTTTTTGGGATGAAAAATGGGTTTAAATAGAGTTTTGACTACAAAAAGAAAAATTTATAAACCACAAGGGTACCAAAAGGAAAAACTTTTTTCTTAGGGCACCAAAAGGTATTGTCAAGAATAGAGGGGTACCAAAAGAAATTTCCCAAGCAATAAAAATATTAGGTAATAAGCAATAAAAATATTGAATAGACAAGCAATAAAAAATATTCCTAATTTATAAAATATTGAATATTGAATATTGAATATTCCTAATTTATAAAAATATTGAATAGACAAGCAATAAAAAATATTCTAAACTAGTGATATTAGGTAATAAGCAATAAAAAATGTTCTTAACTAGTAATAATAGGTAGTAAAAATTATGAAAATATAAATTAAAAAATACTGTAATTATAAATTAGGAATCGGGTATTGAGTTTTTATTTGTTCAAGATAATGTTCTAAACAGCTAGTATTATGATTCTGTCGAGGGCGGCCGAGCAACGGGTCCCTTCTATTTATGAGCGAGGGGAGGCGTCGAGGATGGCGGAGGAGAGGGCGAGATGTGACACAGCGGGCGAGGATCGTGGACCACCTGATAGCAAACCTGAGTGGGCAGATGAGTAGTTTGTTATTTATTTGGATTCGTCGTTTGACTTTTGGATTCGTAGTTTGTTTATATTTTGGATCCGTAGTTTGTTTATATTTTGGATTCGTAGTTTGTTCTTGACTCGTAGTTTGACTTTTGGATTGTTTGTTTGTTCTTGACTCGTACCTTGTATTTTTGGATTCATATGATTTCGAGCCCAAATTCTCACCGTGATAGCTCAAATCTAAATTTCAAATCAAGAAAAAATTTATCAAAATAAAATATGATATTTTTTCTTAACCCGAAATAAAATATATATTATGCTTCTTTTAAAATAATAATATGATCATTTTAAGAGTTGTACATGTTAGTCATTCAATATTATATGAAAATGTGAAATAACATATTAATCTAGTATTACACAGTATAAAACATAATCCAAAACAATTAATAAGGACGAGGGTTTAGGGTTTAGCGGCATAAGAAGGGTTTAATGATGCGCAAATAGGGTCGGAACTAAAACCCTATGTGCGGATCCAGGATGAGCACATGGGGTTTAGGGTTGGAACTAAAACCCTATGTGCGGATCCAGGATGAGCACATAGGGTTTAGGGTCGGCGTAGGATGAGCACCTTGTGCGGATCCCCACCTTGTGCGGATCCCGGATCCGCACAAGGTGCAGAACCCTAGCCTTGTGCGGTAAGGATCCGCACAAGAGGGGTAGTCACCATCTGGGCGGTATTGGGTGGTCAACTTGTGCGGATCCTGGGTCGGTTTTTTTCCGAACCGCTCATCCTTACATGTGCGGCTTGTCCATCCGCACATGGTTCACGTTAAACCGGGTTTAACATGTGCGGATCGCGGATCCGCACAAATCGGTGTGCGAATATTAAAAAACGGTGTGCGCAACGGAACGGCCAAACTAAATCGTAAACGGATAAGCTGACTTGAACTTCATATAATAAAATTTAAACAGAACAACTTTCACTTTTTTTTTAAAATAGTTTTCACTGTTTTTTAAAAATGGTTTTCACTGGTCAATTCAATGTAACATAAAACTAAATGGAATATAGCACGTTGATGCTGAAGACAAGTACTTACAATAGCAAATGTTCAAAACACATTTCACTGACTGATGATTGCACTGGCAAAGTTCAGTTTTCATGCATTCGTCGTCCCGGGGGCGATAAATAAAATTCCAAAAATAGAAGTATATCTTGTTAAGGAGGAATTTCAAATCTATATTTTAAACTATTAAAAATAAATCTTTCCTAATACCTAGCTATCATATCTAAATCTTGATTAATTAATTAATATATAAGAGATTTTCTCATTTTAGATTTTACTTAGTTGTTTTATCTTCTTCTTGACTTATGGAACCCTAATAATACACTGAGACTTTTCACTTAGTAACAAGTTCTGCCGTCACTATTTTAGTTCAATTATCTATCATGTTAGTTGCTCTTTCCAGCACTAGTTTAGTCCAATTTTTTCTCTAAAATATTATTGACCTTATTTGTTAGTTTAAATCTATTTCTACTAGTTACTTTTTTTTAATCAAATTTTACTTGTTAGTTTGTGGTTATGAGGTACTTTGTACGGTTGTACCCAATATTTCTCGTGCTGCTACGTGCATTTTGTTTGGAGGGAACATTTTCACTTTTGTTATGAATAAAGTAATTGTGCTTTTATATGCTTTGATTGTACGGTACAAAATATTATAATCTTTTGATTTTTTATTTTTATAGAAATTTTAGAGTAAATATCCCCAGAATCAAAATTAACCAAATCTAAATCATAACTAATTAATTAATATGTAATTATGGTAATTACTTGTCAAGTCTAGATTTGAAACCTCTTAACAAGATACCCTTCTATTTTGGGGATTTTATTTGTCGCCCCGGGGGCGACGAATAGCAAAACCCCTTTTGTAATAGTAGCAGTTGCAGAGACATTTACAGACCATAAAAAAAAAAGGAAAAAACATTTCTAAGAGCATACACTATGGAGGGGATTGTCAATCCTCTCTTCCTTATTTTATTCATTTTTTATTAAAAGAGAGGATCCTCTTGATAGTGGGGTGAAGGAGAGGATCCCCTCTTGGAAGAGGAATGGGGTTGATTCCTCTATGGGTAGAGGAATGTGCACATTGGCTTTTGTGCATTCCTCTCCCTATTCACTCAATCAAAATTTGACATGTGTCTCATCTATCAACTACATTCATTTATTTTCATTATAATTTAACATTAACAAATTACAAATAAAAATATCTTAAAAAAGATATTTTAAAACACAAAAAATAAAAAGAATAATTCTTACAATTTTTTTTGTCTATAAATTGAACCTAATATTGCATAATTTTTTCATTTATCATAAGTAATATATTATTTTGTATTATCTTAATGTTAATCAATATTTAATTATTAGTAGTAATCCATTTATATTGTCATAAGTAATATATTTTTTTATTGAATGTTAAATGAATTAATTAATTAATTAATCAAAATCAAGTGAATAAATCATAAATTGATAATATGAATATGTTGTAAGATATATGTATAAAAAATTGGAAGAGAGGAAAGGAAATGGTCCTCATTGTTGTGGGTGGAAATAGAGGAAGAGGAAGAGGAAGAGGAAAGAGTGAGATAAAATATAGGATAAGTGAGGTGTCAAAAGGAGGTGAGGAGAGAGAAAGTAAAGAGAGAATTGACAATTCCCTTGATAGTGTATGCTCTAAGTGACAAAATTTTGTTTCCTACAACCACACAGGAACTTGTGGACAATAACAAAAACTCCTTGTCTGTGGGGAGAGACATGTTTTGTAGGGTCAAGTAGGCCCATCATTATTTAAAATGGGCCATCATTTCAGGCCCACCATTTACAGTGCGCACAACATGAAACTAGCGGGCAACAGTGTTCTAAAAAACGCTAGACGGCGCCTAGATGGAGAGGAGTCGCCTAGGCGATCCAGATTGATGCCTAGACGAGCTAAAATGCTACATGGTCCTAGACGAAGAGGGAACGTCTAGTGCGTAGTGGGCCTACCCAATGCAAATGTTTAGTCTTTTTCCATTTTTGTTCGCGATGATTCTATTTTGTGGGTTCTTATATGTGGCAAACAATGATTCACCTCCTTAAATTTGTTTTTTTTTTTTTTTTTGGTCGAAACCTCCTTGAATTTGTACATAGTGTCTGTACAAGCCTTAGAAAGCAACAAGAGGAAGATAATAAAGCAATGTGTCTCTCGTGTTATCGTATTCGAGAAAACGATCACACGAAAGACAGGTTTCAAGCACTAAATTGACATGTTATCGTCGCCTACTTCCACTCCTAATCTATCGATTATCAAATTAAATTACCTAGTAAATAATGATATGACAAATAACAAGATTGAAGTGAAGTGATTATGACTGGATTAAGGATATTCAAGGTGTAAGTGCACGATGATTATCAACTTTAGTTCGCTTTCAACAGTGGACCACAACTGTTTGTGTCGCCTATGAAAAACCAACCTTATTCTGTGATTTTTTCCAAATTTCATTAAGAGTTTGTGACAGCAAGAAAGCCTAAGTTGTATATTACTATGCTTTACAAAATTGTCCACGTGTGACTTCTAGAAAACAAAGCTCTCACGAGTGAATTTTCTAAATTCTTCTAATAAAATAAATGGCTATATGTGATTTATATTTGGATGTCTCTGATAATGTTTCTCATGTGGTGCAGAGATGATCAGAGATCAATTGTGGCAAAAAAATCTCTAGAGGTAAAAAGGGGCCAAAAAAACAAAAATGGTAGAAACCTCAAGCAAAAATGGTGTAAGAATGCACTTGAAAGGGACTAACCTAAATCAGCATTTGCAAGGCCATCTAAAACTGAATCAACACCTGCATCTGCAAGACTATCTAGAATGGAATTGACGTCTGGGGTTACAACAGCGTGCTTGTGGATTTGTCCCAAGTTTGTCAAACTCTTGTCAATGGTGTTGATGATCACGCCGTCTTCAGCAAACTTACAGTCTGAACCCGGGTTAACCTGCAACGAATTATGTATGTTGTATAGTACAAATAAGGTCTCGACAGGAAGACATTGACAAAGGGTATGTTCACAGAAAAAAGTTCATAAATGGCTATATAAAGGGTATCCAAATGCACCCATAATCAACTAGCTTTCATGTTGATGCAGCTTTAAAGTGTTCATCAAGCTCAGAACCAATGGGATGATATGTATCAACAAATGGTATGACAAGCAATAGGTCAACAGGATTAGTTTTGGTCCATTTGACTAGGCTTTTTTAGGTTTTGGTCATCTTGAATCCAGTTATTTCAGGTTTTCATTTTGTTAGGTTCTAATGCACATAGGAGTTTAATTCGACTTAAGAAGACTTTTGGTAGTGAAGAAGGTTTAGTGTTTTACATATTGGTTCTAGGTCTTTTATGCTTCGAGCTTGTTTGGATTAAGCCTGATTATTTGCATTAAATCTTGCATTATAATGCAAGATACTGCATTATCAATTGTATTCCAAATGAACCCTTAGGTTCGGGTCAGTTTGCTAATTGAATATGGAGTTAGATGAGGTTTTGGCAGGCCAAGTCTTTCTTAATAAAACATTTATAACAAGCAGGAACTAAATAAAGAACTTGAAAGGATATATGAGGTTGCTAGTGTACTCACATCATAAAGTGCATCTCCAAGCTTGAGCTTCACTTTGCCACTTTTGTATACAAGGAGTTTACCCATCAACCCTTGTGGTAAATCTCTTATAAAAACACATTTCCTTTGTGGTGGAACGACCTGAGTTGGTGGATTTGAGCTACTTGCTTCCTCCTGCTTCATTACTGAAAGAGGAACCGTCCTTGGTAGCTGGAACATCATCAATCTCGGCTCTGAAATTTCATCCTGGAAAGAGAATATAGTTGGACAAGCATTACAAAAGTCAAATGCTTTATTTGGTTGTCGTATAAATTGGGCCATTTTGGGATCTTACCATTAGGCCGAGCTTAATAGCAGTACTCATTCGTTGTTCATCAAAACTGTCAAAGGGAGAACCAAATTCCTCTTCATCAAGAACATCTAGAAAGCCATAAATTACACCACAATGTTAATTCACCAATACCATCTATTTTTCAAGTCATGAAAACTGATCACAGTCACAATCCAGTACAGATGCCAATAATTTGAAGCATTGTCAAAAGCTTGTACCTGGCTTTCCACTATAAGGTTGGCGTAAAGGAAGAGTGGCTGGATAATATTCATCATAGTCCTGCATTTTCACTAGATCAATAAATTTCTAAGATGGGTAAACAAGAATAAAAGCAATAAGCACAAGAAACAGTGATTCAGATGCAGAAAAAGTTCTCTACCCATGGCTCTTTATATTCCTTCTTTGGCTTAAGATTGAAAGGATCTGACCCATCTAGAAAAGACAAACACCATGAATCAGAATCAACACATTTCAATATAAAAGCTCCAATATGAGTGTATTGCAAAACATTAGGTGGTGCACCTCGATCTTTTGAGCTACTAGGTTTCAAAGAACTGTAGTAATTGTTTGAACTTCCGGCACCAAAGGCAACCCGTACAGGTGCAGCTGCAAGTTCAGATAACAAAGTGAACACAACGAGTAGAATCAACTGCTCGGGACTGTACACAGAATTTGATATTAGGCATTACAATTGATGTCTTAAAAATGGTGTCTGTACTTATAATAAGGCTGCCTATAGTGATTACAGAATTTGAGATGCACAAATATTCAGATTCACCTCTTTACAGTAAGAATTTTGTATCCAGCAACAAAACTGTCCACAGAGATTGGTTTGTGTTTCCATTTTTAACTTGGTTTTCAAACTTCTATATAAATCATCATGTCATACTACAACAAGAGGATATGGACATATATCAGTTCATCTGCTTCAATCATTCAAGACTTATACTCTGCATGAAAGTTTAAACTAAAAAATCAGACTTTTGACCATATTAAATCATGAATTTTACTCCATTGAATTTTTCTCAAAAGATGAATTTTATCCAACAAAGTCAAGCTATGAGAGAGACATTCCCAGCAAAGCGAAAATCTGGCTAGTTCACTGCTCAACCTTAGTATTGCAAGAACAAAAGAGGAACAACTCTTTTAAATAAATATCCACACACACATAAAAAGACCCTCAAATCACTGACAAGTAGCAGATTGACCATAACCAGAAAGACATTAAACTGTTTTCATGCAATAAATATAGAGTAGTAAAAGAGATACATTACAAAGAAGATAGCTCACCTTTCCTTTCATTCTTAAACTTCCCTGCTGGTAAGTCATCCTATAAAACACGAGAAATGAAAGCATTACAGGTAACATTTAACTTCCTGTTGGGATCAATGTATTCAAGTGGAATTTTTCAGAACCAAAGATGTGAAGTACATTAAAACGACGGATCAGCTCTTTTGCCTCAGGATCATCAACCGCTTCGCTGCAGCAAAATACAAAATTAGAGCCTACAAAAACTGAACATCTACAAAAACACCTCTATTGATTAGAAGAGGAATCTTGCTTACGTTTTCGGCACAACAGGCTTTGGTGGACGGCGACGAACGGGAGCCTTTGGCACAAACTTCAACTACAAAAACAGCGACAATTCAGGAGAAATCTAACACTGAGATGAACATTATTCTCAGCAGGAAACAATCAATAATGTCAACAAATTTCAAATACCTTCTTTGCAGCATTTGGTTTTAACTCCTTTGCATCCATATCAGAAACTGAGCAAGAGCAACAAAAAGCTAAGTCAAAAAATCAATAGCTATAAAGAGAAGTGCACCAAATCTCAGATACTGAACCATCAATCGAACATCAACAAGCAAACAACGAAGTAGACAATGACACAACAACAGAACATCCGATTTCGAAACAACTTGCACACGGCAATCTCCAAACCACAAATCAACTCCAAAACTCATTCAATCCAATAAAGATGTAGCATCCTGAAACCACCAAGCATCCGTATCCGACAACATTCAATTCGAACACCACAAAAAAATCTCCAACTGAGAATCTTACTCTCTAACCAGCACATTTGAACTTCGAACAATCAATCATATCATTTAAACTCTCTCAAACAAGAACTCACAATTCATTTCAATCCATATCAGAAACTGAGTAAGAGCAACAAAAACCTAAGTCAAAAAATCCATAGCCATAAAGAGAATTGCACCAGTCTCTAGATAATGAACCATCAATCGAACATCAGCAAGCAAACAATAAAGTAGACAATGACACAACTAACAGAACATCCGATTTCGAAACAACAACTTACACTTCGCAATCTCCAAACCACAGATCAATTCCAAAACTCATTCAATCCAATATATCCGAAAACATTCAATTCGAACACCACAAAAAATTACTCCAACTGAGAATCTTACTCTCTAGCCAGAAAATTCGAGCTCCGTACAATCAATCATATCATTCAAACTCTCTCAAACAAGAACTCGCAATTCGAACCACCAAAAGGCAACAAAACACAGACGGATTGTAGAGCAAGCCAAAAACAACATTCTCAGAGAGAGAATCGGAAACTGTATCTATTTTTCCATTTCCGATTCGAACGAAATTGAAAGCAGAGGAAAGCGAGTGAAGATGAGAATGGAGAAAAACTGCAGAAAAAGCACTGACCAATCAGAACAATCGCCGATGGTGAAAGGGAGAGAAGAACTGAAGAAAGCGAGCGGCTCGGAACGAATATAGCGGCGCGCAGAGAACGGAGCAGTTAAATGTATGGAGTTCGGTGCGTAGCTTGCACGCGCAAATGCTCACTAGTTCGGTGCGTATTACTTTAGCTCGGCCCGTATTCGCTGATTTGGGCGGGCCCACAATTACAAAGTCCGAATTGAATATATGATCTTTTATCGCTTAATCGCCCCAGATTTTTGGATTTATTACATTTGACCCCCCCTTGTCTTTAGTTTTATGGAAAAAGCCACCATTGTTAAAAGTGAGTTAGTTAAGGGGCTAATCTGTAACGAATCTAATATTAAGGGTTGTTTTTGGTAAAAATGAAGGTAAGGAGGTGGTTATGTGGAAAAATCCAAAAATAAAGGCCGTCATGATGATTTTTTATAAATATCAGAATAATCAGATAAATGCAGTTCAGAGTGAAGGTAACATACTAGTACTACACATTCTTTTCTTTCCTTTGTCATGGCACAAACAACCATTCCAAATTCTTTAGATTTACAATTTCATAATTCAACAAAGAAGAAAGAAGACATAACTTCATTTCTGACAATGACCCAGGAAAAAATAAAGAAAACAGTTCTATTAACACATGGGAGGGCATCCATGACTATATATACAATGATGAGTGGAAGTAGAAAGAGTCCATTGCTTGGATTCAACTCTCCACAACCACAAGAATTTCCTCCTCTCAAGACACAACTGATGAATCTTCCTTCAAACTCTCTTCCAGCAATGGCGTGTTCGCCTTTGCAGCTTCAATGCTTTCGCCTACCTCATTCTTTTCCAGCAAGATTCCTACAAACCACATCATACATGATGGTGAAAACATCGAGGGATGGGGAAAATTCGGTCCAATATCGGTTTTGGAGCAATGACCGAACCTAGACAACGATATGAGATCTCAAATGATAAGCAAGGTGTAGTTTGCAAGTACGAAACTTACCGAAGGACCAAACAAGAGCAGCGATGAATAAAATCGATGTTAGAATCAGAGTCGTGGTCCTCCAGTTATTGATTTGATCCTGCATCATAGAACCAATGTTGGTTTCTAAGGCTCATATAAAACACTCCCCTCTGTGTTGACATTTTTTTTGTAAGGTTGAAATGAGGAATTTACCTCGAGAACTCCAACAAGCGGCGCAGAAGGAACATCACCGAAGATGTGGATTGCAACAGTGGACATGGCCATAGACAGTGGCCTTAAACTTGGTTCCACACATTGAAGGTTTATGAAGTTCACAGGTGCCTTTAACAGGAAACAATATTTGTTTAGCTTTTAATCTGAATTCAAATCAGCACAGTATCTCCTCAACTGATCTACATTAAGACGAGAGTGACTCCGAAAAAATATAACTTAACTAGGAAATTTATGATTTCTAAGGATCAATAAGAAGAGATTCATGTGAATATGCAGGGACAGACATCAAAGAAGAAAGGCGATGCTATAAGTCTGAGAGCTAGCATAATTTGGATCAAGTAGCACACACCACTACTTCAGAAGCTGGGCAAAATTGCTTTTAACATGACTACATAATTGATAGCAACAACGAAACATACCTGAGTGGAAAATACAAGTAGTTCACCGATGGAGAATAACACAATGAAGGGTATTATGCCCTTAAAACAGAAGGCGCTGAAGCAAAAAAATGCTCCAAGAAGTGTTGCCACGGAAAGCAGCTGCATAAAATTCCAGATAAATTGGATTAATGATCATGGACAGATTTAAGGCTAATTTTAAGCTGTTATGCCTGGACGGCATCGTCATTCATCACTCATCAGAAGGCCTCTATATATTTTCCAGCCATATCAACTGTTTTGATGGCATTAATCTGTTTACTTTCAGCAAGTTTCACCTAACCATCTATAGGGTTTTTCTTCATATAAATATAAAGAAAGTAATTAGACTTGACAATAATGTTTGCATACCCTTGCAAGTTGCAAAACTACCCTATTTACCTTGAAAGCATTGTGAATTGTAGAGGTCATATGATCAAGAATCAGTCCTCCAGCAACAGATCCCACAATTCCGCATATCACAGTGATAGCGCCGAATAGCATATCTGCGTTCGTCTACAGAAGTACCATGATTTAAGTTAATAAAAGGGGGGGTACAAATCTATACTATGGAAAAAGTTATAATTAATAATGCCAATAATTAAACTGGAGAGGAAAAAAAAAACTTGGAGACATACCATATGATATATATAATATCCAGCCTTTGGACCCCAGTATGAATATGCACCCAGAACGAAGTTGTATGCTATGTAACCTGAGGCCATCAACAGCCAACCATACAGGAAAAATAAGTTTCCTCACTTCATATTAAAAGTTTGTGTATATGTGTGCTAGAAATTCAAAAAAAAAACAAGGATAAACTCGGGCCTGAGATTTTAAGAAAAGAGAAAGGGAATACCTAGAACATTTACAACATATATCTTGTCAGAAAGAAGGACTTTCATGTCTGTAAGAAAACTTGAAAGTTGGTTTCCTTTCTTCACTTTGTGTTCTGGCCTGCCATCAGTTAAAAATCAGATAATCAATAAGTTGAAGCCTCACTGTAGAACAGCATCCACAGCACCTAAATTAGATAGGCTAAAAATAAGTATTTACATGACAACTGCAACAAGGCGTCCGTTTTCTAATTTTTCATCAGAACGTTCACCACCATTAGTGATTGGAATCTCTGAATCTGTAATGCACAAACGCAAACTACATCAGTCATATGGGCTAGACAAATCATGCTATAAGAGGCACATAAACGTTCTTGTAGAGATGAACCTTGCTCAAGTGGTGCCATGGTATCACACGCCTTTTTGGATCCAGGAGATGCGAATCCTGTATAAGTTAGCCAAGCAGGTAAGAAGTGAGTAGGGGATAACACACAGGCACAGAAAATCAAATTATGAAGAGCATGGTACCTTTCAGCTGCAAAGGTTTCATAACAAAACCTAAGATAACAAATGGAAGCATCAAGAGTGCCTCCAACCAAAAAGCCCAACGCCATGCAAGATAAGTGCCAACCTGAAAATCAGAGTAACCTCATCATAACTCATAAGCACCTTTGGGCAAAAAAATGCAAGGGCTAATGAGACTTGTAGCTATAGAATATAGCAAAAAAAAATAGTAAAGAAAACTGATCTCATGCTTCAGAGAAGAACCAATACCAGATTATCATTCAAAAATAAAATCAAAATTGTACAAGAGAAAAGACTTACCACTCCACCATATATGTAGCCAAATGCATATCCAGTGGGTATACACATATAGAAGGCTCCCAGCCATGCAGTTTTCTGAAGATGGCAAACAATTAGTGATTACATATGCAACAAACTATCTCAACTAGGCAAACTAAATTCATGTGAGGGATTGAAGTTCCGTATAACTGAAGAAAATAACATTACTTCTAAATTTTCAATTACTTTAAAATTTCCATACAACACGAGATGAAAATGAACGTTTGGAAACAAGAAAACCTCTTCTACTACCAATATGATATGGGTCTAAATATCAGTACAATGGTAAAATAATATCATCAATTTGATTGCTCCAACTGATAATTTTTGACAGGTCGCTGGAGCTCTATAACTTTGTTAGATTTTCAATGTCTTACATCACAATAACTAAACTGAAATCTCTCTGTTAAACAACCACATAAGCTGACCATAGTTGAAGTAGAGAGAGTTTAAGAAAGAACCTGAGCAGCAGGTGCATTGTCATCAATGAACGGAGCAGCAAGACTGATAAATGAAGCCTCACCTACACCTACCAGCCTGGTGACAAAACAGGATTCACATGAAGAATGAGATCAATGTCGAACGTCAAGTTTAAATCTGATTTTCTTGTACTTACATGCGGCAAATGGTAATAGACCAGAAGTCAAGTGAGCACCCACATCCAACTACAGCGACAGTCCAGACTGACAATCCAACTCCGATAAGTCTGAAGGGATTGACACTGAAAACACGGGAAGGAAAATCAAGTCAGCCTGAATGCTTAAACAAGTAGAAAAAAATATCTGAACAAGGCCTCAAGAATTCCTCTAGGAAAATATTTGAAACTTCTAGTATTCATTCGCTTAGTACTCCAAGCGGAATCCTAAATCTATTTGAAGTATTGACCTCAGTTTGTTGATGAAAGTATATTTTTCATACTCTCAAAAAGGTTTGAGAAAGATACCTCTTTGCTAGAGAAGCAAAAATCGGAGAAGCCAGTAGCAGACCAACCATGAACGCAGATGACAATACACCATCTTCAAAGTTGCTCAAGTTGAACTCCCCCCTGGAAAGAAAACCCGAGTTGGTAAATCACAGCAGGAATAAAATATGCATAGACCCTCAGAGACAGTCCATAAGTCAAGACTTCTCATTATTGAAGATGATGAATGGACCTGGACTATACATAGATTACATACATATAATTCGGGATTACTACGACAATGTACTTGAGTAAACAAGATACCAAATTGACTAGGACTAAAGGAGGAAGTAGAATCTGCTGTAAAATTCATTGAACATAGATATAATATTTTTCTTGACACTGGTACAAATTTGCTCACAATTTAATTATGTTGGGATGACATAAATTTGTTTATAGAGGGTTCTTTTGTGCAAAACGGCATGCATAAAGAGCGATGTTGTAAATCTAACCTCAAGAAATAATAGCATGTCAGTAGTGGATCAACAGAAAACAAGAAAGATGATGCTATAACATGGATGCAAATGGAAAAGAAGGGTTTGGCTAAGTGACTCACTGAATACCATTACCACCAGAGCACACTCCACTCTCTGTACAAGTCATAAGACTCCCATTCACTCCATTGCTGGCGATTGCTCCTCGGTCAATGTAATTGATCAAGTTTATCATACAAAATATGACAAGTAACCTGCAATCACAGCCCAAGAAAGTCAAAAACACACTTAAGATGAACAGAAGCTGATGTGATAATCCTCAAAAGTGATAAAATCACCCTCAATCCATGCCATTCGATTAAATTCCCCCCATTTACAACCAAAAAAAGCCCTATACACAAACATAAGGCACCCAGAAACTCAAATTTTGTTACAGCAATTTAGATAATTGTAACAAATTAATCAAGGGGGTCCAAATTGTAAATTTTGTTTCTCTTCTCTGTTTTGAGAAGAACTATTAATAGCTTTTAGCAACTCTGAAAGGAGTCATTCAGAACACATAATAAACTTCTCTTATGAAAGTTCTTCAATGGCAATTCTCTGTTGATTGTGTTTCTTTACCTATCAATCATCAGTTTTGCCTTTGTTGTTCTTAGTTGAACATTAGCTCAATTTCGTTTCAATTCCCACAAAATATAGTTTTACTGTATTAAATTTCCACTTAACCCTCTCAATTAGGGCAAAAAACTGGATCCCAAAAACTCCAATTTCCAAATTAAACCACGAAATCGGAAATACCTTTTGGGAGTAAACCACGAGGGTTTGAGAGACTCGCTGATCTCGGAACGAATCGCCATGATTACGCGCTCTTAATCCGCCTCCACGCCGACGAGCTGATTATCGCAGGTCAAAGACGATATTCAATCGGAAAGCATGTAGCTTTTTTTGTCGACTGCCCTAATTTTCGTCTAAATCGTTGTCTAGACTGTTGCTTTGACCGGGCTTTAAGAATGGTAGTTGGAGGTGAGGGTTTTTATTGATGGAAATAGAAAAGGGCGAATCTTTCTTCCGGATTTGCCCCGGGTTCAAGATGATGTCTGTCTTCGTCTTGTTCTTCGACTTGATATTGTCGTCGGAGTTGTACCGGAATGGTTTCTGCAAATTGGGGTGAAATGTTGACGGGGAAACTGGAGATAACGTGAGAGCGGGGGAACGGCGAGGGGGAAAGATCAGTATCCCGATTATGATGACGTTATTTCTATGAAATTTAATCTTGTTTTTTGGTTGGAAAAATGAAGGGAAATATCTTCTTTTGAAATACAATAATCTTGGCCGTTAATGCTCATTATACTTTTCACAAGATTCTAACGAAAAAAGGGTAAATTATGACCTTGAGCATTGTTCTATACTCCATAGTAAGTGTCTAACCAAATACTAAAGGTATAAGATACACATACCAGGGTAAAATTGTTCATTACAATCCTTGATGACTATAACTTCCCATCTATTATAAGATTTTTTTGGGGAATAATCCACCTTCGGTTGACAAATCTTGTTTGCATGGTTGAGTCAATAAGGATCACGAATCAATAAATAACCTTACATTGAAGTAGAAAGAGTTAAAAAGAAATGATGCAACTTGGTTTTTTTTATCCAAGTGAGATGAGAATCGAATCTGAGACCATCCAACACCTCTCATATCTCTTACCACTAAGTCATCACATGTGAATCATCTTTACAAATTATTATTTTATCAAGTACCTTAAAACAATGTAGATTCGTGTGAGTAGTTACTTTAGTGGAGAGTGGTTTGAAGTGGAGATTATACTTAGGCTTCCTTTAAAACTAGTGAGAGAGGGTAGTGGGAGCTAGTATTTCACTATTCTCCCGCAAGCAATTTTTTGCCTCATCCTACCCCTAAGGGGAGGGTTTTTTACAGGCAAATTCCGTTAGCAGAAATTCACTAGTGCCCTACCAAACAGGGGATTAAGTGTATGAGCATCGAAGTCACTAGGTCACTTGAGTATCAAAATTTCGATCAATACGATTTATATAATCTAATTTGTCAATCAGACTTCAATAGTACAACTATACAGTCTATACCTAATTAGGTCTGCGAATCTCACTAAGTTATCGTCGTCGTCTTCCCATTTTCTGTAGATAGCATGAGAACAATGTCATTTTCATAAAACACTTTCTATACATTAAACATATAGGAGACATGATAAAGGTAGAAATATGATATTTTTTTTCCAATTAGAACGATGCAAAAACCCTATAATTTAACAAGGGAACAATGTCTCTTTATTTTTTTAGTTGGTAAGATTTCGTAGTCGTTAGACGCCAAAATAGTAAATCTGGGTTTCCTTCCCAAGAACTACCCGTTTGTACTCCGACTCTTCAATCCAACACTCACTTCATTAATTTAAAATTTGGACAAACAATGCACCCAACGAGTTCAAACCTAGGGCTGTGCAAAATCCGGTCCGGACCGGATTTTTGGACCGGACCGGGACCGGACCGGGAAGTTTCCGGTCCGGTCCCCGGTCCAGTATATTAGAGGTTCCCGGTCCCGGTCCGGACCGGATTTTTTTTAAAAAAATAAATAAATAAATTTAAATGAAAATTATATTAATTTTAATGTTATATAATTTATTTTTAATATTTAAGTTTCATATTTATATTATATGCTTATTAATAATATATTTTCCATTAATCATATATGATTTCTTTAACTATATTATAATTTTTTTATATAAAAAAAATATTTTTTTTTAAAAAATAAGTTTCCGGTCCAATCCAGTCCAGGACCGGACCAGACCGGACCGGATTTTCCCGGTCCGGTCCCCGGTCCACAGATTTTCATTTTCCCGGTCCCGGTCCGGTCCGGTCCGATCCTGGACCGGTGCCCAGCCCTATTCAAACCTCACGAACTGATACACAAACGACAAACATAAAATGTTTAATCACGTGACTAGATAGTTTATTCACTACCAAAAAAAATCACATTAAACTCATTATCAATAACCAAATAAATATCTTCATCAAAAAAAAAAAATAACCAAATAAATATCAAATCATCTTATAAGGCAATATATAATACTATAGTACATCTCAACATTATAGCACAAGAAAAATGCATGAACAACTCCATTTGGTACTTCGAATGACAAAACACACTACTCCAAGAGTCCAAGTACACTTGTAGTGTTAACCCTACTTCTCAAGCCCAAACCACAAATCCCCAAATCCCCAAAATACCCCTCCCCCACTCCTCTGACTCTCTTCCTCCAGCAGAATCAACACACAGAAAGAAAACCCACCCACAGAGCTCGAGTCCACCAACAACACTGACCCCCAATCTCAAATGGATCCCCACACGCCCCGATCGGAGGCGGAGCGGTGGCTCGGAATCGCCGAGAAGCTCCTAGCCTCCCGCGACCTAGTCGGTTCCCGCTCCTTCGCGATCCGCGCCCGCGAATCCGACCCGACAAACCCTACATCGGAGCAAATCCTGGCCGTCGTCGACACGCTCATGGCCGCCGAGAAGCGCGTGATCAACTCCGGCCACTACGACTGGTACTCCATCCTCCAACTCTCCCACCTCGTCCGCGATCCCGACCTAATCGCCTCCCACTATCGCCGTCTCGTTCTCCTCCTCAATCCGGACCATAATCACCTCCCCTACGCCGATTTCGCCATTCGTGTGGTGTTCGACGCCTGGTCCGTGCTATCTGACCCCGCCAAGAAGTGGATGTACGACTCCGAGCTCGCCGTGTTTCTCCAACGCGGTAATGATCCTGAACCACCTCGCGTTGACTCGTCGTCGTCCTCGGCGGCGACGTATCAGTTCTTTCATCAGCCGACGCAGCAACAACAACAACAACAGCAGTGGATCCAACACCATCAAGAGCCGGTTCCGGTTCAGTTGCAAGAACATCAGCTGTTCCGGAACCAGAATCAGCCGCAGCAGCAGCAGCGATCTGAGTGGGAGCAGCATCAGCAACACCGGCCTTCTCAATGGCTGCCTCAGCATCAGCAGCCACTTGTGCAGCGGCCAACACAGTGGCTGCCGGAGCAAAGGCCGCCTCCCCCTTCTCAACCGTTGCAACAAGAGCCGGCTCAGTTTCCGCCTCAATTGCAGAGGCAGCAGCCTACCGAGCCGGCTCAGTTTCCGTCTCAATTACAGAGGCGGCAGCAGCAGCAGCAACCGAAAAGTCCGCCGTCTCAATTACAAAGGCAGCAGCAGCAGCCTAAGAGTCCGCCGCCTCAATTACAAAGGCAGCAGCAGCAACCTAAAGAGCCTCAGTTTCCGCCTCAATTACAAAGGCAGCAGCAGCAGCAGCAACCTAAGAGTCCGCCTCAATTACAAAGGCAGCAGCAGCAGCAGCAACCGAAAGAGCCAACTCAGTTTCCGCCTCAATTACAAAGGCAGCAGCCTGCAGAGCCTCAGTTTCCACCTCAATTACAAAGGCAGAAGCCTGCAGAGCCTCAGTTTCCGCCTCAATTACAAAGGCAGCAGCAGCAACATACGGAGTCTCAGATTCCGCCGCAATTGCATAGGCAGCAGGAGTCTCAGATTCCGCCGCAATTACAACGACAGCAACCGCAGACTCAGCCCCAGCAGCAGAACAAGACGCCCACGCCGCCACCACCTGCTCCAGCTCCGGCTCCAGCGCAGCAAACAACGCCACCTCACCGTCCGCTTCAGCAGACGCAGAAGGAGAGTAATGTTAGGAGTAAGGAAGATGGGATGGGGAGAGGGGGCAATGTGGTCAATGAGAAGGTCACTGACAATGGTAACATGAGGAATGATTCGGCTAATGTGGTTGATAATGGTGATAGCTATGATGATGGTGGGATTGCGGGGAGCTTTTGGACGGCGTGCCCTTACTGTTATCACTTGTATGAGTACTCCAAGGCATTCGAGGAGTGTACCTTAAGGTGCCAGAATTGCAGGAGGGCGTTTCAAGCTGTTCAGGTCCCGAATCCGCCTGGGGCTGGCGACGAGGCGTCCTTCTGTTCTTGGGGGTTTTTCCCGATAGGGTTTTCCATGACTAGCTGGAAGAAGAGTGCGCCCAGTGGGAATGGAGTTGGGGCGAACTGGACGCCGTTTTCGCCCATGTTTGCTTGCCCGGTGCAGCAGGGGGCGAAGACGAAGAAGTGGACTATTGTGGATGCGAGTGATGATGAGGAGGATCTTGAGGTTTCGAGTGATGATGATTCGGATTCGTCTGGTGAATGGGGCAGTAATAGGAAAAAGGTGAAACGGGCGAATGGGAGGAGTAAGAGGGGTAGACCACCGGGGAGGAAGAGTAATGCTGAGAGGGAGAAGGTGGCTAATCAGCGTTCTGCTGGCGTGGAAAACTCACAGATCCCGAGGAATGACGTGGTCAGTAATAATAATACTAACACTGCTGTCGCTAGTGGTAGTTTGAAGAAGCAGACGGGCAAAGGTGTTAGAGGTAGGAAGAAATTGGACTTGAATGTGGAGTTCAGTAATGAGGTTGAAGATCACGCCGCTGCGGCAAGAGACGGCAATGGGGAGGAAATCGGGTTCTTTGAAGGCTTGGACGAGTTTTTAAGTACATTGCCTATCTTGCACGTGGTCGGGGATGACAAAGCTAAGCCTTCTTAGCTGACGACATGATTCGTGTAATGTTATTATCATCATTTTGTGCTGTTGATGTGTTGCTATGTAGCTTTTCGTGTTAAATTATGTAGGGCGCCCATGAATTTGGTAAAACCTGGTCACTGGTTTTGGTTTCTACCATGTAGTTTGCTGGTGCAATGGCATGTCTATGTCTCTTAGTTTCAATAACAGTCTTATCTGCTTCTTAATTTCAGTAGAACAACATCTGTTACTGCTGAAGTATTTCATGTACATTATTTGTAATGACTGTTTGTGTAGAGTTTATCTTCACAGGTCCAGATAGCATCCAAGGATAACAAGGAGGCGTCGAAGAAATGATCAGGTATTATAGATTTTGACATGTTAAACTGTTGTCATGTGAAATTGTGACTCTGTGTTTTTGAATTGAAATCATTTATGTTAACATTCTGATTGAAGTTGAGGTGAAACTTATAAGGATTGGATATCCCATTGTGGGTTTGGCTATAGACCTAGATTCGCGGAAGGATCTTGTGTCAATCTATGTCATAGTGTAGTCTGGACTTTGAACTTGGAAGGAAGAGTTAGAATTTCAACTGATAAACTGATTGGCATCTGTTGTGAAGTAAAAGCTATAAGAAGTACTAGGTTGGACTTGAGTTAAAGACCATGTCTGTTTGCTCATTGTGTCACTTGGTGGTAAATGCCTAAAGAAGAAAAACAGTGAAAGTTAAATGTACTTTTACATGCCTTTTTGTCTGAGTTGTGCAGTTTGGAGTTGGAACTTCTTTGGCATATGAAATGTTCTCTTGCTAACATCATCTTCTGATTTTCCTTCTTAGCTATTGGAAAAAGAAAATGTACTTTTTGGTAACAATGACAACCAGGGCAAATCTCTGTTACAGGTTCCATCATCATTTTGCTGAGCTCAGCAAACAAATGATAAAATGTGATGTATTTGCTGAGCCCAATAAAGTTATAACTAAGGTAAAGGGTGCCAATGGCTTTACATTACAATTGCTCATATAAATGTTTGTATTGTATCCATACAATTGGAATATGATAGGGAAAAAAAAACTATATGCTTTCTAGATAGTTTAGGGCATTCAAAACTTCAGATACATGGTTAATAGAAAGTTTATTTGTGAGGGGAGAATTTCACCAATTAATTCACTAAATAATGAAATCCAAAATGTCAACTAAAACCCATATGTAGTATTACAACGAACGAACTTATTCTTGAGAAGCACTTGCAGCACTGAGGTCCACAGAAAGGTCAAGAGCCTAGAGAATAATCACACAAAAGATTAAGGTTATTAATCATCCAATGTTTTGATTTAAAGTCCATATATTCAAAGGTTTGGGCCCGGCCCAAATCTGGCCCAAGTAAGTCTAGCAAGAAATTCTCACATGAAATCACATGTACCCATATAAAAGAGCCCTAGACCCAATTCAAATTTAGCACTTGTATGAATTTCTTGACAACAAATTGACATGTTACTATCTAAGTCAGTTAGCTTGGTTACAAAAATGACACTTACCTTGCCAGTAATCTTGCTGTACATATGGATCACATCATCTATAGTATTCTCAAAGTGTGTGGAGGGATCATAACTCTGCAAAAGAAGAAGCAGCATGAAACAAAGAAGGATTGCTCATGTTATTAAACTAAATGGTTGAAGTTGAGCCAGTTTTGTCAACTTACCACTGATATGAAGCAACTGTCGGTTTCAGGGTCGTTCGCGGGTTCGTATCTATCATACACATCGAAGAACACATGGTCGACTTCCCCAAGAAGGTCGATTCCCGGCTTGAGCTCAGTCTCGGGCTCTTCAGTCTCTGCTTCGGTTGTCACAAAGGCGATGAACTTGTTCTTTGGAGCCACATTGTGAGCGTAGGAGCAACAAAAGAGATACCTAGCAAAATGTAAAGCAGTTTTCTTAGTGCAACTTTGAATCACTTGTCTAACTCTATATGGATTTTAAAACACATACATGTCTGATTTACGACCGAGTTGCTTCTGTGGCAGAATGACTTGAGCCGAGTGAGACTCGTTCGTGTCCGGAATCGGATGGCTCATTATGCATATGGCGCGAGCAACTCTTCCTACCTTCTTTACCTATTGTTTGAAAGATGATCAAAATAAACACAATCTTATTTTACTTCCTTATAATGATCAAACTTATTGTTTCAAAACCTTATAAAAACTCGAAATATCCGTCTCTCAATTTCAACCAAACGAGCAAGTCATTTCGTAGTGTGGAAGTGTTTTACCTTGTTGGGTAGGTACGAAGGATCACAGACAACCTTCTTGCACTTTGCGGTTTCGCCTTGAGAGGAAACACCAATGACCTTTCCATCATCATCAAACTCCACCTGATACACACAAGATGCTTATATGAAACCATGTCAAACTGAAAATATAACTCTAAGGTGGAATGTTTACCTTGCAATCTGGCTTGTTGAGCATATAAGTTCCACCATATACTGCACTTAGCCGTGCAAATGCCTACATAACAAACAAAACAATGCTAAAACAAGTATGGACATTTACCATTCTTTCAAAGACACTACCAAACTCAAATCTTGGGTATCACAAAAAGTGAATAAAGTTGATGAAATAGATCATATACAAAGACATACTTGAGGCAGCTCTCCTAGTCCATATTGCGGATAGATGTATGGAGATCCTCCGCCAAATCGAGCCAACGAGTCTGCATACAACTTTGAAAGGAGAAATCCTAATGTAATTAGCATCTCATTGTAAACTAGATCTATTGATTTTCACTACAACAAATAAAACTAGTTACCCTTATTCTTTGGAGAAATTCCCTAGCCGGGTGATCCAAGTAGTCATCATGGTTGTATAGAGCCAAGGCATGGCCGATGAACTCCACCGTGTCATCTTCGAGCCCGTACTTCCTACATTCACCAAGGAAAACGAACTTCGTTTAGCACAATCGACAAGCTCACAAAGGCAATGCCTAATGCAAATCACTTTCGTTTCGTCTTATGAATCCGGACAAGTATTGATCAACATACGAGATGAGATCTCTGGCGGTAGTCTTGTCCAAATCCAGCCCCTCGTGCGATTTCGGATCAGAGTCTTCGTAGTCTTGTACGTAGATGAAGAACTTCCGAGCTCTCCTCTTCTCAAAGAGTCCCATAATGGGCGACTTCAACGCCTCAACATCATTAGCCGGAACTTTATAAATCTACACATGCAATAAAAGGTGTTCATCACAAGAAGAGCTAGCAAAAGTTGTAAAACCATACATCACTATGATCTAGCTAGCTCATACCTTGTTCTTGTTGTACACATAGCTTCCATCAACAGCCTTGAAATTCAGATACTTTGTAACATCTGTGTGGATAAGTGCACGAACAAAGGTGCCATTCGCCATCATGAACTACAAAACCAAGAAACAGAACAAAGTCCTAAAAATCATATCACTAGCAGTGCATAATCTGATGCGACCCGAAAGCACAAGGAATGCGCGCAGACCTTGGGTATCATGTCGACGTTGTATTCCTTACTTGCACCCAACGTTTCGGGGTGATCTTCGTTTCCGTTGAATCGCTTCCATAGCTGGTTGATTGATTTAATGGCAAATCTTACAACTTTAGGCACATTTAAGCTTTTGCAAAGATGAAAGTTTGAACAAACATGAGATGTGTTACCTGTTTAAGGCTGAGAGAACTTGATTCCCCACCATAGTAATCATTCCTATCCATGTGTAAGACCTGCACATTCATATACAATATGCAAATCCATCATCAACCTGAAAATCCTGAACTTGATCATGTTACAATCAAATCCTAGATGATCTAAAAGCCTATGTTACACGGAAACAGAAAAAGGAAACGAAACGAAAACGGGAAAACACAAGATTTCTATATTTTTAGTGTAAAAACGAGTTTCTAAGTTTGAATTTCCGAGTTTCCATCCGAAATGGGAAACGCCGTCTCATTGGAACCGAGTTTCCGGGTACGTAACATAGCTAAAGGCAATGCAGCTGAATTGATTGAAACCCACCAAAAAAACGAACCTAAACCGAATCACAAAATGGATTGATCAATGTTTTACCTTGAGGCCGTCGACGGAGAGAAGGCCGCTGATGATGCATTCCTTGAGGCCAGTGCCGAGCACAATCACGTCGTACTCTTCATCCATGGCGGTGGCGGGTCTGGCTCGGATTCGAGCTTTTCGAAATCGGAATTTGGAGAAGATCAGAAAGGGAGAGAAGAATAATTAAGATGGATAGGCTAGAAAATGTGTATGTTGGAATTTTAAAGAAGAAGAGGTGGATGAAACTGATTATAGGGAGAAGGCCATGAACATCTCCTGTTCGAGCTCTGAGGGTGACAAGTGTGAAGGTGATTTCTTGTTTCCCGCCCTTTAATCAAGGAGATCGGTGAAACCATTGTTTTTTATTTTTTTCTCTTTTCAAAAAGAGAAAAACAGTTTTTCATAAGGGCGTGTTTGGTTGATCGTAATAATAATATGCTACATATTCTAGTCTTGATTTTTAAACGTGGAAATAATTTATTTTTCAGCAAATTAAAATCCTTAAATTAAACTAAGGTCTTGTTTTATTAGATTCGCGATCAAGTGAGAACAGCTCATACGGTGTAAAATGCGAACACCTTATGGCCGTTAGATCTGGGCAAATCAACGGACTGATTTTAACACGCAGCTCCCCCTTGCTTTTAACTGGGAAGGGCATTTTCGTCTTTTTGCCCTACTTTACTGTTCATCGATCTCCCCCTTGTTTCTTTACGCTCGCACAGAGCGTTTGTTTTGGCGAATTGTTCATTGATCTCTTCGGCTCTCTTCTCCAACAAAATTCGATTGTTTTTCAACTGTATTTTCGTCCTTTGGCTCTTGTTCAATTGCTTCTATGGATATAGGTAACGATTTATGATTTTTGAAAGTGAGAATTTATGCTTTGCTAGTTTTAGGTTTTCCTTGAGCAAGATAACTGAGAACTTGTGAATTTGACATAAGATTGGGTGTATGATTGGTGTTTACATGATTTGATTGCATTAGAAAGTGATTTTGAAGTTTTCGATTGACCCTAGAAGCTGATTATGTACGTTTTGCCCGATTGCCTACCATGTGTTCGACAAAATGCCTCAACCAACGTGCTTAAATTTACATGAACCGTTCAATGGATTCCAATGAACCTTTACTTGAAAGTTTATGAACCATACCGATACTCTTTGTGAACCAAAAGAATACCCGTATTTGCCCATTTGTAGTGTGTTTTCGTTTCACTCATAACTTTTACGTTTCTTTTGTAGGTTGTTCATCAAGTTCCGGCCATCCTAACATTTCTCATTCGGATGGTGATGCTAGTACCGATGGACTTTCATTGAATGACAATGATGCAAGTACACAAGTTTTTATATTGGATTGAAAAATCACACTTACTAGCTCAATCTGTTTAAGTAGCCTTCTCGGTACCAATTGCATAGCTTCTTTTAAGCCTACCATGTAGTCAATTTTTTCCCAAGTGTTTACACACTTTTCGCGTTTTGTCATACATGAACCAAGTGATTCATATTCATGAACCATCGCGTAGAAGATAATGAACCATCGCGTAGAACATAATGAGCCATCGCGTTTTGAGGATTAAGCTGTTTTATATGCAGTTTCACATTAAATGAACCGAATGACTAAAGTTCATGAACCGACAAGGTGAACCCAATGAACCAAACACCTGTCGTTTATGAACCGCGATTGATATGAACTTCATGAAAAGCTGAACGCACCTTTCGCACGATAATGATAACGATGAGCACGATAACGATGCCTACATTCTTCACTTATCACAAGATTGTTCTTATTTCATTACTACTTATACGGTTGAATATAAACTTCAAACAATGTTTTGATATGTGTGTTTGAGGATTCAGTTATCTTCTATGCACTTTAACATTAAATGAATTGTATAATTACACGACATGAACCTACAAGTGGAACACAATGAACCAAATTCTTTTATGTTACACAATTTACGCATTTCATATATGAACCGAGTGATTCAAATTCATGAATCATTACGTCGAATTCAATGAACCAAATAATTATACTTCATGAACTTAAAAACAATGAACCTACAAGTGGAACACAATGAACCTCTAAGTGGAGTACAATGAACCTTTTTGGTCAAAATCAATTTATTTACAAGTTTACCACCGTTTTTTCCGTTTTCCTTATATCCTCCTTTAATCTCTACCGTCAGATCCGAAAGATCTAACGGTAGAGACTGTTTCTCATTTTACACTATAAGGGTTGTTCTTACCAGAACCAAACTCTGTTTTATTATTCTTTTTGTTACAAAAGGCACTTTTCCTTCAATAGTAATGCATTTTAAAACTCTCGAATTCGTATCATCCCTTGATTTTGCCATGTTTTTTGAGATATACTAGTATAGTGTCGGTGATCTGCCCGATATTTTTCTTATTGAGAAGGGAATTCGATACATATCAAACACCTAAAATTCAATATCGTGATTTGATCTATTTAATTTTTTTTAAAAAAATTAAATAGTACAATTATTTTAGAATAAATAATATAGACAAAAAAATGTTTTGCCTATGTAAATTTTACAATTGTAAAAAACTTATTAGTAAGTTAATATAGAATATTTTAAAAATAAAACTAGTTTATATCTCAAACGACAATTCGATGACTACAAGGTTAGAATGAACCCGGCCTAGCGTCCAATTGGTGTGCGTTACAAAGTAACGTGTCATTTGGATAGTAATGTTGATCTACTAAGTTGTGTGTACGTGTGCTGTTTTATCTTATCTATGAAACTTAATGTGAGCAATCCTCGACGTTCGTGCTGCCTTCTTCTTAACTCCATCGTCTTCTACAACTTAATTAGGGTTTGTCGTATATCCAGAGCTAGCACGGACTACTAGGATTCATGGCCCAACACGTAGCCTACTTACTAGTTACTACTCTCGTTAATTTCAAGGTCGCCTTCTTGGCTCACATATATGCATGCAATTAGCGTACGCGTGATTCATTTTCATTGCTAACTTGATAAAATTAAGGATGGAGACGATGACGACGACGAAAGCGATGAAGTATAGAGGAGGACAACCGTACGGGTGGTGGTTCGAGAGCCACGACACGAGCCTCGGCTGCTCGCCATGGCTTCACTCCACTCTCTCGGGTTCGATTCATGACTTCATGTATTCCATATATATATTTTCATTTCTACCTCATGGTCTAGCGATAGGATGCATGAAGGGATGTTGAGAGGTCTCGAAATGAATTTCTTTCTTTCGTCTCTTCGCTTGGATGTAAAATCAAGTCGATCTAATATTCTTTTGTTCCATCCATTAGATCGAGCTAATTGACTTAAGTCGGTTTACCTTGGTCTCATGGATTGGATCATGAATCGGAAATTTTACTATTCCTAGTCATCAAATGAAAAGTACATCCATCTTTTTAATTCCGTATAAATGAATAAAAAGGTTTAAATTTGTTCTCACACCTTGCTACTTTCTTTATTCGATTGTTCTAAATAAAATATTATTTTATAAGAAAAAATGTAAAAGGTTATTTTTTTCATGTTTAAACAATTATAAGAAACATAATCTATTACAACATATTAGGCACGTACTATATATATATACCCCAAAAACATAATATAAGGAATAAATTCTTAGAGGACACAAATATCATATACCTTTCAAATAAAACAAAATTTGTTTTAAGGAAAAGATAACACACTCATGGGCTACGTTTTTAGTTTTTAGTTTTTAGTTTTTTTAAAAAAAAATATTTAGTTTAGATTCATTTTTATAGAACACCGGCCAATATTTGATCGTGTGCTTCTATTTCAGAGCTCAATGAGAAGACAAGGGCAATGCTGAGGATGATCGAGGAAGACGCCGATACATTCACCGAACGCGTAGAGATGTACTATGAGAAGAGGCCACAATTGGTTAGCTTCGTCGAGGATTTCTATCGTGCGCAACGCTCTTTAGTCGAGCAAATTGCTCACCTAAGACAACAACATGATCATGTTTTCACTCGTCATTGCAAAACATCACCACTTCCATGCTCATATAAGCCATGCGACGATGTCTCATTCCCCTCTAAGGATCCACCCGAGTCGCCTTTGGATGACTTGGACGATGTGGATGATTACTTGTCTGACGTTTGTCATGAAGATGAGGAGTTGGGTGATCAGGAAGAGATAGGGGGACTCATAGAGGAGGAGAACGCGATTTGGAGTCAACGAATCGTGGAGAAAGAGAAGGCGATTGAAGAGCTGCAACAAAGAATGTCCGAAAGCGAGAAAATAAGTTATGAGATTATGCGAGAAAACGAGAGGCTTAGAGTGGAAAATGGAGAGATGAATGTGATTAAGAAGAGATATGAGGCAGAGAGGGATGAGATGGAAATGAAGTTGAAAGCCGAAATCGAGGACTTGAAGAATCAAATGACGAAAGAGGGCGAAAAGAAACGAGAGACGATGAAGCTAATGGATGAGATTACGCGCAATGAGATGAGCATGAAGGATGAGGAGAAGAGGGAAGTTATAAGGCAATTGAGCCTTGCTATAGAATTGCTCAAAAGTGAGAATGTGTTTCTCAAGAAGAGACTTGCAACTAAGAGATGGTGGTTCTTTAATCCTCATATGCTCCAGTTAAGTGGGTTGTTTAATTGTTAATAAACGCTCTAATCGATCACTCTATAGATGTGTGCTATAAGAAAGTTTTAATGCTTTACCTCTTTGTATAAGATAGGATCAAGCTATGCTACTCTTTGTGTACTTTGGACAATGAATATGATGGCTGGGTTTGTACTTAGGTTTGTAGAATGGCTAAAAGTTGTGTGGAAGTTGTATATTATTATGGGTTTTTTAATACATGAGGTTTTTAAGGGTTCATTTGGATCTAATTATAATTCAAACAAATCCTTATTATTGACCTTAAATGAGGTAGAGAGTGTAGTCTATCCTTCTATCAAAAAAGAAATCCTTATCATTGATATGGGTTCTTGTCTTCTTGAGGCTGAAAGTCTTAAAATTCCCTATTTCAAAACAGAAAAGAAAAATAATTTTTTGGGTTAGAATAAAAAAGAAGAAAGTGTAGAAGGGTTGAAATTTATGCCTTTGTTAAACATTGCACCATATGACACTTCACTTTTGACAAATGTTTCATGTACTATGACTATCTTCATGTTAACTACATTATTTTCATTTGTTTTTATAAGTGGAGGGTGAATTTGTGACAAATATATTTATTTTTGTTTTCTTCTCAAATGTAATCATGATCATTATGTTTTAATTACATATGCTATAGTATTTTGTAACATTTATTGTTGACTATTTATAAAAAGAAATAACTCAAACCATTTTTTCTATGCGGAAACTCCTCCAATAATTACGTTACTCGTTCTCTCAGTCCCTCCAAATCGCATCTCCAAGAAAAATCAACATTTCAACTATTTGCCCTTTCCATTTTGATCGATCAATTCAACATACCAGTAAAGAACCTTTCAATCTTCTAGGGCTATCAAAATGAGGCCGTCCACCGGCAAAATCTTGAAGAGCGTGAGATGGACGACTATCGTTCTAGGGCTAGCAAATTTGGTCAAGATC
The DNA here is from genome assembly GCA_963924305.1 of Polygonum maritimum. NCBI lineage: Eukaryota > Viridiplantae > Streptophyta > Magnoliopsida > Caryophyllales > Polygonaceae > Polygonum > Polygonum maritimum. The sequence goes on from OZ002735.1 coordinate 1,333,041, forward strand.
GTTCTAGCTACGATCCTCTTATGCGTCGGCCACCAACATTGTCGTCGTCCGATTCTCGTGCCCGTGATGATGGTGTTGATCGTAGCGATCCTACGTATCGTGTCGATGGCACGTAGCGGGATAGTTCAATATGGCACCGCCATTGCTATGCTCGGGGATTGTCTAGACGGTGTCGATGGCGAAACGAAAGCCTCTCGTAGCCATAGGAAGGTAGCTAGCTGTTTTCTACATTTTTGTGTTTTGCATTGTCCGTTTAGATTATATTAGGGCATGAGTTGGTTCGGACCGAAAATTCGAGTTGAATCGATGGAACCAAATCGAAACCGATAACATTCGGTTCGGTTTAGAAATTTCGGTTTTTGTTTTAGTTCGGTTTAAATTGTTTAAAGGGTATTCTTTTATACACCTCGAACCGAGAAAATCGAAACCGAACCAAAACTTCTTACTTTATAGAGCATAATATAGTAACAAGTGTTCAGTATTATTGTACAGATGCAATACACGAAGTGGGCATTTTGGACAAGGATTTCAAGCATTATAGTTGTCTTGCAATTTATTTTTGCAGTTTGGGTCATTTACGTGATTGATAAAGCCATCTCTCAAGATGAAGAATCTCACCATCATTGCGTCTTGGGTAATGTATTTTGAGGGTGTTATTTTTTTTTTTCTTAATCTAGGGTTGAGCATTCACTTCGAGCCGAAAAGTTGACCAGAATCGAACAAAAAGCAATACTATTCGGTTGGGTATTCGGTTAGGGGATTTCCCAAAATTTTGGTTTTAGTTCGGTTCGATTCAATTTGCTGAAAGGGCAACCTTCTATCCATTTGGAGGATGAAGAAAATCGGAATCGAATTGAGCCAGTTTCTTCAGTTTTTGAACTGATGCACAAACCTAACTAAATCATGGTTGATTGTTTTGTTTTGTCAATTCAGGGTCAATTGGACGACATGAAGCTTGGAAGCAACATGTGCTAGTTTCGTTTGGTGTCATGGTCACTTTTGTGGCAATGCTACAATGCTTGGCTAGCTCTGATGTGCTTAGATGGAGTACTTTCTATTCTACAAATGACAATGTGTGGAAAGCTCACTATCACGAGGTATTTGACCATAGCATGCGTGAAGCTTTGTGTTGTCTTGGACGACGCAAGTACATGTAGGTACTTTCGTCTTTCCTATGTTTAGAAATTTGAATACACTTAAAAACAATATAGTAGACTTGTCGCCTGTTGGTACGGTCAGATTCTGGTTCAGTCATTTTGAGTTTGGATTGAGTATAGTTTCAAGTCGTTCGGGATACACAGACCAAGTTATGACAACTTATGTTCGGATTAACCAGTTGGTCAATGCTATTTCTCGGTTTTAATAACAAAATCACATGTACAGGTCAACCGAGTCGGTCTCTAGGTCGACTTGGTTCAGGCCATATTGTTCTCTTGTCGGAATTGTCCGTGGGTGGCCTTGGTCTCAATCGAGACAAGTTTATGTGCGCGCAGACCGGTAGACTTTTCGGATTTGGTCATCTTATGATTAGTGACCATTTTTTTCTTTGGATATTTTTTAATGAAGGTGTTCTATGGAGGAAGATGAAGTTTATTCAGTTGCAAAGTTGTTAGGAGATCTCGTCACTTATCGTGCATCAGGCACAGGGCATATGGAACTTCTTACAGGTTGATCTTTACCCATAACATTTTGTTAATCATTTTACCCATAACATCAGGCTAGCGGTATTAAACAGGTGACGTGTCGGATTTTTAATCATTTTATATACAAGGTCGTGACTCACTTTCTAACTCAATAGCTCAATCTCATAGCTAAGCTATAGCGTTTTTTTTAAATATATTAGTGCTCTTAACACGCCCCATCAAACTGACCTAGTTAATACTTGAACTATATATATCTTTATTCGAAATGTCTAGCATCTCAATCACTTTATAACTAGTTCATAAACTTTGACCTAATAGGGTTGACCTTACTACAAACCAAAAACCAATTGCCTGAAGTAGAAGAGGGATTTGTAGATGCACCTGAAGAAATTCTTCAAGAGGCAATCACTTATCATCCTTTTGCTGAAGCCGCCTACACGGTTCTTGACAAAACCTTACATGTCTATCTTCTTCTTCTTCTTCATATTGTAACATCTTATGTTGTAAGTTTGTAGTGTTTAATTGTAGGGACCCCTTCTTGATGTTGGTAGAACTCTGCTCTTGTTTCCTTGCGTATGGCTCTATAGGCAAGGGATTTTCAATGCTGTTTGGAGTCGTAATAGGTATTTCGTCACTCACGCTTTTATTTAGAGCTGGTCGAGCATCGGTTTAAAACCATACCGAATTGGTCAAGAATTGACATTTGATTTAAGGTCACCGAAAACTGAACCAAATTAGTGTGGTTTGACTTCGGTTTTCCCGGTTTGAGATGGACAAAAAGTCCATTCCTTTAAAGAAATTCCGAATCAAACAAAAATCTGGGAAATTTCCGAACCGAAAAACAAACAAAATAGTACTAGTTACGATTCGATAAACAGAGCTTAAATTTTTTATTCGAACCGACTCATTCTCGGCCCTATATAGTTCTTAGATACATGTTCCTATGTTAGATATACATGCATTCCTTTTTTAATTTTTTAATTTTGGTTGAGAGCACTGACTTATGAGAGTCGAACCGATAATCTCTTAATACTATCTTTAGAGGCTTAATCTTTTGACTAGATGTCCGCAGGCTTATACATAATTCATTTTTATGTGTTGTTAAGTCGACCCGAACTTGAAGGCGATAATTGGTGGCGAGGTCATGCAGCAGCATTTCTTAGTTACGCTAATGTGTCACCCGTCGATCTACGCAAAGGTCGTGTCAATCAAGTAATTACGAACAAATTCTTTTGCTAATTCATTAAATCATTTTCATTACTCATTAGTCTTAATGACAATTATTTCTTCATTAAGAACATATATGTTTTCAATGTAGGCAGAGTGCCAAGCTGTTTATTTTATTGTGGTTCATCATGGTCTTAAATCTGTTATTATAACTGTGCGTGGTACCGAGACACCTGAAGACCTTATAACAGATGGTTTATGCAAAGAATGCCCCCTCACTAATCAAGACTTAGATGGCTTAATCAAGTAATGTATTCTTTTTCATCCATACATGCTCTTTTTGCAACCTTCCCTTGCATATTTGAATAGGTTAAAAGAAAACCTTTTACAAACTCAATTTGTTTGAAGGTAACAAAAATGTATGTGTGCTTTATATATATACACTATATCTTCAAAATGATTACTTTGTGTGGTAGAGTGGAAATATGTATAATTCATTTGGCTATGTGCTTAATTAATTTTTTTTAATTTTGAATTTTGCCCCCTTTCTTTTTGGTTGAGGGCACCGCCCGTGAGAGCCTGGTGACCTCTGGGTACTACCCATAGAGGCTTAACCGATCGACTAGATACCCGAAAACTAATTTTGCCCCCTTTCTTTGTTAGTGTTGCTTATAGAAATGTCATAGGGTCGGTTCACTCGGGTTTGAATTCAGTAATATTTGGTTTGGATTGTTTAAATTTATTGTCAATTAGGTCGGATAGTTAATAAATAAGGGTCAACCTGATTAGATCATTGTTTATGTCGAGTCGACCCAATAGGTTTTAAATTTATATCAATAGGTTTCGAGTTTTTGTATGACCTATCGATTTTCGGGTTGGATTTTAAAAATTAACCTTGACTATTTACGTCACATCAAGACATCTTTTTTTTCCTCATCGTGATGTGTTTGACCAGGTTATTGATAATAATAATAATAAGAAGAAAATGATTGATTGATTGATTAACTTTCAGTAGCAATATCGACTACAACGTTAGACAACGTGTGATTTCATCATTTCCTCATTATGGACACTCGGGGATTATCGAAGCCGCTCGAGAGCTTTTCAAGCAAATTGATGGATGTAGTTCAGGTAAGTTTGATCAATAGTTGCTTTGTAGTATAAGAGATTAGAGCAAGTATTGAAAACCGACTAAACTTTTTAAAGTCAATTTTTAGGACTGTAAATAAATCAAGACGTGTTCGTGAGTAACTCGGTGCTTAGCTCGGTTTAAATGAGCTAAGCTTGAGCATAATTATAAGACTCGGAAAATACATTAGTCGATTTTACAAAAGTACGAAGTCGTCTACATATATATTGAGTGTATTCTCGATTAGGGCAAAAAAGTGTTTGCATGAACTTGTCTCGTGAACAAAACAAACGAGCGGTCTACGAGCTGAGCTCGAGCCATCATATTGGGCTTTGTGTGAACCAAGTTCAAACAAGACTTTGAGCTCAATCAAGCTCATGCTCAATATCTATGCATATTAATCATGTTTATTGCTATGTAGATGAAAACATATAAATGAATATATAAGTTATTGCCATTGAATCTCAGAGGAAGGTGGTGACATTGAATCTCAACCTCGAGGATTTCTTTCCTCGCTATTAGAAGTTGGGTGTGAATGTGAAGGTTACAATGTTCGTTTAGTTGGCCACTCTCTTGGAGGTTCTATTGCTTCCGTCCTAGCCATTATGGTAATTTATACTACTCTCAAAATGTTACTTTCAAGTTTCAATGCTACTATTGCAGCTAGTACTACAAAAGTGTGTTTTGCGAATGGATTCATTTTTGTCCGGAGGTTAAATGTAAGAAATAAAACTGGGTTAAATAGTATGATTTTCTTTCTTTCTTTTTTTTTTTTTTTTTTTTTTTTGTTGAGTACACTCTCCATTAGAGTTGAATCGGTGACTTTTGAATGTTACCCTTGAAGGCTTAACCGCTTGACTAGAGAAGTCAAAACTTGAACCGACCTAAAATGAGTTATGTTGCAACTAACACTTGATTGATCCTTTTGTTTTGAATTGTTGCAGTTGTATGGTCGGTACCCAAACTTACATGTTTTTTCCTTTGGGCCACTTCCATGTGTTGATTTAGTCATAGCCGAAGCATGCTCATGCTTTATTACAGGGTAACTATTGGATATGTCATTTCAAATGTACTAGCATATTATATAAAACTATGTTATAAAAAAACAAGGTCAATATAATATGGGCGGATTGAGTCAGTCTAAGAACCTAAGTGATCCAAACGGACACTCAGACGAGCTAAAAGGTTAGATGGGTTTGGACCTTTCGACGGTTAGACGAGATTTTTAAGATAATGTGCATAAATGATGTTTTCTGAATAACATGAAACACTTTTTTTTATATTCATTGTCTTTTATAAATTACTAAATTACAAGGGGTATTACTTTGCAGTATTATACATGATGGTGAATTCTCAGCATGCCTTTCAGCTAATTCAATCCTCAGGCTTCGTGCTACAACTCTCACAAGTGTGGCACAAGATAAATCGACAGATGAATCCGTTACTAATGAATTGGCAAGTCTATTTATCGATGTTAGTAAATTTGATGGGGAAAAGATGGGCCAGCTTGGATCATCTCGGATTGTTGATGTGCCAATAACAAGTTGCCAAGTTGATGATCATAACTCTCCACAACATTGTGATGATGTTGAAGGTAATCATCCATTGTCAATGTTAATATTTATATCGAGATATCAAGTATGATTATAAACATCATTTATATTCATTCCTAGTATTCGGTATGCTCTGATATCAATAAAACTAACATTTGTTGTTTGACATAGTGTGATGTCAATATCGGGTCAATATTAGAATTTTATTTTGATTCATCTTAAAACAATTAGTATATCAAAGATATTACTTCACTTATACACGATGTTCTAAAAACGTCAGTCGACTTCTAGACGGAGAGGAGCCGTTTAGCGCCTAGTCGTCTAGTTTTTTTTCAGGTGCCTATCTCTTGGATTGTATTGGGTGTATTCCACCTAGATTTGGAATACCCCCATCCTAGCCCCCCAGATCATGCGACTGCGGGACTAACTGGGTAAATGTTGTTGTTGTTGTTGTATATTTTGCTCATCCTTATTGTTAAAACTTAGGTAACTCTAAGCTAGAGCAAGGGTCCTTCCTTAAAGAGTCCCATACCTCAGAAACAAATGATGCAAGTAGAAGTATTGATAGTTCAAGAGATGATTTAGCTAGTAACAAGAGCACAACAGTCGATGTGGTGGCTCAATTTATGGAGCAAGTCCCACCAAGCGATGGCGTGACGAACGGAAATCCTTCCGAAATGTTCCTTGCAGGCCAAGTTATACACTTATTGAGACAACAAAGAAGTGTGAAAACTCCATTGTGGAAAGGCCGGCGGGTTCAAGAGAGAGCACCAAAATATAGGGCCATTATTGCAAATAGAGAGAATTTCAAGGACATAACAGTCTCAGTATATATGTTTTTGGATCATTTGCCTTGGAGGTAATTTCTTTTCACCTATTCTTAATATGACAATGGTTCAATTGGATTAATATGTACTGGCCTTACATATGCACGACCGACAATCTGTCAGTCTATAGAAGTTTAATATCTCGTCTAATTGAATTGATAGGCCTATGGTGGGTTCGGATTTTACACTTAATACATTAAGGGCCCGTTTGGTATCCAACGACGGAAACAGAAATGTAGTGGAATGGAATGAAACCTAATCTAGTCCACATTAACATCATGATACATGATGAGTCACCTCAATTTTCATTCAAAAACTACCGCAAGCCCCCTCGCGGTACTCAATTTGATTAGGGTGGGGTAACAAAACACCTCAATCATTCCCTTCATCCCTTCTCTAGACACACAAATTTCAAAATTTCAAATATATATTTATTTTTTTCAATTAATGTATAGTGACCCATAATTGGGCTAGGTGCATTTCCATTCCATTCCGTTTCTGTTTCCGCCGTTGGATACCAAACGGGCCCTAATTGTAAAATCCTAGAAAACTTGAACAATGCTGGCTAATCCAATTTACAAAAGCATTTCATAGGGTATGGAATATTGTGCTATTTTTGATAGCTAGGTATGGTTCCTACACAAGATGGGGATACAATATGATTGTTATTTCATATGCTAAGTAGAACTTCAATTACGTTGTTAGTTGTATCTAAATCAAAGTACATGAACTTTTCAGATCTTACCAAGCAATGAAGGAGGTTTTGGAGTGCAGAAATAGAGGAGCTCTATAGTTCTAATTCTTTTTAGGAGTGGTGCAAGTTATAGTAAATTGTGTAATATAAGATTGGTTGGTGCTTATTTGATCCTTGTGTAGTAGAAAGCTTGAAAACACTTAGGCACTTACAAGAAAGAGTGTCAATGTCTAAACAATTGCATGTGAATTCTAAGCGTAGAGGGACCACTTAGTGTTTAGGTGTTCAAAAATGATTGCTTAGGCGGGCTAGACGACTAGACATGTTGGCGTCTAGCTTCTAGTACCTAAGTAGAGTATAGACGATTTGTAGAACAATGAAGGGGGGTTCAAATTACTTGGTGGTGCTTACCCACTAAGTTAAGAAGGATTTTGACATTTGTTTCAAATAGAACTTGCAAAAGGATAAGAATGTCAAAATTTAAACTATTACACACGATGCATTTAAGAGTTCAACTATGCCCTATGCAGTATTGGTTTATGCACAAAAAAATTGACCTATAGTTTAGATATTTTCATGTACTATAGAAGGGTTTGTTTTTTTGGCTAGTTATGTTCGTAGTTTGTACGAGTATTAATTGTTTTATAAGTTCCAATTATGGTACTTAATGTGCTTATAGGATTCTAACTTTCTGTCGACGAATCCAACATATTTAGGTGGCAAATTCCGAGCAAAACTCTCGCTTAAATTATCGTTTCCATTCCTTTTACGTTTCCACCGTTGGATACCAAACGGGCCCTTAAACTCTCGCTTTTCATCCAAACAAAGCAAAACTCAAAAACCATGAACCCAAATCAACTGAACTCGGCCCATATCTTAGTTTTCTTCGTACTAATAATTTGGATTCCACTTTATTTTACTAGCTAACAAATCCACATAATCAACTTATCGAGGTTTCACCTTAATTTTGTTTATCTATTAATTAATATATCAAATTTCAAATTTAAATGGATCAACTAATAAATTTTAACAACTTTTTTTTACTTATTTATCTTCTCTTTATTTATTTTCATACTTTAAAAAATATACATTGAAAATTACTCTTAAATTATTGACATAAGTTTTTTGAACTTTTATGGACTATTTCTCATTTCTTATTTAATCAAGCTCACATTTAAGGTACAAGTCCTCACGCTAGTGATTCTAAAGCATCATATACTTCAACCGCAGTTAGGACTACAATCTACTCGGGTTACAACATCCTCAGTTGAAGATTGGGTGAAGGAAAGATGTTGAGTGCTTCAACAATGCAAAGACAACCTGTTAAGATCTCAATCCAAGATTAAACAATTTGCTGATGCTGATAGATCTTTTGACATAGGTGATGGGGTGTTCCTGAAATTGCAACTGTATAGACAGAGCTCAATGGCAATAAGAAGGATTTTGAAGTTAAGTGTGAAGTACTATGGACCTTTTAAGATACGTTGTGGCAAAGATAGGGAAGGTTGTTTATATATTCGAGCTACCTTCATCAAGCAAAATACACCTTGTACTTCATGTTTCACGCACGGTTGAAAAGAAAAGACTGTGAATCACATTATTACTCCTTCACTAATCAGTACCCTTGACTACAAATGAAGGCGGGATTGAGGTATATCCTGAGGACATCCTAGATTCTAGGGTTCATACATTGCCTAATGGAGATCTAATTACTGAATGATTGATTAAATGGACCAATTTGGCCATTGAAGAATCAACATTGGAAGAAACAACTCACATTCTACAAAAGTTTCCATCCTTTCATAATTCAACTTAAGGACAAGTTGTTTTTCATTACGGGAGGTATTTGTAATGGTTGGGAACTTTGAGAGAATTGTGGAATTAATGGCCTAATGTATAAATGGGCGATTAGTGTGGGAAAACCTTTAAAAAGGTCCTAACTAATTGTAAACAAGTTATCCACAAGTAATAACAAACTCCTCCTCCTTCGTCTTCCTACTTCTCTCCTCTCACCTTCCCTTTAGTCTGCTCTCTCTTCCCTTTCTTCTTCTCAAATTTCTTTTACTACCTCAAATTCAACATAATTCTAACCTTAACAAAATCACCCACCAAAGTTTTTTTTTTTTCTGCCTTCGTCCCTAGTTGTGTCTATCAAACAAATGTATAAGAAAGGAGATGATAAATGACATCAATGCAAATCTTTAAATTATGTGTTATATTTTTTTTATTGAGGATCTCAATTTACTCGGCATGTTTAATACATGGTTTTTTTTTTTTTTTGTAAAAATCCATTAAGAACTAAGCTCTAACATAGATGATCTAAATAATTTTTTTTGGTCAAAAGATGATCTAAATAATTTAAATAGATGATTTTTATCACAAAGGGTTTCTATCAATTCATCCCTCTCATCCCTCCCGAATCGATCTCTGTACTCAATTCGAGACCTGATTTTGCCTGTCTTCGATTTGATTCAGCCGTTGTCGAGCTTATCAGATCATACTACGAAACCGTAATCGCCTGTTTATCCCTTAACAATGCTCTAATCCATTCCCGATCTCTTATCCTTGACAAATTCTTATCCGATTGCTCAGTTTCGTGACGAAACGAGTTTGAATCTCGCGGTTTTTGACCCCCCCATGCATTATACCATTTTGATTCTAAAAAGTCCGCTTTTCCAAATCCATTTGTTAATCCATTGATTTCGACATAGAATTTTTGAATTTGCAGGGTTTGAGCCAGCTAATGCCTATTTCGATTTGGTTGTAGAGATGGTTGATGGTAGTGTTAGAAGAGACGAAGACTCCTTTACGATTAGCAACACTAACGTTTTCTCGGCTCTCGAATCGCTCAAGAAGAAGTCAGACAAAGATAAGAAACGGAATGCCTCATCCAAAACCCCTGTCAAGGAGCCAGACCCTAAGGTCTTATAGGCTCCCACTCCATTGAATAACGAAGTCTTGGAGATCTGATCATTGAATGGTTGACTAAATGGACCAATTTGGCCATTGAAGTTTCAACATGGGAAGAAACAACCCAACCATCCATTCATAATTCAACTTGAAGACAAGTTGTTTTTCATTAGGGGATGCATTTGTAATGGTTGGGAACTTTGAGAGAATTGTGGATTATTTAAATAGATGATTTTCATACCAAAGGGAATCTATAGTCATTTTGCACAAAGGGAATCAACCTATATAAAGTTACAAGAATTGGAGCTATCATTTTACACCACCTAGAAATTGACTACATGTCATTCTTATATTCATGCAATTCGTTTAAGTATCATTTTTGAAATTTTCTTGTTACTAATAATTTGGACCCCACTTTCGACAAAAAAAAAAATTTGAACCCCACTTTACTTTAATAAATTACTTTTTATACTAATATTTCCATATATATCATCAACCCATCGAGGTTCCACCTTAGTTTTGTTTATTTATTAATTTAATTGATCAAATTTCAAATTTAAATCAGCTAATAAATTTTATCAAATAATTTTTTTAATTATTTAATTTCTCTGAATTTAATTTCATAGTTTAACAAATATACATTGAAAATTACTCCTAAATTATTGACATAACTTATTTCAACTTTCATGGATTATTTATCATTTTTTCAATTTAATCAAACTCATATTTAAGGCACAAGTCCTTATTATAGTGATTTCTAAAGCATCATATTCGATCATCTCAAGATGTGTATTTCCTTTCATTGTGCTCGATCATCTAGTAGATCGACAATGTCATTTACCTAATTGTTGACCGACGTCGTTGATTGCATAATTTTCCACAAAAATCTGACATCGTTCAGATTATTATAAGAGGAGCACACCAACATTGCCTTTAGTCCACGTAAACGAATTCCGTCGCCAAGTCAAACATGCACCCAACAATTCAAAGGCGCAAATTCATTGACCTAAACATAGAAACACCCTCAAATATAACTCTTCTCTATCGATCAATCACCAAAAACTCTAGAGCAAATTCAGCCAAATCATTCACATCTTTAAAAAAACAAAAAATAACCCAACTTCTTCAATCCTCAATCTCTCCAACTCTCAAATTTCCTTTTGCAAAAATGGTAGATCCAATGTCATCGAGACGGACATCGTTCAGCCTCCGGAGCCCGAGCCTGAACTCGGTCCGGCTCCGTCGCGTGTTCGACATGTTCGACAAGAACGGTGACGAGCTGATCACCGCTGACGAGATCACAAAGGCCATGGAGTGTCTCGGGTTGGAGACGGATCCTACAGAATCAACGCTCAAGTCGTCCATCAACTCGTTCATGAAGCCAGGAAGCAATGGACTCACATTTGAGGACTTTGCCTTGCTCCACAAGTCGGTGGACGAGGCGGTTTTTGCGGGTGAAGACGAGACCGAAGAGGGCACGGAGTCCCATGAGGAATCGGACCTTGTTGAGGCGTTTAATGTTTTTGATGGAGATAGCAATGGGTTCATATCGGCGAAGGAGTTGCAAGTGGTTCTTGATAAGCTAGGGTTTCCGGAGGCGAGGGAGATCGAGCGAGTGAAGAAGATGATCTCGTCGGTGGATCGGAACCAGGACGGGCAAGTCGATTTCTCGGAGTTTAAGGACATGATGCGCAATGTCATGGGTCATGGCTCGTAGTAGTTCTTGAGCTTGGCTAGCTCTTGTGTGTTTGGTCTTTGATTGGTTTGATGGTTTCTTGAGATTCATAATCCTTGTTATTACTACGTACTGTTGTTGTTGTTGTTGTTTTAACATTTTTTTTTGCTGATTTTTCTTTATATGTCATTACTTTGTATACGTACATTGTTGTGCTTGATTAATTATACAAACAAACGTTGCGCTCTTTAAGTTAATTGGTCATCCATTCGAGTGTCGGATTGCCGTACACGAGGTCTGGGTTCAACTCCAGTGGATGTCAAAAAATTCTCTTTGGGAGACTCACCCATCAAACCTAGGTTGTGACCCGGGTCGAGCTGGATGTAGCCAAAACGAAGCTTTGGTGAAACAATGGGCAACCGAAAAAAGATTGCCTTGGAGGGAATCTCGATGGACCATGAATAAGTTTAAGTGCAAAGTGAAAACATTTCTTTGTTCCACCCTCAAAACTTGAGCTCAATTGCTACTTTTTGAGGAGGAAAAGGAGTTAGGGTGACCACACTCTTTAGGAGTATATAGTTACCCGAGCATCCTTACGAGTGACCTTCTATAATTGGATCATAATCCACTATGAGAGAACAAAATTGTTATTTTGTTGCACCCTAAATATTAACATATGTTTCCCCTTATTCTAATCTATCTAATGAGAATCTTAGTGAAGGTCAATATTTTTAAAGCATCTGAGAAATTATATTGATGTGTCAAAATAAAAAATGTTTTTTCTAGGATACCGAAAGGAGTTGTCAAAAAACCACGAGGGTACAAAACAGAATTTCCCTAAAATTTATAAGGACCAATAAAAAAATTCTTGGTATTTCTGTTATTTTTTCTTTCCAACTAATTACATGTGCTTTCTTCTACTTTTGGTACATTCCAATTCATATGATTTTAATCATCAACTAAATCAGTCTAAGAAATTATATTGATGTGTCATCAACAAGTCTTCGACCAAAAAATAATGTGTCATCATCAATAAGTCGTTGACTATTAGGTTGAGAAACCATTTTGATCACCAAACCAGTTGAATAATAACTATGTACACAGACGTTATTGCTTATGTAATACAACAACAACAACAACATCTACCCAAGGACTCCCGCAGAAGCAGGATCTGGGGGGTCAAGACGGGGGCATTCCAAACCTAGATGAAATGCGCCCAAAAACGACCCAAAGGACACAAACCATCACATTCGACAACCTAAGGCTAAAAGAAAGAAGAAAGAAAACGAATAAAGAATTACAAGACTAAGCTATATCAATGCTCTACAAGAGCAAGCCCACAAAACTTATGTTACAACAACAACTAAGTTATTGCTTATGTAATAGCTTTGGTGATATATAAAAATCTAAAACTTTATTGATCATAAAACAAAACTTATGTTACATAGTAAAATATATTATTCTGCTAATTAAAAAAAAACATTATGAATCTGTAGGATTTTTGCTTCCTCCTTGATCCTGATCCAAATTAAATCGGTTGAGTCGTTGCTTTGCCTTGTTCACCTGCACATACACAAAAATATCCGACCAGAAAAATCATACACAAAAATACGATAAAATTCTTGCTCAATATAACCATTACTATGTATTTTGACCATCACTAAGTATAAAAACATACCTCATTTGTCCAATCAATTTTCAAAGTAACATAGGCCAGAAAAATCCCTTGCATCACAATACCGCTAATCATTCCAAGCCAAATACCCTACATTAATTTTACCATTTATCTTATCAATATTGACATACATAAATAATAATCAACCATATTTTATTATAACTTCTAGCATGTGACCAATACACATGAAGAAACAATTGCAAACATTATATTATTTTGAATAATCAACAAAAAAAAAAATACATACATACATACCGTTATGCCATAATCGGCTACATAAGCGAGCACACATCCAATTGGAATGCCAATTAGGTAATAGGATGCAATATTTACAAATGCCACCTTTGCTTGTGAACCGGTTCCTATTGCAACCCCTGCAATAAAGTTATCATTTCAGACAATATACACAAGTTATCATTTCAGACAATATAAACAAAATAACTTTCTCTGACGCAAGGCGCAGCGGTTCGGTCGTTGGGACTTTATTTATGGTATACACTTGAGGTCACAGATTCGAACCTTTAGGACCTAGGTATGTTCTAAGAACCACTACCTAGGTGAACAAGATTGTCACTTAATTAGGCGGTGAAAACGGGCGTCTAAGTGGTTTCTTGGCGAGATTTTTAGAACAAGACTAATAGTGAAATGCAATCTCAAATCCTCATTGATTACATGGGGAAGAACTTGTAATTCCTTGCCTGATAACACTGTTTGGAAGCAATTTAGCAACATTGTGATGGAAAGCAAAGCAAAGAGGTTTGATGCAGCCTCTGCCACTTCGTCGTCGCTTGTAAACCAATACGGGATTTCGTCTCCAAACACTAGACAAAGGGCACAAAACACTAGTCCAATTGCCATACAAGTGCTAAGTGTTAGCTTGATTGCAAACTTGGCGGCCTTGGCGTTGCCTTTTCCGAGCTCATTCGCGACTCTTACACTACATTCATTTTCATGAAACTAAGGAGAATGAATGTATTGCCATTGATGATAAAAAGGTATAAGGTCGAGATTTATGATAAGAGTGTTGTACCAAGTAGCACCCATGAAGCCAAGACAAATCATGTATTGCCATTGATTGATGTTGAGGCTGGAAAAAAAAAAAGAGAACAGCATGAACAAGTAACTTATATGTGCAATTGGCCTCTTGAAAAATGCTTTGGAATTGAGCCAAATTTGATGCTTACCAGATTGAAAATGCATCAATATTAACCGTTGCATTGTGTGTTAATCCGGCTAACAAAACAAGGATAGAAGTGTACCACATCTGCACACTTCAATTCTCCAAAATAATAGTATATATATGATGATGAGTTAATTGATTCATGTGTACGTATGTACTAAGATATAAACATAATCAAGCCTAAAACTCAAGATGTTTGATATAAAGTACCTTAGAACATGAAAACTTTGGTTCAAGAATCCATTTGTGAAATGCTCTAAGTAAGATGTCATTAGCGTTTTCGTGAGTTTTAGTTCAACCGAGTTGTCATTTAGATCGTATCGGAAACTCACCAGAGCATAACGCCGGAGGAAAGGGAGAGCTTAACCATGGGAAGAATATCACGAAACGCTTCCATGGAAAACCCGGTCCAAGTTTCGGGACACCAACCTCCGAACATATAGACGAACAACGAAGCTCCAAAGATCCACCGACTGAGAACGAGCGCCCCCATTGCACCATTAATACCCCAACTAAGCTTAGTAACAAAGATCCACGAAATGAGCACGTGAAGGATGAAGTTGAAGGGCGAAATAAGCCCTATGAACATGTTCTTGCGTTGTGCTTGTAGGAAGGATTCGATTGTCAAGGTGAAGACTAAGCCGTAGATGACACCTATGAACCACAACGAGATTTCCTCGGTTGCATCTGCTATCTCATCCTCTTGCCCTAGTAGCTTGAAAATCGATGTCGCAAAGATGTAGAAAGGAAGCAACATGGTCACAGTGACCAAGTTGATGATCCATGAACGTTGCAAGTAGATTCCCATCATTCGATAATGCCTAGCTCCAAAGGCTTGCCCACAAAGTGTTTCGGTTGCACTTGACATTCCTGTCTGATCAACTCGTAAACTAAACATGAGTGTGCATCATCATCCACACTAAGCTCAACGCATACGCTTAATGAGGTTTTTTTTCGAAAATCAATTGGCAATAGCAGGAGTAACAGGATTGACCGATTCATTTTCAAACTAAATCAATGGGCACCCTTAACAACTTGAGCTTCTAACTTACCAATACACCGTTAGCTAATCTTAGTAAGATGGTCTGGACAAGTGAATACGCAGCGAGCTCGACTTGGCTTATACGTCCGATAAATGATTGCGTTACAACTTGAAGGCCGAACACCGACAAACGAAACAAAATTGCCGGGAAGGCAGTTCGCCATACCAACTTGCTTTCTTCCCATGACCTCCTGACAATACTCGTACCGTTTTCGTATAGTCGTGCTGGTTCAATAAGCCCTGAGCGTAACCCATCATTCATATTCTCATCCATGATCCTGCAGAACCAACGAGATCAAAATGATCCATCTCTTGAAAAAAAACATTTGCAACAGGGCAAGCTAAAGTGTTGATCAGAGTTAGATCTGGAGCTAATGAATCACATGAGGAAAAAGTCAACCAAAGGACCAAGATTAAGGTAATCCGAACAGAAACAAAAGAACAAACTGATTTCTGACGACCATGGCTAATTTAAGAAATTTGATTGATGATTTGGTATTTGATTGTGTTGCTCAAACACATAGTAAACTTATTTTGTGAAGAGTTGAGAGAATATATAGTACAAACTTGGAAGATTTTGCTTGTGTTGTTGAAGGCTGCAACGAGAGGTGTTTGGTATGAGAAGGCTAAAAAACTTGGAAATTTTGAGGTGAAGATAAGGCATACAAAATGCTTCAATTTGGTTCTAAGAAAGTGTTTGGTATGAGAAGGCTCCACAACTGGCACGTGCTAATCAGCTCCATTAAGGCATTAATTTGGATTGAAAAAGTGGTTGAGTCACACATATTTGCATATATATTATGGTTGGTATCTGCAAATTCTGCATGATATATAAAGTTTTATGGGATTCTGCATGGTGACCTTGAGGTTTTGTAAATTCCGTGCATAACCTCAGCATATTATTAAAAGCTAAAATATACTAAGCTTAGCCATAATATCTACTTAATTACATAAAATCACGCTATTTTTTATTTGTTTAACAATATTATCAAATTTATTTTCTTAAAGTACTTAATGAGAAGTATCACTTAGTACATGTAATCTTTATTATTTTAAAATGTCAATGTTGTAGAAATAACTTGCCTAAAATTGTACATGTCATAAAAAAACTCTATCATTTTGTATTATATGTGACTATATACGTACGTACATTATGTTTACAAATACCAATTTTATACAGTAATATTTTGTTAATGAGAGATGGAAAATGTTTCCAAAACTACATATATATATATATGCTTCTGTTAATTTGAAAAGGGGATGATTTTGTTATACAAATTTGAACATTGAGGTTCTTTTTATAATGACAAAAATTGGATTATTTTTTTTAAATAATAACATATAGTGTCTTGGAAAAAGAGTAAATAAAAAATATTTAATTCTAAAATTATAAATTTAGGTGTTTTAAGAAAATAGATTCGATAGTTTAAAAAATAAAAGATAGGGTAATTGTATGTAATTAAGTACATATTATATTTCAACCAAAAAAAAATTAAGTACATATTATGGGTAAGTTTTATATACTTTTATCTTTTTATAATATGTTGAGGTTACTACACGGAATTTGCAAAAACTCAATGTCACTATACGAAATTTCGGAAAATTTTATGTACCACTTGGAATTTGCAAAATACCTTTGTTTCATATTTTATAATTATTGTTGCTATTATTGTTGTTATTTCAACGTTTTCTTGGCTAATTTTTCTTTATATATAATTAAAAGGGTTAAATGACACTTAATATGGATCGATTAAATGTGTATATATTTATTATTTCAAGTAGGGGAATGACTTGACATTAGAGCACCCCTTATATATTTTATTGATCATAAAAGAAAGAGAATTTTGCATAAAATCACCCGTTAAATAGGCGATTTTAAAAATAACCATCCGTTATATAAAATTTTTTTTACAGCCACTCAAAACTCTGCTTCCGTTAACAAATAGTCACCTATTGCCTGATTCCGTCAAAAATTCCGTTAGGCCACATAATTTTACCCTTTTACCCTCCATTGGTCGCGGAATTTGCTTGATCCTGATCCAAATTAAATCGGTTGAGACGTTGTTTTGCCTTGTTCACCTGCCCATACACAAAAACATGATAAAATTCTTGCTCAAATAACCGTATGTATAAATTTTAGCCATTACTAGCCCATTACTATGTATAAAAACATACCTCAGTTGTCCAATCAATTTTCAAAGTAACATAGGCGAGAAAAATCCTTTGCATCACTATACCATGCACTAATCATTCCAAGCCAGATGCCCTACATTAATTTGACCATTTATCTTAATTTTCAATATTCATGTACATAAATAATAATCAACGATAACTTATTATAATTTCTAGCATGTGAGTGATGTGACCAATACACACATGAAGAAACAATTGCAAACATTAGTTTGAATCAACAAAAAAACATACATATATACATACCTTGATGCCATAATTGGCTACATAAGCGAGCACACATCCAATTGGAATGCCAACTAGGTAATAGGATGCAATATTTACAAATGCCAACTTTGCCTGTGAACCGGTTCCTATTGCAACCCCTGCGATAAAGTTATCATTTCAGACAATATAAACAAAATAACTTTCTCAAGCCCAAGGCGTATCAATTTGGTGGTTGGAACTTCATGGTATAACCATGAGGTCACAGCTTCAAACCACCAAGACGGTCGTTAGAACCCTTTAGATGGCCCTAGATGAAGACGAGTCACTTAATGTCTAAAAACACTAACAAATTAGACGTGTGTCTAGACATACTAGGACCATTTAGCGTTGAGGTATGACCTAGGCCGCTTTTTGTAGTGCCTATAATTATCTATCGACATTAACATATTAAATTTACAAAAAAAAAACATGGCTTGCTAGTAGTAATGTTCTAAAGAAACACTACCTAGGCGGACAAGATTGTTACTTGGGCGGTGAAAACTGGCGTCTAAGTGGGTTCTTTGTGAGATTTTTAGAACAATACTAATAGTAAAATGCTTTTAAATTCTAATTGATTACATGGGGAAACACTTGTAATTTCTTGCCTGATAACACTGCCTGGAAGCAATTTAGTAGCATTGTGATGGAAAGCAAACCAAAGAGGTTTGATGCAGCCTCTGCCACTTTTTCGGGTCGGGTCAGGTTTTGACAGCTCTAATTGTCATTGATTAATGTTGAGGTTGGAAAAAAAAAAGGACATGAACAAGTAAATTGCATGTGCATTCCTCTTGAAAAATACTTTGGATTCAAGGACGATGTTTGAGGATGGGCTATCCCTTGCCTTGTTGGCGATTAGCTCCTGCTGTGTTTAGTGTTGTTCTTTGCCTCTCTTCGACCAAAAAAAAATTATTAAAATATTCTTCCCTTTTGATTCTAATCTATCTAATGATAATCTTAGTGAAGACCAATGTGTCTAAAGTTATCGCTGCAAACTGTAGTCACAGAAAGCTCACGGAAAGCTCGGGAGAAAGCGCCAATAGAAAGCTCTGACGGAAACTGTCGACTGACGTTTCCAACAGTTTAAACGAGATCCCGAGATTTCCGGAAACCACTTCACCAACTTTGTCTACGATTTTCTGCACACCCACATTTTTTTAAATTATTGATGTAACTAATATCAATTGAATGAAAATGGGTTTAGATATAGTTTTGGTTACAAAAAAGAAGGGTATAAACCATCGGGTACCAAAATGAAAAACATTAATTTTTTCTAGGATACCGAAAGGAATCGTCAAAACCACAAGGGTAAAAAACAAAATTTCCCTAAAATCTATAAGGAGTGACCAATAAAAAAAATAATGTGTCATCATCATTGAGTCGTTTGACTATTAGGTTGAGAAACCCGTTTGATCACCAAACCAGTTGAATAATAAACATGTAAACAGACGTTATTACTTATGTAAAGCTAATGTTGCATATATAGTAAAATATATTATTATGCTAATACAAAAAACTTCATGAATCTGTGGGATTTTTGTTTCCTTATTGATCCTGATCCAAATTGAATCGGTTGAGACGTTGCTTTGCCTTGTCCACCTGCACATACACAAAAATATGATAAAATTCTTGCTCAATATAACCATTATTATGTATGTTAACCATTACTATGTATAAAAACATACCTCATTTGTCCAATCAATTTTCAAAGTAACATAGGCCAGAAAAATCCCTTGCATCACAATACCGCTAATCATTCCAAGCCAAATACCCTACATTAATTTTACCATTTATCTTATCAATATTGACATACATAAATAATAATCAACCATATTTTATTATAACTTCTAGCATGTGACCAATACACATGAAGAAACAATTGCAAACATTATATTATTTTGAATAATCAACAAAAAAAATACATACATACATACCGTTATGCCATAATCGGCTACATAAGCGAGCACACATCCAATTGGAATGCCAATTAGGTAATAGGATGCAATATTTACAAATGCCACCTTTGCTTGTGAACCGGTTCCTATTGCAACCCCTGCAATAAAGTTATCATTTCAGACAACATAAACAAAATAACTTTCTCTAATGCATCAGTTCGGTGATTGGGACTTTATGGTATAACCATGAGGTCTCAGCTTCGAACCTCCGGATTTAGACGTGTTTTTAGACAGACTAGGACAATCTAGCACCTAGGTATGGTTTTTGTAGTGCCTATAATTATCTATCAACATTAACCAATTAAATTTAAGAAAAATTACATGGCTTGCTAGTAGTCAATGTTCTAAAGAAGCACTACCAATTAAGGCGGAAAAGATTGTTAATTAGGCGGTGAAAACTAGCGTCTAAGTGGGGTTCTTGGCGAGATTTTGTGAACAATACTAATAGTGAAATGCAATTTCAAATTCTAATTGATTACATGGGGAAAAACTTGTAAGTTCTTGCCTGATAACACTGCTTGGAAGCAATTTAGCAGCATTGTGATGGAAAGCAAACCAAAGAGGTTTGATGCAGCCTCTGCCACTTTGTCGTCGCTCGTAAACCAATAAGGGATTTTGTCTCCAAATACTAGACAAAGGGCACAAAACACTAGTCCAATTGCCATACAAGTGCTAAGTATTAGCTTGATTGCAAACTTGGCTGCCTTGGTGTTGCCTTTTCCGAGCTCATTCGCAACTCTTACACTACATTAATTTTCCATGAAACTAAGGAAAAAGAGTGATTTTGGCGGTTTGGCCAAAAAAAATGAAACTATAAGGTTGAGATTTATGATAAGAGTGTTGTACCATGTAGCGCCCATGAAGCCAAGACAAATCATGTATTGCCATTGATTAATGTTGAGGCTGGAAAAAAAAGGGGGGGATGAACAAGTAAGTAAATTGCATGTGCATTCCTCTTGAAAAATGCTTTGGAATTGAGCTAATTAAATTTGATGCTTAATTACCAGATTGAAAATGCATCTATATTAATTGTTGCATTGCTTGTTAATCCGGCTAACAAGAGGAGGATAGAAGTGTACCACATCTGCAAACTTCTCCAAAATAATAGGATATGATGATGGGTTGATTCATGTGTACGTATGTACTAAGATATATTGCAAAACATAATCAATAACCCTAATGATATAAACATAATCAAGCCTAAGACTCAAGATGTTTGATATAAAGTGAGAACATGAAAAAAAATTGGTTCAAGAATCAAATTGCGAAATGCTCTAAGTAAGATGTCATTAGTGTTTTCGCGAGTGCTAGTTTAACCAGTTTGTCATGTAGATCGTATATAGGAAACTCACCAGAGCATAACGCCAGAGGAAAGGGAAAGCTTAACAATGGGAAATATATCATGAAACGCTTCCATGGAAAATCCGGTCCAAGTTTCGGGACACCAACCTCCGAACATATAGACGATCAAAGAAGCTCCAAAGATGCACCGGGTGAGAACGAGTGCACCCATTGCACCATTGATGCCCCAACTAAGTTTAGTAACAAAGATCCAAGAAATGAGAACATGAAGGATGAGGTTGAAGGGTGAAAGAAGCCCTACGAACATGTTCTTGCGTTGTGCTTGTAGGAACGATTCGGTTGTCAAGGTGAAAACCAAGCCGTAGATGACACCTATGAACCACAACGAGATTTCCTCTGTTGCATTTGCTATCTCATCCACTTGCCCGAGTAGCTTGAAAATCGGTGTAGCAAAGATGTAGAAAGAAAGCAATATGGTCACGGTGACCATATATGTTGATTATCCACGAACGTTGCAAGTAGATTCCCATCATTCGATAATGCTTAGCTCCAAAGGCTTGCCCACAAAGCGTTTCGGTTGCACTTGACATTCCTGTCTGATCAACTCATGAGGTAAGTATGATGATAAGCATACATGCACACTAGGCTCAACACATAAGCAGGGATAAAGTCAGTTGCCCTAAATTTCTGGGTAGGCTAAGTTGTAAGGTAGAAAAAAACTTAACAAAATATAGGATACAAAATTAAAATCAAACAAAATATGATGTTAAAATTATAATTAGCAAAAAGATGGGAATTTTTTTTATAAAAAAACTCAGTATAACAAAGCCAAAAGAAAAGAGTTGACGCATGGGACTGACCAGATTCAAACTCCTGCCACCTTGCCCACTTATGCATACATTCAACCACCTGAACTAGTGTTAGTAATGTGTTTTTGTCCCTTCTATTAAATTTATACTAGATTTTTAGGGTGGGCTAGAGCATACCCTAGCACATCCCTGCACATAAACTCAGTAGAGTTCCTTCCTAAGTCAATTAGTAATGGAAGAAGTAACACGAGGGTTTGTACGATGGTTGCTAGCACCTACCCCAACCTCTATTTCCAAATATAAATATATTACTTTAACATGATTGACCGATTCATTTTCAAATAAGTCAAAGCGCACCCTTTGACATATCAAGGTATGATAAAGTGAACAAAAGTATCACCTAATGCATACACGCATAACAACCTGAGATTCTAACTTACCAATATACCGTTGGCAAATTTTGCTAAGATGGTTTGGACAAGTGAATAAGCGGCAAGCTCGACTTGGCTTATGTGTCCAATAAACGATTGCGTTACAACTTGAACGCCAAACACCGACAAACGAAACAGAATTGCCGGGAATGCAGTTCGCCATACCAACTTGCTTTCATCCCATGACCTCTTTACAATACTCGTATCATTTTTGTATACTTGTGGTGGTTCGATAAGCCTCGAGCGTAACTCGTCATTCTTATTCTCATTCATGATCCTGGAGAACAAACGAGATCAACATACAAACGGTCATTTAACAAGTTTTTCTGAAAATGACCCATCTCATTAAAAAAAAAAACATTTGCAATAGGGCAAGATACATATATGATATACTCCCTCTGTTTCATTAAATGTGTCTCTTTAGAAATTTGCACATATATTAAGGAAACTATCAAATGTACTATTTTACCCCTAATTATTACCTCACTTTTTTACTTTATTGAAAAAAAACTACTAATAAACTGCTAATGATTACAAGGGTAAATCTGTAAAGTAAATGCCAAAAATGTAAAAAGACATGTATTTTGAAACAAAATTTTAGAGCTAAAAAGACACATTTTATGAAACGGAGGGAGTATCAATCACTACAGAGTCTCTAAATGTATAGAATTGAGTTAGATCCTAATTCATGTATCTATAATCTTAATATGAAACGAAATTTTATTTACCAGATGACCTGGTAGATCGAGAGGATGAAAAATATCGACAACTTGACAATCTGACAATCAGAAGGAAACCAACATTCAAACAAAAAAGAAAACCGGTAAAATCACAAAAAAAGTATTGATCAGAATAATATCCTACTTTTTATATCAATGACAAGAGGAACAAGCCAACGAAAGGATCAAGTTTCCGATAGAAAACAAGAAATAAAATTCTAGATTATTGTATGATTGAGCTGAAACTATATATACCTCCAAAACAGTGATAGAATACTAGAAATGTACTAAGATTAGTTATGGTAAACTTATTTTGTGAAGAGTTCAGAGAGTATAGTACAAACCTGGAAATTTTTGCTTGTGTTGTTGAAGGTTGCAATGACAAAGACATCTGATTTGATGTGAAGATAAGGTATAAAAAATGATGCTTCTATTTGGTTCTAGGTGGGAAATTGTTTGGTATGAGGATGCTCCACAATTGGCACGTGTTAGTTAGCTACCGTATATTTTGGATTGCAATAGTTGTTGACTAATAGATATATAGATTTTGTACTCTTTAAGAAAAATCCTTTATCTTTTTATTTTTCGAGAACAGTGAAAATGAATTGTACGTTTAATTTGATGCGAAAGTAAGGCCGGTTCGGCGAGGAGGGTTATATATATTGCTTATCGTACTTATCGTAAGTATTAAAACTAACATAAGAACTGTCCGGTAAATTTGTTTTTTTAAATGATAAGTAACTCATCATATTTACGTAAACTAATTTTGATAAGTTGTTTCTTCCACCTTTTCGTACTTACGCCTTACCATAAGCATTATTATTTTTATTTTTCCGAATCAACCTCTCAATTTTCTATCCTTTCTTCTTCCTCTTCCCCCCTCCCCGTCGTCCACCCCACCGACATCCACCCGCCACTGGCCACCCACCTTCGCCGACCACCCACCGCCTACCCTCCGTCTTTGGCCACCCACCGCCGTCGACCACCCTCCGCCGCCAAAGACCCTCAATCGCCGACCACTCCATGTTGTCGGCCACCATCTACTGCCGGCCACTCCATGTCGTCGGCCACCATCTACCGCCGGCCACCCACCGCCGCCGGCCACCCTCCACAATCGACGACCTTTTCCCCACCGGCCACCCCATGTCGCCGGCCACCCTCCTCCGCCGACCACCCATCACAGCCGACCACCCATCACCGTTGTCGGATGCCCCCTGCCGCCGGCCACCCCATGTCGCCGGCCACCCTCCGCCTCCGGCCACCATCTGCCGCCATACACCCATCGCAGCCGGCCACCCCCGGTCGCCGACCACCCTTTGCCGTCGACGTCCCTTCCCCCGCCGACTGCCCTTCTCGGCCGGCTATGTCGTCGGCCACCCTTCGTCTCAGGCCACCCTCCGTCGGTTGTGGCGGGAGGAAGAAATGAAGAGGGAGGAAGAAGGAAGAAGAAAGAAGAAGCATATTTTTATTTTAAGTTTTAATAATAACTCATGTCCTTTTTTTGTCATTTTACACCCTCCAAAAGCAACACACATTCCCGAACATATGTTTTATCAAGTGTTCAACTTCAGCATTATTGTAAGTATCTACTATCAACATCAATACCTCCAGTTGTAAGTCTCAACTTCAACAGCAGCACCAAATTACCGAATGGACTCTAAATCCTTTCGTATTGGCTAGAGTATTACACATAAGATTGAATTCTAGTAAGTCTATGTATTGGAATTGAAGAAAAACACTAGACTAAATTAATAAGTAAGAATGATTGTGTTTTGAGTAGCTAGTGTGTGGTTGGAAGCTAAGAATTGTTGCTAGTAGTCAAAGTGTATCGTGAGTAGCGTCGAATATATGTAGATGTCGATAGTATTTTGAAAGCTAGTGTCCGAGAACAGAGATGGAATCGGGAATAAATTTTAGGGTATGTAGGGTACACAAATAAAATTAGAGAAAAAGTATTGGGTTAAAATAGCCAAAAATCATGGTACAAAATTTGGAAGAACAAAAAGACTAGCTAGGAAGAGAACTAAGAAGTGTAGAGGGTGAGACTTGAACCATGTCTGCTGTACAGGAAGACAGCAGGCACTAGTGCACTACCACTTATAACAACATTCTTTGAGGGTGGGATACAACACACCTCAGCCCACTTTTAGTTTCGTGCCTGTCCGGGAATGTATATGTTAGGATCGGTGTTAGTCTACAGACACTGTTACCTAGGGGGTAACAGTGAACTGGACAGCGGAAAGTAGTGAAGCAATGCTAACACGTAAGGGAAACAGTATATGGAGCGATTACTTATAATGGAAACCCTCAAACAACCAACTAGTTGTTCAAAGGAAAAATCACTCCCTCGTTAGAGGAGTTTGAACAATCACTTTATTAATGCCACTTACAAGTTACTTCAAGACAAACAGGGACTTCAAGTAGTCTAATCTAATCACTAGATTACGCACCTACACACCCTAGTTCTTCAGTCTAAGAAACTTAGCATAAAAATAATAGTGATTACCAACAACTTCAACGAGACTTCTTCTTCTTCTTCACACGAGCACTCTAAGGGTTTTGTAATCGGTGAACTTACTTCTGAATAGGCTCTAGGTATTTATAGAGTTATTCACGTGAAATCTGGTTCATATCCTAACCACAATTTACACGTGATTAACTCAACAAACAATCCTATCTTAACAACTCTATCTTAACAACCTTCGACCTTATCTTCATGAAATGTTGTTGCATGAGATCTTCTGCCGAATCTCCTTTATTTCCAAGCCCATAAAAGCCCATTAACACGGCGTGTTTAGGGTTTCCGGCTTTGCTTCTTCGCGCTTACTAAGAATAGTAAGCCATGGCCTGCAGACGCTGCTGTTCCCTGACACTGTTACCCTCCGGGGTAACAGTGCTATTCCTTGACACTGTTTCCTGACTTTGCGACAATGTTGTTCATACCATTCCTTGACACGGTACCACTGCTGTTACCTCACACTGTTACCCTCACTGTTTCCCTCTCTTAATGGCTTCTCTTTTTCCTGTTATACTTGTTTCACCTAAAACACTCAAGAAACACTCAAACCATCAAGTCTCATGGCGTTTGTTATCATCAAAACACAAGGAAATGTTTACTACTGTTTCTATGGTAACAGCCCTACTGTTCCCATGAAAACACTACATTTCCAACAGTATAGAATGCACGTTCAAAACGTGATACAAAATTAATTATGGCAACCAAACATATCGGCATTTTCTAGCAGATTGCATTTTGATTAATTTTTCTGAACACAGATTGCATTTTAATTGGTGGTCACATCATATCATATGTAATATATAACTATATATTAAAGAGGAGGTTATAAAATAATACTTATCACTACATGTGTCACCTTCACATTGGACTATATCACCCATCTTTATTAAAAATAATTGAACTGGTTAATTTTTATTGTAAACCCCACATGTATGTAAAATATGAAAGAATATATATCATTGAAATTGTATCTATAAGTTTTTTTTATATATAATCAATTAATCTTACTATATACTAAATTGGAGATTAACATAATAATATAGAAAAACATATGTCAACTCCAATTAAACATATAATTAAAATTATAATCTATAAACATTAAAATAAATCCTACAAAGTTTAGGAGTATTCAATCCTTATACAAAAGTTATAATTCTACAAATCTTTGTTTGATTAAAAGAATATATTATCGCAAAAATAATGTATCATTAAAATAAATCTCATAAAAAAACAAATTAAATAAAATAATAAAATATTTTATATCAAACTATTCTTTTGAATAAATTTCTATAAAATTTAAATTAAGTTTTTAGTCTCGTGCCTTCAAAAAATTGCAAACCCATATTCATTGAACTAGTATTAATCTCGTACCTTCAATGACTATGGGTATGTAATCTACTATAATAATACAATATAAAGTAGAATCCAAGTCTGTATAAAAATTTGCACCACATCATTAAACTTGAATAAAATAATGATTTTATTTTTTTACATTATATTTTCTAAAAATAACTCATCTATCTACTTAATATTTTATTCAATTTCCTTATATCTACTTGATTTTTGTAACATTATATCCTTATATGAATAAAAACACTCAAGTAATTTTTATTGATAACTTAACAATTTTTCCTTATTAATTAGTATATGTTTTTGTCATTATTAAATCTTAAAGAATAGTGAAAAAACTTTCACATATGTCAATTGTAAATTCTCGAGTTAAAAGCGGACTCATGTCAAACTTCAATCTCGAACTGGTTGATTCAAATTTATATTTACATTACCCGTACATGGTACGAGATTTGTACTAGTTTAAATTAAGTTTTTAGTTAACTCAAATTCGTGTCTTCAAGACACGACTATGGGCACGAGATTTATATAAAATAAACATGTACTAATCTAGTTCAATGACTATGGGCACGAGATTAATACTTGAAAAATTGTACGTTCAAATATGCAAATTCAACAGATTCAACTTAAGTAAGTAATTATATATCTCTACACATAAAAATCGGATGTCAAATGTTGAAGTTGCTTCTTTTTTTTTTTTATTGGGTAAGGATTAGGGTCGCCACAAGTGCTACTTGGACTCAAGGAGAGCATCCATGAAGGATGGGAACTGGTTATAACTAGCTCGAAAGAGAATAAGACAAAACGCCGCCCTAGAGTTATATCTCATATTAAACTCATAAGTGCTCAGTGCTCACCCAGTAAGCTGATACGCCAAGCGCGTCACTTCTCATTCATACCATGAGGCAAAATGTGCATCAAAATTGGTACATGTTTATTTTTCTTAAAAAATGCTATAAGTTCTTGAACCAACAAAATTGATTTTATAAATCCCTAGGGTTTTCCTCTTGACCCTAATTCAAATTATACCGATTGAGACGTTGGGTTGCCTTGTTCACCTACACAAAAGTAACCATAGTCACACAACACAATCCAAGCTTGATGTTTGAGCTCAATTTAGCCCAAAGTTAATGTATAATCATTATAGTAAGCATGTTGGCAAAAATAAATTACATTTTACGAATTTAGAAGTAAGAAAGTATACTTCTTATTAATTAAGACAAAGTATAGCAAAAGGCCTAATATATGCAAATTGGTTTAGTTTTAATTACTATCCTTTATCACAATGAACTCATATATAGCATATACCTCCATTTTAATCAGTTATGCAATCATTTTTCTCCTTAACCCACGTATAAAACTCAATTAATTAATGAGCCATATTATTTGAAGGAAATTAAAGAAAAACGAGTGAATAGAAAACTTACCTCAGTTGGCCAATCAATTCTCAAAGTTACATAAGCCAGAAAAATCCCTTGCACTAGAACACCACTAATCAAGCCAATCCATATGCCCTACATTTTACCATTTATCGTTCATTATTCCAAATTCCATGGTAATTATCATTCCAAATTAAGGATCAATTAAGAAAACACATTAATTAGGTACACATAAGCATACCGTGATACCGTAATCTGCAACATACGCTAGAACACATCCAATCGGAACACCAATTATGTAGTAAGAGATGATATTAACAATTGCCACCTTTGCTTGTGAACCTGTTCCTATTGCAACACCTGCCAAAAAATTTAGAGATAATTGGATAACACGGCAATACATAAAAGGGTATTTTTAGATTTCTCCCTTATTTGGACTATTTGCAAAACTAGCATAAATTATATATATAAATATCTTTTTATTTCATTTTCTCTCTCCTCAAACTTTCTTCTCCCCCACCGAAGGGATCTGGTGAGCATAGATCCGCTAGATCTCGACCGAATTCGAGTACTCGCCTTCCTCAACTCGACGGTTCTCCCTCGAATCGGACCTATCGACGCCTTCTTCTTCTTCCTCTTCGTCGATCATCACCAGATCCCTAGAGTTGTTCGCCTCGTCGTAGTACGGCTTGAACTTGTTCTGCGCGAAGACAGGCGGGGGCGGATTGTCTCCCCGGAGGTTAGAGAACATCTCGCGAGAGGCTTGGTCGACGTCGAGCCTGCTCCGGCTGGTCTCCGGCCGGATGTTGAACGCGTTCGCTAGTTATCGGGGGATTAGGGCCTGAGAAAGCGGTGTTAGGTCGTCGGCGCCTGGGAGTCCGGCCTCCCATTCCAGAACTCGCTCGTCGAAGGCGTCGCCGGAGTATTCCGCCATGGTAGCCACTTCTCCCATTCTGTGATCCGAGCATAGATCCGTCGCTCTCAAATGCCTCCTCCTCCACTCTGTCGTCCGCGGCGGCTCCTTCATCTCGACGACCAACGGAGGATTATGTGTGTGAGCGAGGGCGATTCAGAGCGATAACTATGGTGCCAGTAACCTAGTGACTGGAGGTTGACTAATGGCAACTCTGCAGACTTGGAGAAAAGCCTATGGCGCCCTCACAGATCATACTATCGGCAACATCGCTCAAATCAACAACGATTTCAAGGTCTGTCTTTCTCCTTCTTTATATTGTGCAAATTTGCTTTTCTTTTGCTTGATCTTTGATTCTGTTCGTGTAGGATTTGGACTGTGCCATTTGCATCGAGCTCGGATGATTGTTGTAAACAAGGAGTATAGTGGAATTTGTTTCGTTGTTTTTGATATGGCAATTGACAGTACAAGTTGATTTTACTGGACGTTATGATCTGTTTTATGAAACATTGCATGATTTAGATTCTTATCTTGTTTATTTAAGGCCTTGTATATAAGGAGTTTGACAAATGCCGATGAAATGGTTTTCCACTTTCCTTCCATTGGTGTTCGCTTATATTCCATGCTTTTGGGAAGTTTTGTTGATTTATAATAGTGAGATGAATTGGTTAGTCTTAACATGGAGTCAAGTGTTTATAATAAACGAATAAAAACTTATTTTGAAAGTGTTTATAATGACACTAAAAATTTGTGATGACAATTAGTGTAATGACACTAAAAAATTTATATAAGATGGTATATGGTATGTACTAGCTAAGTGTCATTACTAATTAATCAATACAAGTGACAATATTTAAATATGTACTTATGAAGAGTCATCACTCAATTCGGTGTATATTGTCACTTGTGATGACAATTTAGTATCTTTTGATAGTATGGTAATGTCACTGATATTTTATTTTAATGACAATTGTGCTGATACTGTCACTTGTAAAATACTACTAATTGTACATTTGACATATATTGTCACTTGTGATGATAATTTGGAGTTGTGTGCATAAGTCTTGTTTTAACTATTCTTATTCGGTGCAATTACTACAATCTTCTAGTTATTTGCTGAATATTGTCACTTGTCATGACAATTAGGTGTTATCAAGAAGATCCTTTGATAACATTGATGATGATATATATTGTCACTTGTGATGATAATTTGAAGTGTTGTGAATAAATCTTGTTTTAGCTATACTTATTCGGTGTGATTACTATAATCTTCTAGTTAATTGTTGAATATTGTCACTTGCGATGACAATTAGGTGACTTGTGATGACAATTAGGTGTGAATATTGTCATTTATGATGACAATTAGGTGTGAATATTGTCACTTGTGTTGACATATAAGGTGTGAATATTGTCATTTGTGTTGACAATTAGGTGTGAATATTGTCACTTGTGTTCACAATTAGGTGTGAATATTGTCACTTGTGGTGACAATTAATGTGAATATTGTCACTTTGTGTTGACAATTAGGTGTGTCACAATTAGTGTGAATATTGTCACTTGTGGTGACAGTTAGTGTGAATATTTTCACTTGTGGTGATAATTATGTGTGAAAATTGTCATTTGTGTTGACAATTAGGTGTAAATTTTGTTATTTGTGTTGACAATTAGGTGTGAATATTGTCACTTTTGTTGACAATTAATATGAATATTGTCACTAGTGGTGAGAATTAGGTGTGAATATTGTCACTTTGTGGTGACAATTAGGTGTACATATTGTCACTTTTTGGTGACAATTAGGTGTGAATATTGTCACTTTGTGGTGACAATTAGGTGTGAAAATTGTCACTTGTGGTGACAATTAGGTGTGAATATTGTCACTTTGTGGTGACAATTAGGTGTGAAAATTATCACTTTGTGGTGACAGTCAACGCCGGTCAACAGACAGTCAACGCCGGTCAACTCCGGTCAACGCCGGTCAACGGTCGGTCAACTGGTGGAGAGAGGGGTTATGTTATGTGTGCAAATTTGACATATTGTGGTATTTTCAGGCTAAATGCCATATAGCCAAATCCTTCAAAAATTTATATACAAACATTTCAATCACATTTCTAGATGCAAGATTAACAACTGAATAAGGTGCGTTTGTTACAAATAATGTCATCAAGACATTTTAAACTTATGGAAGTTTCTTGCCTGATAAAACTGCTTGCAGAGAGTTTAGCAACATGGTGATGGCAAGCAATACAAAGAGCTTTGATGCGGCCTCTGCAACCTCGTCGTCGCTTGTAAACCAATACGGGATGTCATCGGCGAACCCTAGACAAAGAGCGCAAAACGCCACTCCAAAGGCCAAACTCGTGCCAAGCACTAGCTTGACCGCGAACTTGGCTGTGTTCGCTTTGCCTCTACCGAGTTCATTCGCGACTCTTACACTGCAAATTTCATCGCGCGTAAATCGAATGATGGCCATGTTAGAAGAGTTTAGTATGTCGTAGCTCATACGTACCAGGCCGCGCCCATGAAGCCAAGGCAGATCATGTATTGCCATATGTTGATGTTGAGGCTGAGACAAAAATAGATGACCATGTAAATCATATGTGTATTTCCCTTGAAAAGCTCTTTCGAAAGTGACCCAAAATTGAAGCTTGCCATATTGAAAATGCATCTATGTTTACTGTTGCATTGCTTGTGTATCCAGCTAGCAAGACAAGGACAGAATTGTACCACATCTGCACACTGTTCTAAGATGATGACGATATTATTGATCAATATGTACAAAGATGCCAAGGTGTTAGAATAAATGGGCGATCAAATTGCATAGTCTTCTTACTAGACATGTGGTTAGACCCAGATATAAGTTCTATCCTAAAACCAATTGGCAATAGAAGGAGAAACCCACCACCTTGTATACTAGGGTATTTTGTGCCCAAACTTTTAGATGTAAGATAGGTTTTGTTTCCCAACACTTCTTACCAAAGCATAACGCCATAGGAAATGGAGAGCTTGACAATGGGAATGATATCACGAAACGCTTCCATGGAAAAGCCGGTCCATGTTTCGGGACACCAACCTCCAAACGTATAGATGAGTAACAAGGCAACAAAGATCCAATGAGAGAGAACGAATGCGCTCATCGCACCAGCAACGCCCCAACTAAGCTTACTAACAAAGATCCAAGAAATGAGCACGTGAATGACAAAGGTAAGGGGCGAAAGCAGCCCTATGAGCATGTTTTTACGCTGCGCTTGTAGGAAAGATTCGGTTGTCATGGTGAAAACAAAGCCGTATATGGCACCAATGAACCACAACGAGATATCTTCCGTTGCATCTGCTATGTCGTCCTCTTGCCCGAGTAGCTTGTAAATCGGAGCCGAGAAGATGTAGATAGGAAGCAATATGGTCGCGGTGACGAAGTTGATTATCCACGAGCGTTGCAAGTAGATCCCCATCACTCGGTAATGCTTCGCTCCAAAGGCTTGCGCGCATAGCGTTTCGGTTGCACTTGACATTCCAATCTGAAAGAATGTTACACCACCATTTGAGACATAGAATCAAGTCCCTCAATTTTTCTGAAATTTGTAAAGGAACACAAATCTTGTCACACTAGTCTGAGTTTTGGTGGGGTTCCGTCTTAAAACAAATTGACAATAGGAGTAGCCCACCACCTTATATTGGTCAAGATTGTGTACAAGTCGTGACGCAATAGTGTAAAGAATCACTCAAAATGCACATCCACAAGATTGAGATTCTAACATACCAATACAGCATTGGCGACTCGAAGCGAGATGTTCTGGGCGAGCCCATAAGCAGCGAGCTCGACTTGACTGATACGCCCGATAAACGATTGCGTCACGACTTGGATGCCAAACATCGACAAACGAAACAGGATTGCTGAGAATGCAGTCCTCCATATCAATTTGCTCTCAACCCACATCCTCCTAAGAAGACTCGCATCATCTTTAACTAATACTCCTTCCGGTTCGACGAGTCTCGTAGCTAACTCATTGCTCTCACCCATGATTCTACTGACACAAAAAAACAGACCAAAGTGTTGTCAACCATTTTTTAACTAAAATGGAACTTGTTATGTAGTTGACCGGTAGCTAGCCGACAAGAAATGGAACCTCAATTTGTTTTTCTATTGATCAACTAGATTGGTACAATGACATCTACTAACAAGAGGAGCAAATCTTACCTCTACCACTTTCACAAAAAGACGTTGTTATGAAGACGTAGAAAGAAAGTAGCACAAACCTGCAAAGTTTAATTGGTTCTTATTGTTTTTGAAGAATAAGTTTGAGGAAGATAGCAAATTTGATGACAGGCAGATGTAGTAGATTTGTCTTTCTACTCTCTCGGTCACATATTACTACTGACATTTGACATGGTACGATAGTAGATTAGTAGGTTGTGAGTTGTTGGTTGGTGTTATATATAAATTCCGGTGGGTCGACCAATAAAAAGGCGAGGCCTAGGCTTCTCGTAGTTGGCCAACGACGAAGGCCCAAGAGCAGAAACTTGCAGTCGCAGAAATGAGAATGCTTAGGTGGATGTGTGGTCTCACGAGGTTGGATAAGATTAGGAACGAGGAGATCAGAAGCAGACTGGGTGTGGCTAGCATAGAGGACAAACTACGAGAAGCGAGACTCCGTTGGTTTGGTCATGTTCAGAGGCGTAGTCCAGATGCTACAGTCAGAAGGTGTGAGCGTTTGGAGTTAGGGGCGTTCAGGAGAGCTAGAGGTCGCCCGAAGAAGCGTTGGATGGACAAACTTAGGCAGGACATCGGCTTGTTAGGTATTTCTGTCGAGTTGGTGCAGTGCAGAGAACGTTGGAGGGAGAAGATCACGGTTTTAGACAACTAGTTCGCTTGTTGGTGGAGCTTTGTGTAGCTGTTGCGGGGCTTGTAGTTTTAGTCTTCTTTTCTTTTCCTTTTCTTTCTTTTAATTTATTTTTAGCTTTAGTGTCAGTTGTGTTTAGGTTTGTCACTTCAAGTTTGTTGAGTGTGTCCTCTTGGGTCGTTCTGGGCACATTCCATCTAGGTCTGGAATGTCCCCATCTTGACCCCCAGATCCTGCGTTTGCGGGTTTCCCCTGGGTAAATGTTGTTTTGCCTAGGCTCTCGCCTAGGCAGTGAGGTAATGGTCCTATCACCTTTCATAGGTCAAGGCGGGCGATTTCCAAAAGGTGAGCGTCTTTGTCGCTTAGGCACTCTCTCGTCCGCTTGCTTTTAGCGCCTTTAGTAAAATGTTTTTTTAGTAGAAAATAAAGCAAAAATATTTTAAAAATAGTAGTAAATTTTTGAACTTTTGTTAATTTTAAACTTAACTGTAAGTAGAAGAAAACAAATAGACATCTTCAATCTCCTGATTTGTCTTCTATCGATATCTACCTATGTGTAAGTTAACACTAAGCGCTTAAGTATGATGATTAAGATGTCTAACTTATAAGTTTTCATTAATTAATGTACATATAAGCGTTCTTATATCATTCATGAATCCAAAACTTAAGATATATACATATTGCATTATAGAGCGCCTTGATACAAAAGGCGTTCGCTTTTCGCTTCTCGCCTAGGCATTGGGACTTATATCGCCTTTGTTCGCCTTTCGCCTTTTTCTTCACTGGGTCCGAGAGAAAGGGCGACATGTATACTAAATTTATCATAGGTAAAATACAATGAATACATTTTTAAACAAAAAAAAATCCAACAAAATGAGAAGTTTACGAAAAAAGAACAACTTTTTATTAAATAAAAATTCCAAGAAAATTCAATGATATGAGATGAACTTTTCTAAAAATTCAGTGATATGGACCAAAAATTTTTTGAAACAAAACAGAGGTAT
This sequence comes from Polygonum maritimum, assembly GCA_963924305.1. NCBI lineage: Eukaryota > Viridiplantae > Streptophyta > Magnoliopsida > Caryophyllales > Polygonaceae > Polygonum > Polygonum maritimum. Next base: position 1,368,187 of record OZ002735.1, read on the forward strand.
AAAACTCAAAACAACTTTTATATCAAGACATCATGAAAAAAAAAGTAAAAAAACTTAGCAATATCAATTTCCCTAATCTTGACGTAGATAATATAATAGTTCTACAAGGAAGGTTTTCCCTCCCCTTCTCCCTTGTCTATGTCGGTATGTACTAATAGATATAGTATATTCGTTTTATAGGATATACTGTTTCGACTGGATACCGTATGTAGCTAATTAGCTAAATTACGCAGACTCATATATTAATTAGGTATTGTCGCATACTATATCTTTCGTAAGAGCCTTGGAGGCCAAGTCATACCATATCATAGGTATAAACTCTTTACTTTTTTACCTTTATTGAGACGAAAAAACACTACTTTCACTCTTATTTTCTTCTACAACGTGTACCAAGGCCGAGCGATGGAGATTTATCGTAAGGGCATATACTGGCACTCGAGCCACGACGTCGAGTACTCGGTCGAGCACCACGAGCACCGGTACCCACTCGTGGCCAACCCGCTTGCACAGTACTGCTTCATGCGGTCTGGAATCGGCGACGACGCCTCCCATTTCAAGACCCCCTGTCGCCTCAACAGCGGCCGCGCCTACTACCAAACCCAAAAACAACACTTCTCCGCCCGGCTACAAATTCACTACCCCGACGTCTCCCCCGGGTGCGTAGCCGATCCGCATCGCCAACGCGACCCATATCTGTTGCTACTACTCCCTAGTGATGGACACGGGCTGGGCTGGGCTAGGCTGGGCCGGGCCGCCACCGGGCTGGGCCAAGGAACCGTGGCCCAGGCCCGGCCCGGCAAATTACCGGGCTGGGCCACGGGCTGGGCCGGGCCGACCCACCCAGGCCCGTGCCGGTTTTACCGGGCTGGGAGCGGGCTGCGGGCCGGACCGGGCCGGGTTGGGTTGAACATTATATACTATAATTTTTTATTTTTTATATAACTATATACTTACATAATATACAATATACTTACAAAAAAAATGAATATGCACCCTATACTTACATTATATACTATAATTTTTTTTGGATGAACATTATATACTATAATACTATTGTAAAAATATAGTATATATACTTTAAAAAAATGAATATGCACCGGGCCGGGACGGGCTGAGCCGGGCCGGGTTGGGTTGGGCCGGGCTCCTGACCCGTTGACCAGCCCGGCCGGGCTGGGCTGGAAACGTCCGGCCCGGGCCCAGCCCATGGCCCACCCGGCCTTGGCCCATCTGGCCCGCGGGCTGACCGGGCTGGGCTTTTTGGGCCCATGACGCCGGGCTGGGCCGGCCCGCACCGTTGGCCATCACTACTACTCCCTATGTTACACGGAAACGGGAACGAGTTTCTGAAACGAAACGGAAACTGGAAACGTGAATTTTATGTTTTTAGTGTAAAAACGAGTTTCGAGGTTTAAGTTTCTAAGCTTCCGTGTTTCCATCGGAAACGGGAAACACTACCCGGTTGGAGTTTCTGGTTAACATAGTCTACTCCAATCCACCATGGCTCACCGTCGCACACTTTGTCAGGATCCATATCCGGCCGCGTCATGAGTATGCCATTTCGGCCAGTGAGCGTGAGCTGTTGAGGAGGGGGTGGTGGCGACGACCGCAGACGACGATTGCCCGATTTGTATGCAAGAGATTCCCCCGGGGACGTCGCTCACCATGCTTTGCTCCCATGTGTTTCATCGGAGTTGTCTCGTCGAGTGGCTCAGCTTTCACCACTCTTGCCCGCTTTGTCGCTACAAGATGCCGGCGGCGGACTTTTGCTCCGTCCCTCCGTGATAAGTCCCTGGATCGATCCTTGATCACCATGTAGTGTCACATGCATGTTTACCGATAATATTGTATGGTATGGTTTTCGTGTATCTAGTAGTATAAAGTTTTCAACTTCTTCCCAACAATCTACGTAGCTACATACTTGAAAAACATTAATGATCAATTCACCGTATTAAGCCACGTTAACATACGCCATATGTCGAATCTAAATTTAGTCGGACCTTTACACATGTCATTATCTTATTAAACCACATAAAAAAATTTTTTTTTTAATAAAGCTATACCTCATAACACTTTATCCATTTCATCTACATATCACATCCATAATCTTTTACTTTCTATTATGATCCCGAATTTTTGGACAAATTTTAAAATTATGAATGTCTCATTATAATTCCCTTTACGATTTCCTAGCCTTTTCATTATGATTATGATCCTTTATAAATTTTCCATTATTATTAGTTTTTTACAATTTACTATTATTATTTAATTATAAATTTTCTATTATAAAGCTCATGATAATTGTCTTCACAATTTACATACAATATTACAATCAAACAATTTTATATCCATAATCCTATTATAATTTGTTACACAAAGTCCATGGCCCACTTCAACCAAAAAAAAAAAAAGTCCACGGGCCCACTTATAAAACTTGACTTCGCATCCAATGAAACCTCTCTCCTCTGTCCAAATTGTTTGCCCCAATCCTGCAACAGGCCGGAAATGGAGGGGAGCATTCTAGACTCCGTCGGCCTCGAGCTCATCGGAGTCATGGCTCCGGTCTCGATCTGCATGCTCCTCGTCGTCCTCCTCGTCTACTCCCTCTCTCCATCCTCAGCCACCACCACCACCATCGTCACCGCCGCCAACCTCGTCTACAACGAAACCCCCACCGACTCCACCGCCGAGAAACTTAAAGGCGCTCTCCTCAACGCCGGCGTCTTCGTCCTCCTCATCGCCTCCGTCACCTTCCTCCTCGTCGTCCTCTACTACTACAACTTCACCGCCTTCCTCAAGCACTACATGCGCCTCTCCGCCTTCTTCATCCTCGCCACCATGGGAGGCTCCATCTTCCTCTCCTTGATCACGCACTTCTCCATCCCCTTGGACGCCTTCTCCTGCCTCCTCTCCCTCCTCAACTTCACCGTTGTCGGCGTTATCTCCGTCTTTGGTTCCGGCGTCCCGATCCTCCTCACACAAAGCTACACCGTCGTTTTAGGTATCGTCACCGCCGCCTGGTTCACTCAATTGCCGGAGTGGACCACGTGGACGCTCCTTATTGCTCTCGCTCTCTACGATCTCGTCGCCGTTCTTGCTCCAGGCGGTCCGCTGAAGATTCTCGTCGAGCTGTCTCAGTCTAGGGACGACGATCTTCCTGCTTTGGTCTACGAAGCTCGGCCTACTATCTCCAATGGCGGATCTGGCGAGAGAAGATCCGGATCTGGTTCCAGATCCAACAGCCTAGGGTTTCTAGTCGGCGGCGTGTCGGACAACGTCTCCAATGGCGGATCTGGCGAGAGAAGCTCCAGATCTAGATCCGGATCCAACAGCCTAGGGTTTCTAGTCGGAGGCGTTTCGGAGAATAGCTCCAATGGCGGATCTGGCAACGGATCCGGCGGAGAGAGAAGATCCAGATCCAATAGCCTAGGGTTTCTAGTCGGCGGAGTTTCCGACAACGGCTCCGTGGAACTCCAAGCCCTAGCCTCTTCCTCATCGAACGCCGACATCGAGGACACCGGATCTGGAACGAGATCTAGAGAGGAGGAGATTGTAGCGGAGACTTCGCCGTTGGTGCCGAATTCAAGAAACAGGGAGATTTCGAGATCGGAGACCGAGATCGCGTTGGTGGAGGAAGACTCGACGAGGAACAGTGGTGTTGGAGAAGAGGATGCCGACGAGATGGCGGCTACGACGACTCGAGGTATTAAGCTTGGACTTGGTGATTTCGTGTTCTACAGTGTTCTTGTAGGTAGGGCTGCGTTGTATGATCTGATGACTGTGTATGCCTGCTATCTTGCGATCATCTCTGGCCTTGGTTGCACCTTGATTTTGCTGTCTGTGTGCCGGCGAGCGTTGCCTGCGCTCCCGATTTCGATTGCGTTGGGGGTGGTTTTCTACTTCTTGACACGGTTGTTGATGGAGCCCTTTGTGGTTGGGGTTTCTACCAATTTGCTGATGTTTTGAGCGTGTATAGAGGGATTAGGCTGCTATTGATTTTGCTGGTTTAGGTCTTGACTGAAATTTTATGTTGCCTTTACCACACAAAGTTGTCGATTGCAGGATCATAGTGAACATAGTTTTTGAGAGACTTGATTAGTAGTAAATGTAGCTTGATCTGGCTCAAACTTGATCATTTTGTTAGCTCTGTCTTGAGGGGAAATGTGGATGTAAAAACCTCAAGAAATGTGGTGTTAGTCTGACTTGATCTGTCCCAAACTAGTGGTTCAATGGGCTACTGTAAATTGTTCTTATATGCTACTAATGCTTTCAAATTCTGAAGCATTTTTGTTTATACTGTTCTTGATCTGTCCCACTAGTGATGCTTTCTCCTTTCTGAAGAGATATGAATGTTGGAGCCTTGAAACAGATATTGGTGTTTCTGTGGAGTTCTAATTCCTATAGCCTTTAAATAGACATTTGTTTATACTGTTCATGCTGTTCTTGGTCTATAGCTTGGCCATTGATAATTTTTCTCATTTTTTGGCGTGACGACAAAACCCCTTTCCACACAAAAGTTGTCGTCGATTGCAGGATCTTAGTGAACATAGTTTTGAGAGATTTGATTAGTAGTAAATGTAGCTTGAGCAGGCCCAAACTTGATCATTTTGGTAGTTCTGTTTTGAGGGGAAAATATGGATGTAAAAAACTCGGGAATTGTGGTGTTAGTCTAACTTGGATCTGTCCCAAACTAGTGGTTTAATGTGCTACTGTAAATTGTTCTTATACACTAGTGATGCTTTTTCCTTTCTGAAGAGATATGATTGTTGGAGCCTTGAAACAGAGATTGGTGCATCTGTGGAGTTCTAAATCCTATAGCCTCTAAATAGACATTTGTTTATACTGTTCATGCTGTTCTTGGTCTATAGCTTGGCCATTGATAATTTTTCTCATTTTTGGCTTGACAACAAAGGCCTTTCAGCTACAAGGGTTCTTCTCCTTTAAGCTTGATAGGGCAGATTCTCTTTTGTAGATGGTATTGAGCTATCTTGATAATTACTTCACTACTAATCCTTGTGTTGGTAAATTCCTGCACAATAGACATGTTTGTTCTTACAAGTATTCAAACTTGTAGAGAAAATGGTAGAATTACTTAATTATGTCTGCCTCTCATACTGAGTTACTGATGCGTTCTGGGGTAATGATTTTATTTACTGTATTGATGTCTCAGTGAGGTGCATAATATTAACCAGAACCTGATACTGCTCTGAACCCTATAGAATGTTTGTTTTGCATATATTTTGTGACTCCCTGATCATGCATTTTTGTGTCTAGGCAATTGTAGTTTCAGTGATTTAAGAAGTAGTATATGACAAGCCTTTGAATAGCATTTCCTTGCCTCAAGGTACCTGATTACATGATTATGCGACCTAGATTGATCATTAGAATTAAACCCATAACACCAGACTCCTAAAGCTACCCAAATCCTAGCTCGATGCTCTTTGCAGATACATTGTTCAATTTGGAAAGAATCTACAAGTTAAAATTATTTAGAAAAAAAAAAAATTCTCATTGTGTCCGTTTCTTCGTCGGAACTCTCATAATCCTCGTCGGAACCCTATTCAAGCATGATACTCCGGTTGGATTCTTCGGGAGATTTATGGAGGAATCGCCCGAGTCGGCTCGAAGTCTTGCTAACCTGCAAATTTGATGTTCAAGTTAATAAGATAGCCATTTTGGAAGCATTTCTTCCTTTTTTGAGATTTCAAGATTTTACCTCTCCTTCCCAATCGATTCTCCATGTTATGATGACAAGCACAATCACTTGAACTACCATGCCGGTCAACATCCCTATCCATATCCCCTGTTTAACACCAATGATAATGTGATCAAGATATCTCTTGTGTGCAAACATGCCATGTTGTTTTATGTGATCAATTCGCATACCTTTACGCCGAGATTGAATACAAAGGCGAGCACACATCCAATCGGGATGCCAATGACGTAATAGCAGACGACGTTAACTATAGCAACCTTGGCTTGTGAACCGCAACCTACCGCCACCCCTTCACGCCATGACCAAAGAGTCCAGAGTAAGAGAGTGCGTTTTAACACGGGTATAGAAACCGGTGTCGTGCATATATAACCCTTGTACAAGTCTAACGAGTCTCACATATGAGCAAAGAGATGACAAAACATAGTATATATGTATGGTAAACTTGCCTGAAAACACGGCTTGGTAACTGCTCACGAGCATTGTCAAGGCGAGCAAGACTGAGAGGTTAGCCGCAGCCTCAGCAACCTCGCTATCGCTAGTGAACAAGTACGGGTACAAGTGGCCGAAAGAGATGCAAAGGACGCAAAAGAATATGCCTATAGCAGTTGCCATCCACACATTAACCTTGATTGAGAACTTTGCAGCCTCCATGTTTCCACTCCCAAGCTCGTTAGAAACTCGTACACTAACAAATATAGAAATCAAACAATGCAATGAGTACATAATACAAGAATATAGAAGGCAAGAAATGCTAAGAGAGTTATAGGTTGGTTTCCTCTTACCATGCTCCGGTCAAAAGGCCAAGGGAGATCATGAACTCCCATGAATTAAGGTTCAAGCTGAAATGTCAAAGGTTTTCAGTTAGATGGGAGCTTGAACATGTTAGAAAATGTCGAAAGAGAAGAACTAAAGATCATACCATATAGAGAAGGCGGATACTTCGACCACAGCATCGTTCGAGTATCCCGCTATCAAGACGAGGATGGAAGTGTACCAAAGCTCAAGGCTAGAGGAAACAGAACAGATGGGTCATATAGCTAAAACAAACTTGGGACAATTCAAAATCATGTCAAAATCCAAACCATTAAACTCACCAGACCATGAATCCCGAGGAGACCGAAAGCTTAACAACCGGAACAAGATCCGCGAACGCGAGCATAGAGAATCCACTCCATGTTTCCTTACACCAACCTCCAAAGATGTACACCACTTGACCAAGAACCAATGTCCATTGCGATATGGTCATCGCGCCCATTGCACCCGAAATCCCAAGATTGAGGTTATACACAAAGAGCCACGAGAAGAACAAATGTAGTATGAATGTCACCACAGCTAGATACATAATGATGGCATTCTTCATTTGAGATTGTAGGAACATTTGGATGGTCATGCCGAATACAAATGTATAGATCACCGGAATGAACCACAAGGAAATGGTTTCGGTGGCCACGGATATATTGTGGTCTTCTCCTAGCAACTCGTATATAGGAGTCGCGAAGATCAATAGGGGGAGCAAGATGGTCGCGGTGGTAAAGTTGACAATCCACGAGCGTTGTAAGTAGATCCCCATCATGTGGTATTGCTTCGCCCCGAACGACTGCCCACATAAAGTCTCGGTTGCACTCGACATTCCTAGCTACAACATACATTCGATTAGCGTTAAAGTTTAGTGAGTCGATAAACGAGAGTCGTGTCATTAGACCCACAACAGGCTCATATTAGCTTACTATAAGTAAAAACCAATTGGCAATGTGAGGATTAACTCAGCATCACCGTTTGATTAGTGCAAAAGTTCGATGAGTCGATAAACCATAGTCATGCCATTAGACTACAACACGCTCATGTTAGCTAACCTTAGCTTACTACAAGTAAAGATGAGAAGCTTTAACTTGTAGCTTTCAATTAGTTACGCTTATGTCCACTAGCGCAAAGTACATTCTGTTACACCATCAATGAGAAAATGACTAAAATTGCCCCACAACTTCTCAACCAATGGTTCATATCCTAAAATATATGCCCATAAAAGTTACGCATTCTTAAAATGGCCATCGTTGACTATTAGTTAGACGAGGAAATCATACATGACATACCAACAAGACTTTTCAGAGACACTTGAACAAACATTCCTTCGACGTAGACAAAACTAATCAAACTATTAGCCAATTAAAATGGGCTTAATTAAGTCAATTTCAGTCAATTAGTCATTAATCATATTCTCAATAGTCAATGCCCATGACCCAATATTTATAGTAATATATTTCTTGAAGCTCAAAACTCAATGATCTATCCTCTTAATTCTACTACTATTTCTAACAATTCTATATTTACCCTTATAATTATTAATACTTTATATTCAAAAAAACCAAAAAAACGTCACTTACAATAATGCCATTGATGAAGCGCATGGAGATGGTCTGGACTAGGGCGTAGCCGGCCAAGTCGACGGAGCTTATGTGCCCGATGAACGATTGCGTGACAACAAACACCCCGAACGACATCACTCGATACACCATCGCGGGCAAAGAAATCCTCGAAATCTTCTTCGTCTCTTCCCAAATCTTCTTGATCAATAGCTTCTTGTTTTGACCCTCCTCATTATAATCAGTTGGCTTAGCAAGAAGTGTTGATTCCACCCCATTATCCATCTTGCTAATGAAGGTTTAATCAAGGGAAAATGAAGAGTGTAAAGAAGAGTAGCAAAAGGAGGGAACTTATAAATGAAGTGACAAAAATAATGTGATGAACAAGAGGGAATGTGTTATATAATGTGCAAAGGAGCTTCGTTAGGTTTATGGCAAGTTCACGTGTCAATGGGCGGCTCCATCAAATTTCTCTTAAATGTGTCTTAATGTGCACCATCCAATTTATTATTCTATTGTTTCATAAATTTAATGGTATATATGTCTCGAATTAGATACCTCAATTATAAATTTTAGTTGCACTTTATCTGAGAATTGAGATTTACTTAAAAGGCTTTTCTTATTGGGAAGTGTTTTTTTGTTTTTTTTGAAAAAAGAACTAGGGAAGTGTGAATGGTTTGTACATAAGAGACGAGGTTCGCGTTTGGAGTATCATCTCATTGGTTGAGCACTCATGGGTGTATTGTGAGGTCTCGGTCGCTGTCCTCATCTCTTTAGAGTTGGTTAGTAACCAGTTCTCATCCTTTGTGGATGCTCTAGACGAGCCAAGTAGTATTTGTGACGATCCTAACCCTAATTCCTTACCTTAGGTTCTCCATAGTGATGGTCCAATGTATATTTATTTTTTAAGGATTGTTAGAACTAACTCAAATGCAATACTTGATATTTTGTCTAGAATTTTAGTTTTTCTCCTCTAAAATCGAATGATAAATAGACCCTTTTTTAATTTAAGAATATAAAAAAAATGGGCTATATTAGCTTCTTTAACATATAGGATAACAAGTAATATATTTTGAATGATTTAATACATTTGTTGATTTATAGTTTTTTATTAATATTTTTCTACAGGATTTTCCATTTTCATATTAAGGGAATCATTTTTCAAATAAAAAAACTTATCGCATGTTTTAAGATTATAGGATAGAGAAATCGGAAAAATAACCGACATTGAAATAGTATATTTGTACTCGTGTTGGGATTAAAACAACAAAGGTGTGTTAATCTCAAACTTCACAAACTCTGTTTAGCAAGATAAGATATGGGAGCAAGTAGCTTTGGAGCGATGGGCTCTTATCTTGATAATAATGAGCATTGTCTTTTTTGTATTTGTTATAGTTATGACTATGTCACGGAACATTTATTATTAATTAAGTCTTACTACAGTAATATGGTAGGGCTTTTGGCTTCAGAAATTGTGAGAACAAATGTGGTTACGTATTATCTTGATAGCCACGTACACCAGCAACCCCAACAAACGTGATACCTAACGAAGGCTTAAAATTGAATTTCCTCCGTCCTTATATATATTTGTTAGGGTAATTAAGAAAAAAGTAAAAAGTGTTAATAAACAATTGAATAAAGTGTTAATAGAGAAATCGGAAAAAAGGTGTGTTAAGACCTAAGGAGGAGAATCCAAGGTCCCCGGTTCGACCTCATCGATGACGAAGTCACAAATTTGAATTTTAAGAGCATAGCTCTCACCTGTTCACAGGTGCTCTAGGTTAGCCCGAGTAGTGTTAATAAACAATTCTCACCAGTTTAAAAAAAAAGTAAAATAAAATAAAGTGTTAATAAAGAATTGAATAATGTGATAATATATAATTAAGTAGTAAGGACAGCTTATTGGTTGAGCACTTATGGGTGTATTATGAGGTTAGCGTTTTGCCCTTTTCTCTAAGGGATGCTCTAGACGAGAAAAAAAAAAGATGTTCTAGGCGAGCCCAAATAGTAACTGTGAAAAAGGAAGGAAGGAGGGAAAAACTTTGGGCCTCATTCAACAAACTAGTACTTTGGGCCGCATTTTACTAAACTTTTCCTTAGATTGTGGGTCTTGCCTCTAGCCCATTGTTACTCAACTTCTGGGCTTTGACCTTTGATACATATACTTTTTTTTTTTTTGAGCAGCACATATACTTTTGGTTGGTCGAAACCTTTTGATACATATATTGATCGACATGAATGACAAACTTTTCACAATCAACTTGAAGTTTTGAACCTTATTTAACTAAGCAAAGCTTTGTGAAGACTATGTTATCCCTTGAGCGCTCTTACCTTAAGCCAACATACAAGAAACTAATTATTAAAGCTACGTAAGAAGATAATACCCTAATTGGATCAATCTCTTCAAGTCTTGACATCCTCATCTCAAACCCTAATTTCTATTCTTCGGTAGATTCATGAAAAAACGTCCCAAGCCGGTTTGAAGTCTTGCTCAACTGCAAAATGTAACGTCCAAGTTACTTAAACACCAAGCTAAATATGTGTTCGACACGTTTGCGTAACTTTGTTTCATGTTCTCGAGATCGTACCTCTTTGTTCCAGTCGATTCGCCATGTTACCACGACAAGTAAGAGTACTTGAACCACCAAGCCAACCAACATCCCGATCCATATCCCCTATTCAACATCATCAATGATCCATATATAAGAACAAAACAAGCTCTAAACTTGAAACTTTTGTACCAACTGATGTTACATAAACCCTAATCGACGTTACCTTTACGCCAAGCTTACACACAAACGCGAGCACACATCCAATGGGAATGCCAATGACATAATACGAAACGAGGTTAACTATAGCGACCTTGCCTTGTGAGCCACAACCTACCGCCACACCTGCGTTACACCACGAAAAATGACCATGTTACCAAAAGCCATCAAGACAATATGAAATGGAACAAGAGTCTACTAAAACCTACCTGAAAAAACTGCTTGGAAGCTACTAACGAGCACGGTCAAGGCGAGCAAAATGGAGAGCTTAGCTGCAGCCTTAGCAACTTCGTCATCGCTTGTGAACAAGTACGGAATCGAGTGGCCAAAGACGACGATTATAAGGCAAAAGAATATTCCGAGAGCAGCCGACATCCATAGAAGAACCTTGATCGAATACTTTGCAACCTCGATGTTACCTCTCCCGAGTTCGTTGGAAACTCGCACGCTAACGGATATATAGGATTTCATTGACATGAGTACATAGTACAAGAACAAAGAATCAAATCATGAAGAGATTAACTAATGTCTTCATACCATGCTGCCGTGAATAGGCCAAGGGCTATCATAAACTCCAATTGGTTAATGTTCAAGCTGAAATGTTAGTTATTTCAATGAGATCGGTAAGAACACAAATATGCTAGCAAAAAAATGATGTTACAACAAGATGGTAGATTTAAAGGTCATTGTACCAAATTGAGAATGCGGATACTTCAACTATGGCGTCACTCGAATATCCGGCGATCAAGACGAGAATCGAACTATACCATAGCTCAAGGCTAGTACAAACATAGAAATTAAAGAGTTAGCGTTAGATTACACCGTACAACATAGCTAAATAAATAGAGAGAGCAAGAGACAAGATTACAAAAGCATGAATCCTGCCGGAATCGAGAGCTTGATAACCGGTGGAAGATCAACGAAGGCAAGCTTGGAAAGCCCAGACCATGTTTCCTTGCACCAACCTCCAAAAATGTACACAAATTCGCCGAAAACCACTCCCCATTGGGATATGATCAAGGCGCCCATTGCACCAGCAATCCCAAGATTGAGCTCATACACGAAGAGCCATGAGACGAACAAATGAAGCACAAACGCCGCCAAGGATAGGTACATGATGACTATGTTCTTCATTTGCGCTTGCAAGAACATTTGGATCGTCATGCAAAACACGAACGCATAGAGATTCGGAATGAACCACAAGGAAATAGCCTCAGAAGCTATTGATATATCGTCGTCTTCTCCTAGTAACTCGTATATAGAAGTCGCGAAGATCATCACAGGGAGCAAGATTGTCGCCGTGATGGAGCTGATGATCCATGAGCGTTGCAAGTAGATGCCCATCATGTGGTATTGCCTCGCCCCGAACGCTTGCCCACATAGAGTTTCGGTTGCACTCGACATTCCTAGCTATACATTCATGTATAAACAATTGAATCATTATGACATAGATAGAACAATAGATGATATATGATTGAATATATTGTACGTCCTTTGATTTGTCTTTGTGAGAAGCTTAAATTTGGTTGTTTTGAACTAGTTTGCTATGCTACATTGCAGGATCTTGTAAAAACACTAGGAAGCCGTTGGATACATTTGGTAAGGTGGTGATATTGAGCCATGAAATCAGCCATAGCTTGTCGATCACTTTCTTTACCATTCAATGTTCCATTTTCTAGTACCGTAATTAAACGTATTTAATTTTGACAAGATGAAACGAAGCAATTCAAACCACTAAAATCTCAAGCCATCCGACAATGTATGTACAAAACATTTATGCTTTATAAGTTTAAAACTATATATGTACAAAAAACATTAGAGAAAGCTAGCACTATGACTTGAAAAAAATGTGAAGAGAGAGATGAATTGTAGGAGGTTGGTTACAAGAATGCCATAGATGAAACGATAGGAGATGGACTGAACAAGAGCGTAGGCAGCGAGGTCGACGGTGCTGATGTGTCCGATGAACGATTGCGTCACTAACAACACTCCGAATGACATCACTCGGAACACCATCGACGGAACCGAAACCCTAGAAATCTTCTTGGTCTCTTCCCACAACTTGTTTGAAAGTTTCTTGTTTTGAGCCTCCCGATTGTCATTTGCTTCCAAAAGTGATGATTCCATTACACATAAAAAATTAAGAATGAATCTAGTGATGTCAAAGTTGAAGGAGCAAAGCAAACGAGAGAATTTGTGTATATATATATTAATTGTCATTAGGGTATAGCTTATTAATTATTACTATTGTTGGTTTTAAAACTATTTTTGATGTTAAACAATATTGGGGATACTATTGTCATTCAAAAATAGAGGTGAATATCAGAATGGTGGATGGCAAGTGTAATTTGAAGTTAGAGTGTTAGTTGAAGTACGGTCTGTAATAAGAAATAAAGAAATAAATGGTGGATGGCCAGAGTTCTAACTTTCTAGCCAACTTTCCTTTCGAGATCTTCTTTTGTCGAGGGTATTATTTACAAGACTCGAATCGTAAACCTCTTGGTGCTACTCAGGAGGCTTAATCGATTGACTGAAAGATCTTAAATTACACATTTTAACACTTGGACTTTAATGAACTCTTTGGGTATCATTTTAACATTTCTAGACAATTACTTAAAGTTTTGACCAAAAAAAAAAGGACAATTAGTTAAAGTTGAGTTGTAAATAACTTAATTATTAAAATGGTCGTACATCTCATAGAACAACATTTAATTTAGGTCGGATGGATTAGGATATTTGAGTACAAAAAAAGTGGAATATGCTTTGAGATTTTTTTTTTGAGCAAAATTGATTGATATTGAGAACTGATAAAGATACACATTAATGGCCTAGTTCTTTTGCTCAACTATACTTGCCTTATATCTGATTGGGCAGAACTATTCAAATTGTTCACGTATCTCATTGATTGTACGTACGCCTACCTCCACTTCTTGTATGGTGAATAATCAATGTTGACATAAAGAGTACATATATAATATCTCCATTTTCTTTATATGTTTTTTAAAACCAAACGTTACACCAATGGATCCAATTAAGTGTAAGAAAGTTCAACTATATATAATAAAAAAATTGATATAGTTGAGCTTGTTAGAGCATCTCCAAGAGGTTCTCCATATTCTTGAAAAAATGTGAATATGGAGAATATAATGCAAGTTTTCACTCCAACAATTTCCCTATCATAATCTCCATTATCGGGAATTCTCCAAAAAAATGAGTTCCTTTCTCTATATTTGGGGAATTCTACAAAATAATTTGGAGAATGCATTAATGGCAAGTGCTATCATGGCAACTTGTAATTGGTTGATATACCTTTAATACTATTTTCTAGGATATTTTTAAATACAATATATATTGAAAAATTTAAGATAGGGAAACTGTTGGAGTTAGACTAAAATAATATTGGAGAATATGAGTTTTTTGGTTCATTTTGAAGAAAATTATGGGGAAATTGTTGGGCATGCCCTTAGGACTCTTATTTTCTTCCTTATCTTTATAAGCAAAACATTTTTCGTTCTAAACCCACTCAGAAATCAAATCCTAATTCAACATCAATAGCTGTTAAATTCATTTCAATTCTTTCCAAGTGCATGGATTTTTGTGTTTTGATACACTTATCATTGACAATAGCTCTTGAACCCATTGAAGTAAGGAAAAAAAAAGCTCAAAATGTTGCTCAAAATGTGCTATGAAAATGCACCATACTAAAAGCAACATTCAACTAAACCCTAGCTAATTCGATGTTGCTAGTGATCCAATACCCACCAATGATGCCATAACATCTAGTTTGTGTGCCATTTTCCTGCTAAGTTTGTTCAAGTATGATTTGAACCTTGGGTTGAGCCTTCAGGAGATTCATGATAAAATCGTCCAAGTCGCATCTTCGTCTTATTAACCTGTAAATCCCGAGTTCAAGTTATAGTATTAGTGTCTAGCGAAGCTGTGAAAGAACACATCGCGAAAAAAACATACAAAACATTACCTCTCCTTCCCAGTCGATTCTCCACGTTATAATGACAAGTACAAGTGCTTGAACAACCATGCCAATCAACATTCCAACCCATATCCCCTGTTCAACATTAAACATATATACAATAAGCTCGCGACTAGACAATCGCCATGGTTCTTGACATGAACATCTAATCCATCACAATTTACCTTGATGCCGAAATCAGCGACAAATGCTAGCAAACATCCGATGGGAATGCCAATAACATAGTACGAAACGACGTTAACTATAGCAACCTTGGCTTGTGACCCACAACCTATCGCCACCCCTGTACCATAACAAGTGTTATAATTGTGACCTTGACCAAATAAACTAACATGGTACACATTCATTGATAAAAGAGTAAGAATTGAATGGAAAAAATGAAATGTATGCTACACTTGCCTGAGAAAACTGCTTGGAAACTGCTAACAAGCATTGTCACGCCGAGTAGAGGAGAGAGGTCGGCTACAGCCTCAGCAACTTCGTCGTCGCTCGTGAACAAGTACGGATACGAATCGCCGAATATTAGGACGATAGCAAAAAAGAATATTCCGAGACCAGCCGCCCCAACCAGTAGAATCTTAATCGAAAACTTGGCTGCCTCGACGTTTCCTCGACCAAGCTCGTTTGAAACTCTTACACTAATGGGAAAATTTGTTTCAACGACATTGTTCATTGTACAATAAACTGTCAATTAAAAAATTAAATTGGTTATGTAATTTCCCCATACCATGCTCCAGTCAATAGGCCAAGGGCTATCATAAACTCCCATCCATTTATGTTTAAGCTGAAAGGTCAATGGATTCATTTCATTTAGATTAGAAGTTCATTAAACATGTTAGAAAATTTCAAAGACAAGATCTAGAAGAACAAAAATGTGTACCTTATAGAGAATGCAGATATCTCAACAACAGCATCACTTGAGTATCCGGATATCAAGACGAGAATTGAGCTATACCATAGCTCAAGGCTAATTATAAAAATGAAAGAATTAGTGTTAAGATAGTTCTAATCAATAGTATGCATGTGTACATGTAGTAACATTCTTTCAAACCTATAAGCATCATGTACTTAGGGCTCAAAAACTCACGTATTTAGAAAAAAGCATTACTCTAAATTAAAACTCTTACAACTTGATTCAACCTGACCCCTCTGGAGTAATTTTAGGTTAAAACCCGTCTTAAAAAGCAATGGGTCAGAGAGTAATGTGAATCTGACAAGGTTGAGCCCCGAATCCCATGAACCCATATGATAGATCTACACTAAATAAATGAAAAAATGTATGAAACAGAAATGCACCCGTATGACAGGTTTACTCTAAATGAATGAAAAAAATGCACCCGTATAACAAGTCTACTCTAAATTAAGGGTCTATTCGGTAAAACTAGCTGAAGTTGAATTAAGAGTTGGATTCAGCTTAGTTCAGCTTTGTTAAGCTTGGGGGGTACTTTTAATTTCTAGCTTAATTCAGGTGAATTCAGTTAGACAATTTCTAGCTACAATGATCCACCGAACACCAAAAATACTTTATTTTAGAAAAACTTAAGCTTCAACAAGCTCCATTAAACTTCATACCGAACGGACCCTAAATGAGAAAAAAGCGTATGAAATTCATCGAAAAGAGTACTCTTATCTTATGACGGTTATAAGATAGAAAATTCGAAATAATAATCAAATAAAACCATGTAGCTTGCACATCTAAAGAATATGGATAAAGAGAATCTCACCAGAGCATGAATCCTGATGAAATAGAGAGCTTAATAACCGGACATAGATCAACAAAGGCAAGCTTAGAAAACCCCGCCCAAGTTTCCTTGCAAAAGCCTCCAAAAATGTATGCCAATTCACCAAAAACCATAGCCCATTGAGAGAACACCATCGCGCCCATCGCACCGCCAAGCCCCCAACTAAACTTATCAACGAAGAGCCAAGTTATGAACACATGGAACGCGAATAGCACCACCGCAAGATACATGATGAAGATGTTCTTCATTTGCGATTGCAAGAACATTTGGGCGGTGAAGGCGAACACAAAGGTGTAGAAGATCGGAATGAACCACAACGAAACGCCCTCTGAAGCGTCGGCAATGTCATCTTCTTCTCCTAGTAACTTGTATATGGGCGCAGCGAAGATCATAACCGGTAACATGATGGTGATCACCACGAAGTTCACGATCCAAGAACGTTGTAAGTAGATGCCCATCATGTGGTATTGTTTTGCACCGAATGCTTGCCCACAAAGAGTCTCGGTTGCACTCGACATTCCTATCTACAAGCATTGTGCACATGTGTTTGTATAAATGAACTAGAAACTAAGGTGCATGGATTCAAATTTGTGCATATACAAGCTTATCAGTTTGCAAATTGAGTAAGAAACGTACTAGAAACTAAACATATCCTTATTTCAGATTAATTATACAAAAAAGGGCTAAACCCTATAATAAACGGTCAACTAGAATTAAACATACCTATTGTTTGCCTGTACTCTGTATGTAACATGACTGATAACATTTTTTGATGTTGATAAAGTAATCTATTTAATATTTTAAGACTTAAGATAACATTTATATAGATACTCTGACATTTCTAGTTTTAGGAATTGAACTAGATTTTTTGGTCGAAAGTTTTAGGAACTAGATAATACTAAGTTCAAAATCATTACTCCCTCTGATTTTTAATTCCCAAGTCTTTGTGATTAATACTCAGTCCCTTTCTAATGGTCCAAATAAACGTGCGCACATCATTTTCATTCTACATCTAGTATTTGTAAATATTGTACAGTAAATCAATTGATACGTTTTGACTAGCCTAGCTATGAGATAAAAAAAATTAGCGAGAAGCTTTCTTTCATTCTTGTGCAATTTCCAGAATTTTTTTTTTAATAAATCCTTTAACTAAGCCTTCTCTAAACGTTAGGAAAAAAAAAGATACGGAAAATTCCTTAATGAAAAAATATTTTCCTAGTTAATGCTCATTCTGACAAGCCCAGACTAACTAATTACAATGAGAGTTGAATTCCGACCGAAAAAATAAATAACATGAGAGCTGAAATTAAAAGATACTCCATATAATTAATGTTTGAAGTGTCTGAGAACTCCTCTACACTAACCCATATTACCTGGATTAGCATTAGCAATTGATGTTTAAGAACTTAATAGCATGAGTAATTGATCATTAAGAACTTACCAAATTAGTCATGACCCTTTTGACCAAATAAAATTAGTCATGGCCCTTTTTAAACTAATTACAATAGATAAAAGTAGAAGTAGCTTACTAATA
Source organism: Polygonum maritimum (assembly GCA_963924305.1). Classification (NCBI taxonomy): domain Eukaryota; kingdom Viridiplantae; phylum Streptophyta; class Magnoliopsida; order Caryophyllales; family Polygonaceae; genus Polygonum; species Polygonum maritimum. Next base: position 1,386,295 of record OZ002735.1, read on the forward strand.
ATAGAGCTATGTTATCCGGAAACTCCAATAAGCTAGCGTTTCTTATTTTCGGCTCATGTCGGAAACTTATAAACTCGAAAACAGAGGAGGGTAATTAAAATCTTACAACGACGCCATTGATGAAGCGAAGGGAGATCGATTGAACGAGGGCATAGGCAGCAAGATCGATCGAGTTGACGTGTCCGATGAAGGATTGTGTGATGATGAACACCCCGAACGTCATCACTCGAAACACCATTGAAGGCAGAGAAATCCTGCAAAGCAGCTTCGTCTCGTCCCAAATCCTCTTGCCTAGCGTCTTTGTCTCCGGAGTTGGCTCCAAGAGCGCGGTTTCCGCCATGTTATCCCCCTCCATAGCTCCAACTTTCTCTCTAAACTATAGTCAAGTGATGAAGAAGAGTAAGCTAGGGAATATATACTGAGAAAGACGAGGAAAGTAGGTTGAAAATATCTGTCGCAATTGAATTTTGAATAGATAAAATCTTGGGTAGGTGTAGTAGATAGTTATTAATAATATAATATGAGTGTGTTATATACGTATGATTTTCTTTTCAAGGAGTGGTTAAATAGCAATAAGAGGAAGAAAAGGTTTATAATATTTTATATGTTTTTTTTGCATGTACTGTATATGCATGATTTGATTTGATTAATATATAAAGGAAGTCAGAGGATTAAAATAGTTATTGATCCGTTTTTCTCGTAATGCATCGCTAACATTGAACCAAAGGGGGAGTTGGTTCAGGTGGTAAACGGTCTGCTCCACATGCATGAAATATGCATTTCAAATTCTAGTAATTGTGAAAAATTCTTTTTGTAAGACGATACTCTGATGAACCAATGAGCAACCAAAAAAAAAATAAGCTAATAACTTTATTGTTTTAAATATATTTTTCATTTAAGGTTTTTTTCCGCACGAACTATTGTTATTTAAAGCAAAATTGCTTTAAACAATTATTCAATTCTAGGATAATTTAACAACCATAAAACTCGTACAATTTCGTAAGGACATTTAAGTGGTTTTAAAAATCGGTTAATGATTTTGGGCATAAATTTTCTTACAGAATGAAAATATAGATTATTTCATTAGATGTTATTAACTTAAATTCTCTTTTTTCTATTATTAAATTTATCTTGAAACGTGTAGACATCTAAATAAATAAAAGTAGAATGGTTGTTGACATTTGGGAATTATAAATAGAATGGTCGCTGAGACTGACCAAGGAATACTGTTAGGTGGGGGCTAAAAACTGGTATTGACAGTATAAAGTACGTGTTCCCTCCGTCCCATTATTTTCTTCCCATTTGGCAAAGTGGCACAATAATTTAGGAGAAAGTTAAAAAGTGGGTATTATAATGATTGAATAATGATAATATGGTAAAAAGGAGGAGAGAGGGATAAAAAATGGGTAATTTAAAGGATTTAGTAGGGGTAATATAGTAAAAGGAGAGAAAAAAGGATAAAAAGTAGGTAATTTGAATGATGTAGTGGGGTAATGTAGTAAATTATGCAATCCAAAAAATGAAAGAAATAGAAATGGGAAGGAAATTTTGGGACACTTTTTATAAAAAGTGGGAAGAAAATAATGGGACGGAGGGAGTACAAAATTAGCCCACATAGGAGATCGACACTAAAGCCCGACACATTTTTAGTTGGTATAGATCATGGTTTCCATACTTCCACGTAAATGTGTCTTCTAGAAAGAATCGAGAATCACGACGAAAGCGCAAACTGGAGAAAAAGATAAAGAAAAATGCCATGTCACTTTTAACATATCCAATTGGACGGAAGATGGGTCGAGAGTGGTGCAATTTAAGGGAGATGTTTAAAAGGGTGGTTAAGCTAAATACATCATATTATAGGAGTGATTTTAAGCTACTAAGCCAGAAAAAAAAGTCTCACTATTTCTTTTATCATTGAATCGAATCACTTCACATAAGTTGATTACCTGATTCATGGTCCTTACCGACTAGGTCAAATGTTTAGAGCTTAAAAAAAGTCAAGGAAGACAGCTCGTTAGAGCATTCCCAATGGGGCTCAAGAAAGGAGCTTGAGCCTAACAACACCCAACTGTAAAAAACTAAGCAAAAAAAGGGAATTAAACAAATTTGAAGGGTGCATTTCTTTCTGGCAAAAACGACACGTTTTGGCCATATTGGAAGTTTTGCCGACTGGAAAAATGCCAAAAAAACGCCAGCGCCATGTGGCAAACTCTCATTGGCCCTCGCCACGTGGCGTGTATCCAACGGGCATGATTAATTCCTTGCCATTGGAATCTAAACTAAAAAAATCACAATCTGGGCACAATTTAAATAAAAAAAACCTAATTTTATACCAAAATTCACACTTTTGTTTTATCTATCTATAGAGTCTAATATTGCACATATTTGAATCTATTTAAAATTAAGTATATTTTTTAGCTTATTTTAAGTTATTTAGACACTTCTTTATACTTTCTTTACAATACTCATTCTTTAAATTCAAGAAATTAACTTCAAAATTCATTTTATATTTTTTATATTTTTTATTCATTGTTGAAAGAATTATGAATTTTCAACTTCTTTTAACTACAAAGACCACTATAATTATACCGCTTTTGATATTACATATAGTCGGTTTTGATTTACCGATGGTATTTTAGTGAATATATGTAATTACAACTATTAAATAAGTATGTTTAATAAGATAACTTATTATATACTCCGTATGTAATAAAAATTGAGGGTATATATGTAATTATAATTGGAGAAATAAATAAGTATTGAGAAATGAGAAAAGTAAAAAGATAGGATCATGAGCGCATGATTGAGATGAAAAAATAGGCAGAATACATAATCGGCTCCCTAACTTTTTACAAAATGGTTACTTTAACACTTGACCTTTGAATTTTACCTATTGAATCCCTTAACTCCATATTTTGTGACTTATTGAACACCTCTTCATCGACATGTGTAAGAATGTTTGCCACATTGACTCCACGTATGTACAACATTATTTTTTCTAATAAAAGCAAAATTTTAAAAGAGCAAAACAATAAAAAAAATAGATAATTCAACCAAAAAATAATAAAAAAAAGAAGATAAAAAAGCATAAGAAAATAAAAAAGCAAAAGTAAATAAAAAAAGCCTCATATCTTCCACCACCACCGGGACTAGGTCTCACAATAACCTTAGATCTGCCGGCGTCAGAAGTGGAGGCAGCCCGCCAGTGTGGGTAGGGAAGAGGGAAGGAGATGAAGGATGGTGGTCTTGTTTTTGTTTTGTTTTTGGAGCCGGTTCAAATAAAAACACATGCTATGCTACAAACTAAAAACGAATAGGAGCCGTTCGATTATCTTGATGGACGGTCGTGATTAGAATGCTTTCTCCTTTTAACTTTTCAAAGCACGGGGGCAAAATTGTCTTTTTATGTGTTTTATTTTTCTTTTCCCATCCGGACGCCCTTCTTCTCTTCTCCGTTGTCGCTCTTCTTCTCCAAGAGCGTTGTTTGCCATCAAACCAGAAGATGAAAGGGAGGAGGAAGAAGAAGAAGACCAACATTCAATCCAAAGTAATCGAACATGGTGAAGATCGGCAACGAAATCAAAATTTCGAGTAGGAGGGATCTGGGATGGAAGAAGAAGAAAACACAGAACCGGATCTGCAATGTTTCGAGTAAGAGCAAGAGAGAGAACCAGCGCTCGGTTTAGTTGAATCCGACCTCGGCTGGGGTCGAATTTGAGGACTTCGACTCGAATGGAACGAAATTTGGACGGAATTAAGCGATTGAAGTTGGAAGAGTGCTCCTTACATTGTTTACTGTTCTTCTCTATTCGAATCTGTTGGAAACAAGGAAGAGAAATTGCTGAGATGGTGAACAGATCAAATTCAACCTTGTTTACTGTTCTTCTCCTTACATTGTCATCTTATGCACTAGGTAGTGAGTGGGATTCTATGTCAATTTTGTTATATATTCACTAAAGTAGAGGCATTACTTTGTGTGACATTGGAAAGAGATGACTGTAAGGTGGATAGGTCTAAATAAATGACTGCATAGATGGGCCAGATGATGTTGATTCTACGGAGGCTTATGATGAGTTAGTTGAGGGCCTTCTATATTCGATGTTTTAAGCAGCGCAGACCAACTTGGTAATGGTCAACAGATGTACATTCAGGATTTTTTTTTTGTTAATGTATAAGTGATTCCATTCAGTGAGGTGCTTGAAATGAAGCAAAGGAAGCCTTCTTGCCCATTTCCCTGTGATTTGTCAATTGGCTTATGTAGTATGTTCGATAAGTTCACTTTTGGGTGAGATAGGTTTAAAATCTTCTCATCTTAGGTTACACGGTGATCTGTTGATTTCTCAAATTGGCCTCATTACAATGCTCTTCCTCTAAGCATTGTATCCTTGCAACAATTTGCACCGGTACTAGAGCATATATTGCGACATTTGAGTTATTCTCAGTATCTCCTACTTTTTCTTAGATTTTTGCTGTTAGCAATATGTATAAGCTTTTCTTAAAACTCGCTCACACATTTTTTCCTACCAATTGATAGCGTTTTTGTTATTAACCAGCCCTGTAGTGATGTATTGGAATTTAGAGCTTCTTCTTATATACTAGTTGCAGGTTGCAAAGGAAGAGCTATCACGGGAGTGTGACTAGATACTTGAAGTACAAAACCAACAAAGATATCGTGAATTTTTGGCAAACAATGATTGCTTCTATGTGCCTTTGTAATGGAAGAGTTGCCAAGTAGAAGAGATCTGACAACTGATATAGTTTCTGGTAATATTTCTATGCCCATTGTTGGAAAGCTTGATCTATTTGTACACCTTTGGGTCTGTTGGAAAGTGTTGGAGAATATGTTTGTACCATTCAAAGCCCTATGAACTTTCTAGTCTGCGCCTCTTGTGTTTTTGTTGTCCTAGATGGGCTCTGTTTGCAGGTTTTTGGGCCTAGCTAGGTGGAAGGTCAGTATTGTTATGGGTAACCAAAGTAGTATGGTTTGTTTTATATGTTGGCATTAATGGAATGGTAAGAACTATTTATCTTCTTAGCTACCAAGCTCATGTGCTGATCAAATACGTGAACGCCTTTAGAGAAAATACGTAAGCATGAAACAGATATAATAAACTGTTTTTTCGTTCATGTACCATCTTTACTAATATGTGAAGCAAAACATAAAATATGTGAACAACCTCATCAAATATGTGAACGCCCAAAGAAAAAATGTGAACATGAAATCAGATATATAATAAACTATTACTACATTCATGTATCATCTTTACTAATATATGAACACCCAAAGAAAATACGTGAACATGAAAACAGACATAATAAACTGTTTTTCGTTTATGTACCATCTTTACTAATATGTGAACCACAACATAATATATATATGTGAACAACATCATCCAATATGTGAACATGAAAACAGACATAATAAATTGTTTCACCCATTGAAACTTATTTATACTTATTTATGCGTCATATAATACATGAACTTGAATGTATTAGAAATTTAACAATCAACCTTTTTCTCTAACTCTACTTGTTATCTCCATCGAATTGTCTTATAATTTTATAATTTTATAGCCAACTTGTCATTTTATAATTTTATAGAGAGAGAGATCATGTTTTATAATTGTGCGAATTCGAAAGGTTTACATATATGTGTGTAGGAATTTGACAACATTAATCTAAGCTTACATTTAAAATACGTGAACACAAGTACTTCATATGTGAACATACATCTAAAATACGTGAACATGATACTCAAATACGTGAACACAACTACTTCATATGTGAACGTACATCTAAAATACGTGAACATGATACTCAAATACGTGAACATTATATTCAAATATGTGAACGTACATCGAAAATACGTGAGCAAGATACTCAAATACATGAATGTACATCTAAAATACGTGAACATTATACTCAAATATGTGAACGTACATCTAAAATACATGAACATGACACTTAAACATGTGAACATTATACTCAAGTATGTGAGCGTACATCTAAAATACGTGAACGTGATACTCAAATATGTGAACAAACATCTAAAATAAGTGAACATGATACTCAAATATGTGAACACAACTACTTTATATGTGAACGTACATCCAAAATAGGTGAACTCAACTACTTCTTATGTGAAAGTACATCTAAAATACGTGAACATGATACTCAAATACGTGAACACAACTACTTCATATGTGAACGTACATCTAAAATACGTGAACATGATACTCAAATATGTGAACAGGATACTCAAATACGTGAACGTACATCTAAAATACGTGAACATTATACTCAAATATGTGAACGTACATTTAAATACATGAACATGATACTCAAATACATGAACATTATACCCAAGTATGTGAACGTACATCTAAAATACGTGAACGTGATACTTAAATATGTGAACATTATACTCATATATGTGAACGTCCATCTAAAATACGTTGTGCATGTGTAACAAATGCATGTCAAAACCTCATGGTGTCATGCCAAAGTCGAATGAGGCAATGACTCGAGGGTTGTGCATATGCACAAGGCTATTATATATACAAATTAAATGGGCGGAATAGCCCATGGGTTATATACTATCAAATACGACTAGTGTTATACCAAAAGACAAGAGATCCCGGTTGTTTTGTTGACTAACTAAGCATATCTTTTGTTAAGTGTTTAGTGTCTAGAACTCTATATTCATGATCTAACATAATCCATAAACATATACCCAGTATACAAATAGTGGTGATCGATGATCAGCATTTAGCAATACAATAACGCATCGGTATCGTGCTTATTCGATCACCATATATATATATATAGTATGACACGATGAGGCAACTCATTTGTGGCATCTTGCACGAAATAGAGGTGACATCGATCGAAGGAGAAGAAGAAGCAGAGGACAACAACAACGTCGTGTTGGAAGCTCGGCCTCTACTAGTCGAATCTTCGCTACATTCAAAGAGTAAGCCCCACAAATAATTCTCCAAATCTTCAGGCGCGTACCTAACCACTGATTCCACGCTCACGTTCCGGCTCACCAGTTTCCCACCTCGTCACTCCAGGCCCGTGCTTTTAAACTTTGAACTATCTGCAGCATTCCAAGATCTACCATCTGGGCACCAAATTCCCTTTAGGAAGCAGATTTCCAAGTGTAAGAATGATGACTCGAACAAAACCTACAGTAAATTCACAGGGTTTAACATTTGTACAGAATGGTCTAAACACATATGCATGCTCTTCAAAATGCATCAGTACTAAAATGAAAGGCATGGCCGGGATAGCAATAGCATGATTAGCATCAATATCAAAATAAACTAAGACTAATATCTTGAGCCAATCCTACACTGTAGTGGATCCATAATTTTACTTAACAATGAATACACACGGACATAAACTGTAATGTATTAAGTTTGGGTTTCAAATAAAACTAGAAGCCTACCTTCTCCTTTCTTGAACTTTTTATCACATCAGCTAGACATGGCAGGCTTTTGAAGGTAGCCAAGTAATCAATTGCAGGTTCATAGAAGGATAGCATCCAGACACCTAGACATGTTTCATAAAGAAGTTGTCACAAAAACACAGTAAGTGAACAATAAAGCATACATATTAGGCAAACCATGAAGCATGACTATTGGAAAAGGCCGTGTAAAATTGAGCTTCAAAAGAGTTGTACCCAAATAACAAGATAGTTATCCATTCAAAATTACAAATTTCACCTGCATAGACAGAGTTAATAACATTAAGAAACTAATTCATGTACAAAATTTATGGCGTAATGTTATTCATGTACAAAAGTCATTATGTAGTAACCTTCAATCCAACAACTTTCCTACAGTAAACCATTTTATGACACCCCCATACCATGTTCATAAAGCACTCTTTTAAACCATTTTTTTAACAATACGTTGAGAGGAAGTATCAACCAAATATTGGGTCTCCATATGTTTCTTGACTAACAATAATATACTAATATGCTTATCCATCACCTGCAGGCAAAGTGGCAAACACACCATCTTTTATGTACAATAAAAGGGATAGCCAGGCAACAGCAAAATGCTCAACTCGTGGAGGTTTCTTGCCTGGGGACAAGGAAGAAGACGATGGTACTTTGGGTAGCTGAAGGAAAGTCAGAACATACATGTTTGAGGATGACAACAGGATACACATTTCTTCTTTCCAATACATGAAAACAAAACAAAAGGAGCTTTGAAATCCCTCATTTGAGCTTGGAAATTTTTAGCGCAAATGATCAAAACCCTAGCCTAATTTGAGCAACGGTTCAGTCCATAGCTAATTGAAAATCAGTTGCTCAAGCTCTAGCGAATCGACAGTACAAATCAGAGAAGGTTCAAATACCTCTCCAGACTGTCCGTGTCAAAGCAACAAACTGAAACCCCCAATTTCCTCGTCCGACACTGCTTGCTCCAGAAACTGCAGTAGGAAACGCTATTCGTAAAGTCTTCCGGTCGATGAATGCGCGCGGAAGAGGAACTTAGGGGCCGCGGCGCCGAGGCGGAAGCGACGGGAAGAAAATGTGGACGACGGAAGAGCGCCGACGAAGGCGGAGTTGAGAGAGCGGTCGCCATTAACGACGAAGAAAAAGTTTGAGGGTTTTCCTTCTATTTTGAAGGCGCCCTTAAATGTTTGTATAATTTCAAAAATACCAACCGTATCCAAGAAACCCTTGGGTCCGTCTGGTGACTGAAAAATATTTAGGCTCAGAGTCTATAATGACGATTGAAAAAAGAACACACTCCTGGCAGTTTGGCCGACTCCTTAATATTAGAAGTATTTTTATGAAAGGCGTGAGGTGGCAACTTGGGAACGGAAAGCGCATAAACTTTGGACAGATCCATGGCTAGATGAGGTCACGTTAAGACCATACCTTCAGAACTTTGATGCAAACATGAAGGTCTCAGAGTTTATTTTCGAAAACAAAACTTGGGATTCCCAAAAACTGCAATTTTATCTTCCGCAACCTTTAGTGTCTCGAATTCTACAAATTCGAATCCCGGTCATCGATCAGGAGGATAGAATAATTTGGACACCTTCCCCTGATGGGAACTTCTCTGTTAAGACAGCGGCCCAGTTGTGTGAAGACATGAGAAATCTCCCTAATAAAAACATGGACTGGATTTGGAAGTTAAAGGTTCCCCCAAAGGTGCAAAATTTCATCTGGAAAGCTTGTGCGGATTGCCTCCCAACAACTGAAAGATTAAATAGGTATTATTCCAGAGTACCCAGTATGTGTTCGTTGTGTGAAACACGAGATGAATCTACCAATCATCTATTCTTTGAATGTGAGTTCACTAATAAAATGCTTCGACATCTTGAACAACGAACTGGAATCCAAATTGTGCTAAAAGAGGAAGGTGAACTAAGCCATAGCATACTACAGACGCTCAAGGGTAACAATGGTGACACCATCTTGCTCTACCTTTGGTGGACCATTTGGATGCACCGCAACAACCGACTCTTTAATGTAGACAAGGCATTGCGGGATGATAAGCCCTCTGACACGGCATTCGCAATCTACTCGCAATGGCAGATGGCGGAAAAGATGGACCAAAAGCAATCAGTTAAACGGCAGAGACCAACACTCTCAACATGGAGAAAACCGGATAAAGGGTGGATCAAGCTGAACTTTGACGGATCTCGGCGATCCAACTCTTCCACGCATGGGGGATACATTTTGAGAGATGAAAATTCAAATATTCTAGCCCTGGATAGACGGAATTTGGTTGCCCCGTCCATCCTCCAGGCTGAAGCGTTGGCAGCCTTGGACGGGGTTCGGAGGGCCAGATCCCTCAATATAAGAAGGTTAGTGGTTGAGGGTGATAATTTAAGCGTAATCAACAGCATTACGGGGGCATGGAGATGCCCATGGGAAATACAGACAATTATTGGTGATATAAAAGGCCTCTTGTCTCTTTTCGAGGAGGTCCGTGTCTTTCATTGCTATAGGGAAAGCAACAGAGCAGCAGACTACTTAGCGGCCAGAAACGCTGACCCAGATCTCTTACTCGCCAGCATGTCCGCAACGTGTGATGCGCAACATTGGGAGATATGGTTGAAGACAAATCTTGGATTAAGTGATGGAAGAATCCGTGAAGCTAGAGACTTTTTGAAGATCATCCAGGCGGATGATTTAGGCTGGTCCTACCCTGATTAGGAGGCCTAGTGTTTTCCTCTTGTTGTACAAAAAAAAAAAATACCAACCGTATTCTTCGAATCCAACGGTTGTTATATGTTTATAGTTTTTATCTTAAGAGGAGTTTTTATCAGAATCATCCTCTTTTTTTTTATCTTTTTTGTTGATTTTTTGTTGATTTTTTTGTTTATTAAAAAAAGATGAGTTGTACATGTGGCGGACAGGGTGGCATCATCGTGTCAAATGTTTTTACCTACTTCAGCGAATAATTGTTCGATAGGTCATAAAATGTGGAGTTTAGAGACAATAGGTAAAATACAAAGGCCATGTAGCAAAGTGACCATTATGCAAAAGATCGGGGGGCTAGATATGTATTCTGCCTGAAAAAATAAATATAAGATGATGGATGAGATGGATGGAGAAATAATAGTAATATAATGGGATATTAAAACTCATCGGGCTGGTAGTTGGTAATGGCCTAAGGGCACACAACAACCGCCGCTACATGGGTAAATTTTTTTTTTTTATCCGAACCATAGGTAAGATATGTGTGTCCTAATAACTTTGAACCGCGGGGAAATTGACGGAGACTACAGAAATGTTTCTTGTTAGAATATACTCCATACTAATATAATGTAACAAATTAATTTCTGACCAAAATAATAATAATAATAATAATGTAACAAATTAAACATCAAGGACAATGAATATACTCATGGTTCATTCCAAATCGAGGAGTGAAATAACTCATTCCAAATCATGGGTTCTTGATTACAACTTTGGTCTATGTAGAAACAACAATTTCACCATTTGGGCTAGGCTTTATCTCATGATCACAACTCTTGTTTGATTCTACTGGAGATTCATGGAGGAATCTCTGAAGCCTTCCCTTTGTTTTGTTTACCTACACATTCAACGATAAAAACTAAGTTACATGAGAAATCCATAACAATTCTACACATTATATGCATGTCTGTTTTGTGTGCTCAAGGTCTTACGTACCTCTTCCTTCCATTCCATTCTCAATGTTAACATGGCGAGTGCGACTACTTTTTTTTTTGAATAAAAAAGGGTTATTTTATTCACAACCATGCCCATCAACATTCCGATCTATATCCCCTATTCGATCAAACTCTTCGACAATGTGAGCCAATTGATCAAACAATGTGCAAAGTGTGTATGTTGTAGCTAGTAACATGAACATATCATGGATTTGTCAAGTTATGTACCTTTATACCAAGTTTAGCTATAAATGTGAGCAAACATCCCATCGGTATACCAACAACATAGAAGGACACCGCATTAACTATAACAACATTGGCTTGTGATCCACAACCTATTGCCACTCTTACTTAGCATGACATAAGAGAAAGCAACACATTAACATCTTTTTCGAAAGAGGAAAGATCTTACTTAGAAAGTATAGTCATTGAGTCGGGACCATTCGTAAGGCTTCCGACTAAGGTGACTACTACAACACAAGAGTAATTAAGTTGAGCCATCATGTGATGGCGATTATATGGTCATTAAACTTGCCCAAAACAAGGGCTTGGAAACCGCTTAATTGATTGATATTGAGAACTGATAAAGATACATTGGTCATTGATGGCCTAGTTCTCTTGCTCAACTACACTTGCCTTATTTCTAATTGGACAAAACTATTCAAATTGTCGACGTATGTCATTGTTAGTACGTACGCCTACCTCCACTTGGTGTATGGTGAAATAATCAATGTTGACCTAAAGAGTACATATATAATATCTCCATTTTTCTCTATGTGTTTTTCAAACCAAACGTTACACTAATGGATCCAATTGAGTGTAAGAAAGTTCAGCTCAATATAATAAAAACAATTGATATAAGAAAAACATTATTTCTTCCAAAAATTGATATATATTCTACTAAAAAAATGAAACTATTGAAGTTGTTAGAAATCTTATTTCTTCCTTATCTTTATAAGAAAAAGTATTTTTTACTCTAAACTCCTTCAGAAATCAAATCCTAATTCAAAATTAATAGTTGTTAAATCCATTCCAATTCTTTTCAAGTGATTAGTTTTTTTGTGTTTTGAAAACATATTATTGACAATAGATCTTAAATCTATTAAAAGGGAAAAAAACTCAAAATGTAGCTCAAAATGTGCTGCAAAATTGCACAATATTAAAAGCAACATTCAACTAAAACCTAGCTAATTCGTTGTTGCTAGTGATCCAATACCACCAATGATGTCATAACATCTAACTTGTCTGCCATTTTCCCGCTAAGTTAGTGAACTTTGGGTTGATCCTTCAGGAGATTCATGATAAAATCGTCCAAGTCGCATCTTCGTCTTGTTAACCTGTAAATCCCGAGTTCAAGTTATAGTATTAGGCTCTACTGAAACTGTACCGAAAGAACACATCGCAAGAAAAAAACAAAGAAAACATTACCTCTCCTTCCCAATCGATTCTCCATGTTATAATGAGAAGTACAAGTGCTTGAACAACCATGCCAATCAACATTCCAACCCATATACCCTGTTCAACATTAAACATACAATAAGCTCATGACTTTGACAATCGCCATGGTTCTTGACATGAACATCTAGCCCATCAAAGTTTACCTTGATGCCAAAATCAGCGACAAATGTTAGCAAACATCCTATGGGAATGCCAATAACATAGTACGAAACGACGTTAACTATAGCAACCTTGGCTTGTGACCCACAACCTATCGCCACCCCTATGTTCCATAACAAGTGTTATAATTGTGAACTTGACCAAATAAACTAACATGATACACATTCATTGATAAAAGAGTAATACTTAAAGAGGGGAAATGAAACGTGTGTTACACTTGCCTGAGAAAATTGCTTGGAAACTAATAACAAGCATTGTCAACCCGAGTAGAGGAGAGAGGTCAGTCACAGCCTCAGCAACCTTGTCATCGCTCGTGAACAAGTACGGATATGAATCACCGAATATTAGGACGATAGCGAAAAAGAATACTCCGAGACCAGCCGCCATAAACAGTAGAATCTTAATCGAAAACTTGGCTGCCTTGACGTTTCCTCGACCAAGCTCGTTTGAAACTCTTACACTAATGGTATTATTTATTTCAACGACATTGTTCATTGTATAATAAAGTGTCAATTAAAAAGTTTGGTTGGTGATGTAATTTCTTCATACCATGCTCCAGTCAATAGGCCAAGGGCTATCATAAACTCCCATCCATTTATGTTCAAGCTGAAAGGTTAATGGATTCATTTCATTTAGATTACAAGTTCATTCAACATGCTAGAAAATTTCAAAGACAAGATCTAGAAGCACAAAAGAGTGTACCATATAGAAAATGCAGATATTTCAACGACAGCATCGCTTGAGTATCCGGATATCAAGACGAGAATTGAGGTATACCATAGCTCAAGGCTAATTATAAGAAGGAAAGAATTGGTGTTAAGATAATTCTAATCAATAGTATGCATGTGTATATGTAGTGTTCAGATATTCTAATTAATAGTGTGTGTATATGTAGTAACATTTATTCAAACCTAAGAATCATGTACTAATTAAGCGCTAAAAAAGAATCATGCATTTAGAAAAAAACATTACTCTACCTTAGACCTCTTAGAGCTTGATTCAACTCGACCCTTCTAGAGTAATTTCAGGTTCAAATCGACTCAAAATGAAATGGGTCAAAGAGTTACGAGAATCCGACAAGGTTGAAACTTGAATTCAACGTACCCATATGGCTAATCTACTCTAAATAAATGAAAAAATGTATGAAATTCATCGAAAAGAGTACTCTTATCTTATGTCGTAAGGTTATAGGAAAGAAAAATCGGTATAATAAAAGTAAACCATGTAACTCGCATAGCTGGAGAATATGTATAAATAGAATCTCACCATAGCATGAACCCTGATGAAATAGAGAGCTTAACAACCGGACATAGATCAGCAAATGCAAGCTTAGAAAATCCCCTCCAAGTTTCCTTGCAAAAACCTCCAAAAATGTATGCCAATAGTCCAAAAGCCATTGCCCACCGAGAGAACACCATGGCGCCCATTGCGCCATTAAGCCCCCAATTGAGCTTATCGACGAAGAGCCAAGATATAAACACATGGAATACGAATAGCACCACCGCAAGATACATGATGAACATGTTCTTCATTTGCGCTTGTAGGAACATTTGGATGGTGAAGGTGAACACAAAGGAGTAAAGGACCGGAATCAACCACAACGAAATGCTATTAGAAGCGTCAGAAATGTCATCTTCTTCGCCTAGTAACTTGTATATAGGCGTCGCAAAAATCAAAACCGGTAACATGATGGTGATCACCACCAAGTTCACAATCCAAGAACGTTGTAAGTAGATGCTCATCATGTGGTATTGTTTTGCACCAAATGATTGCCCACATAGAGTCTCGGTTGCACTTGACATTCCTATCTATAAGCATTGTGCACACATGTATAGATAAAATGAACTAGAATTTAAGGTGCATGGATTCAATTCACTTTGTGCATATACAAGCTTATGAGATTGTAAATTGAGAAGGAAACGTACTAAAACTAAATAAATCCTTATTTCAGACTAATTTCATGATAAACTATCTGTTGATGTGCCTTGAATCTGAATCACACACTACGATAGGCAATTGTGAAGAGGATTTTTAGGTATCTTGGAGACACTTCAAATGTTAGCCTCTATTTTGGGAATGATACACAATGCTTGATTGTTGGATTTTCAGACTCTGATTATGTTGGGGATGTGGACAGTAGGAGGTTTGTGATTAGTTATGTCTTTACTCGAACTTGGAGGTTCTGTGGTGAATTGGAAGACAACTCTACAACTTATAGTTACTTTGTCTACTACTGAGGCAGTGTATATGGATCTAACAGAAATTGCTAAGGAAAGAATAAGGCTGAAAGGTTTGGTTAATGATCTAGGCCTACATCAGGCTACACACTATGTTGTGATAGCTTGAGTGCAATATGCCTAACCAAGGATCAAGTCCACCATGAGAAGACAAAGCACATCGATGTCAAGTATCACTTCTTGAGGAATGAGAATAGGATTCAGGTGAAGAAAGTAAGGGAAGTTGACAACCCTATGGATATGCTCACCAAACCGGATCTGAGAGCAAATTCCAACATTATTTGGACTTGATAATATCACAAGTTAGTAATTTGAGCCCTTAGTGGCAATTTGAGACAGAGAAACTTCTAGCACTTCTTATGGTGCATCTGTTTCTGGGAGAATTCAAGTCAATGACGAGATTTGTTAATGTGTCTTGAATCTGAATCACATATTGCGACAGGAAGCATGGGGATCGCGCCCACTGGTCGTGGGTCCGGGGCGGAGTAGCCCTCAAGGCAAACGGTATATTATGTTTTCTATTTTCTGCGCCTGGCGCAGAAAATATACAAGATTGTTTGTACAAAAGATTTACTTCAATTAATTCAATCTAACTAACTAGTTTGTGCAAAACATAATTTTTCGTCGGTTGATATGTGACATAATTATTGGTAAGGAACAATTCATAACTTTCGGTAATTTTTTAAGCATTTACTACAGGATAAGATCATATGAGATTCTAATTACCTAATTTGTGCACATACACAAGCATTTTCATGATAATTCATATTCTTTAATTAAGATTAATGTTTGAAGTGTCTAAGAACTTCTCTACACTAACCCATATTACCTGGATTAGCATTAGTAAATTGATTATTAATGATGACCCTCTCTAACTAATTACCCGATAGACAAAAGTAGGAGGAGTTATGTTATTCAGAAACTCCAATAAGCTAGCGTTTATAATTTTCGACTCATGTAAGGAACTTATAAACTCGAAAACAGAGGAGGATAAAATCTTACAACGACGCCATTGATGAAGGTAAGGGAGATTGACTGAACGAGGGCGTAGGCAGCAAGATCGATCGAGCTGACATGTCCGATGAAGGATTGTGAGATAATGAACACCCCGAAGGCCATCACTCGAAACACCATTGAAGGTAGAGAAATCCTGCAAAGTAGCTTCGTCTCTTCCCAAACCCTCTAGCCTAGCGTCTTCGTCTCTAGAGGTGGCTCCAAGAGCGCGGTTTCCGCCATGCTATCCCCCTCCATAGCTCCAACTTTCTCTCTAAACTATAGTCAAGTGATGAAGAAGAGTAAAGTAGGGAATATATATTGAGAAAGATGAGGAAAGTAGGTTGAAAATATCTGTCGGAAATGAATTTTGAACACACAAATTCTTTGGTAGGTGTAGGTATACTAATTAGTTATCAATAGTATAGAATGAGTGTTATATACGTATGATCTTCTCTTCAAGGAGTGGTAAAATAGCAATAAGAGGAAGAAAGGGTTTATAAATCAAGCTCACATGCAAAAGCACTAAAGGGAGGTCCCCGTAAAGGGACATGTCCGTGGGAAATAAAGGGACATGTCCGTGGGAAATAGAAATGTTGAGATCCGATATTATGGTCTCATTATTAAGCTTTGAATCTGTTAAAATTTCTCATGTCAGTAGGTGCTGTAATACTGTAGCCGACTTCATTACAAAAATGGGTCATAGTCTCCCAAGCACTACCATCTCGACATTGCCAAAAATTTATGTTCTCATCCGAAAAAATACTCTAGGACACCCCCGATAAAAGGAGGTCTCCTGATCTTACCTTGTAAAAAAAAAATAAGCACTAAGACGTTATCAAGCAATATAGGTAACAAACCTTTTTGCACGTACATGATGTATGATTTGATTTGATTAATACATAAATATTCGATATAGTGGCAGAATTTTTTTAAAGGAAGTCAGAAAGTTAAAAAAGTTATTGATCCGTTTTGTTTATAATGGATCGCTAATAACTTTATTGTTTTCAATATATTTTTCATTTTAAGTATTTTTCCACGCGAACTATTGATCGATATTGTGCTTAAGAATTGTTTTAAACATAACAATCGCTCTGATTGATATCTGGATAATATCGTACTCTGAACAACAACTTTGTTCACAATCCTTGTCAGGCTAAATTACTTTAAACAAGTTTAATTCCAGGAACATTGAACAACCTTTAAACTCTTGCAATTTCATAAGGACGTTTAATTGGTTTTAAAATTGGTTAATGCTATAGCTTGGCATAAATTTCCTATAGAATGAAAATATATATTTTTCCATTACATGTTACTGTAACTTAAATTGTCATTTTTTCTATTATAACATTTATCTTAAAAGGCGTAGACATCTAAAAATAAATATAAGAAAAATAGAATGGTTGTTGACATTTGGGAATTATATATAGAATGGTGGCTTAGACTGACCAACGAATTGAATAGAGGGAACGGGGGTGGGGGGCTAGGGCCAATAGGATCTGTCCAATACTCTATGAATTATTTCAGATCTATCCTTTTTAGATGGTTTGTTAAATTTAATGCCTTAAACTGGTACTTGCTACCATAATCTACTACTATATTATGAATAATCTATTTTCTATGATCACAAGCCCACCATGCTCCGTAATAAAAGATAATAAAATTAGAGAGGTTTGACCGTTACCTGGACGTAGTATCACTGGACCTCCGGCGTTCCTGTAGCTCCCGGATTTCTAGGGGTGGCTAATCCTCAACCAGGACTCCCTTAGTCCAAGCACAGCACTGATCTGTTTCGTTTCCTACCTCAGATCGTAGTCTCTAACTTATAATCTTTGAATAGGTGGATGGAAGGTTTGTAATCAAGAAAACGGTTTATTCAAGACATAGCTTTCGATTAAGTAGCTTTCTCTTTCTTAAAAACAAACTTTTATTGAATTTGAAAGGATTACAAGCACACAAACACACTGAAAAAAACACAAATCACTCAAACACTCAAGCTAGAAAGATCCATAGAAGGATTTGAACTTTTAGAGTGAGGGAAACTCCGCTTCACTAGCAAGTTCAAAGCTTTCTCTTTCTCTTTCTCTAGATTCAGACTTTGCTCTTTATTTTTTGGTGCCCCTTCTAAGCTTACAAGAGGGTGTATTTATAGAGCTGGTGAGAGCATAGGGTGCTCTCTTAGTGCTCTTGTAATTATACCCGACAAAGTCTCAGGGAATCCCCTCACATGGCAACAGTGCCATTACTCTCTGAAAAAGAAAAAGCATTATGAAAATAAAATACAAAAAATAAAACGACAAAGATCTTCTGTGACCGTTTGAAGTGGAATGGTGACGTGGCCTTGGCAAGTTTAATCCATGCAATTATTGAGGTTATGCATGCCTTCATCTCCAATGTTATCTCCCCAGTTCTCTGCATCATATTCATCAAGCTCTATTTGTTTGATTAAGTTCTCTGAATACTCCAGATCCCAGTCCATTAGCTAATCCCAAAGGAACTCTTGTCCCTTTGGTGATAAGTATCTCCCATATTCAATTTGTGACAAGTACTCTTGGATAGAATCAGATGACTCTATGGCTTCTAAGAAATAGGATTTTAGTTCTTTTGAAATTATGACAGTGGTAAACCCAACCTTGAACATAATTACGTCTTTTTTCTAATATTCCTTGATGATCTCGTAGATGTAGAAGAATCCCATGGCTCTAGCTTCAACCGTTGTTTTGAGCAGTGGTTGATATGTTGTCCGCGGTCCGTCTGAAAAATGATCTGTTTTTTTGGAGAAATATGAGTAGGTAATGAGGTGCTTTTGAGTGTCCTCCTTCTGTTTCTATATTAGCACACATCACGAAACTAATCAAATTATCTTCTTCCTTTGATTTTATAATCCTGTTGAACACGTACTTCTGGAACTTGGTGAAATGTTTATGAAGTGGACTCCATGGTCTAGGCAACTTTCCATATATCCCGTGACACATTCCATAGTCCCATGCTTTTAGAATTCCTGCATCTTCATCGGGACTTCCAGGTAGACAAACTCCTCCAACTCCAGACTGGCCATACATAATTTGAGATCCCCATTCTTCCCATATGTCGTAGTAAATACTTGAATTCCTGTTCATCACCTGAGCATACCAATCTGGAAAATCTTTATATTTCCAATAACCCTTCAGTTTTTCCTGGAGCTCCCAAGGAAGCTGAAGCATCTTGTTAGCTATTTCTAGCTCTAATATTCTGGTACTGGACATGCAGTTTGCTATTTGATATCCATAACGACATCTTCTCTTACCGACTTCCTCTAAAAAAGAAACTACTAAATTACTGGGAGGTGACACCCATCCCTTATGATGCTCGATTTTTTCTGCAAACTTAGTCCTCTCCGCATCCGAAGGACGCACAGAGAGGAGAAACTCGACTGACTCTTTTATCTGTTGTGGAGAGGCATTCTCTAATCCACAATCCTGATACAACCTCATAACTGGTTGTTTTCCGCTTGTTATGTATCTGTTTGGCATTTCTATCACTTGCAAGCTCTCTTGTCAGGCTATCTTCTAACGAGTTCTTTGATCCTTGCACATGTTCAATGTTAAAGGAAAACTGGTTAAGGGCTAATTGCCAACGCAGGAGCCTCCCTTGCGCTTTCATATTATCAAGATTATTTTGAATAAAACCCAGTATTCCTTTACAATCAGTTCTTACTGTAAATGGTTTTGGAGCAAGAAAGATTATAAATTTATTAATTCCTTTTAAGATAGCAAGAATCTCTTTTTCCATAATTGTGTAGTTACATTCAGCCTTGTTGAAACTTCCACTGTTGTACCTGCACAACTTATTATCCTTCTTAATCTTTAAAACAACACCCCAATGATAATTACTCGCATCAGTTTCAAGAACAAGTTCATCATCTTCATTGGGTAAAGTTAACACAGGCAAATTCATGCAAAAATTTTTGAGCTCTCGGACTATCTTAGTGTCCTGAGTACTCCAAGTCCACACTTCTTCTTTTTTCAGCTTACTCTGTAATGGCTTCCTAAGTTTAGCCAAATTTTTTATGAAGTCAGAGGCATAAGTGAGACATCCTAAAAACCTTTCCAATTGCTTCCTATTCTCTATAATATCAGGGAATTTTTCTACCTTTTCAAGGATATGATCTTGTAATACAATCTCCCCTGCCTTAATCTTCAATCCTAGGGATTCAATTTCTGGTACTGCATAGATGCATTTTGTCTGTCCTAGGATGATACCATGATTTATGCACTCTTGAGTTATTGCTTTAAGATCATGCATATGTTGTTCTAAAGTCTTAGAAAATATTAAGATATCATCAATGTAAACAAGACAGCAATGTTTAAGATCTTTAAAGATTTTATCCATTCTTCTCTGGAATATCTGTGGAGCGTTCTTTAACCCAAATGGCATAACTACCCATTCATAATGACCTTGAGGTGCACTAAATGCCGTTAAGGGTATACTTTCTTTATCCATTTTAACTTGCCAATATCCACTTTTACAGTCCATTTTGGAGAACCAAGTGGCTCCTTGTATCCTATTGAACAAGACCGTTTTATTAGGGATATAGTATCCATCAAAGACAGTGTTATCATTTAATTTCTTATAATTGATAACCATTCTAGCCTTTCCTCTTTTTTCTTCAGCATGATTCCTAACCATAAATGCAGGACTAGAATGAGGACTCTTACTTTCTCTAATTAATCCTTTTTTCAACAGTTCTTCTATTTGTTCTTTAAACTCCTGTTGATCTTTATAGGTATAAACCATTTGCTTAACTCTGATGACAGTCTTAGAATCTATAAGCTCTATCTTAGCAAATGACTTATCCTTATCCCAAAACTTTAAAGGATCTTCAGAATATAATTCTCTACATAAATCCTTTTGTTGGGTTGTTATCAGTTCTTTTATGCCTACTTCATCTATAAAGAGCGCAAATTCTCTTTGCGTTGGAACTATCTGCTCCTCACCACGCTTATTGCGCGTGAATTCAATTTTTTGATGAGTATAGGCATCTTTCATTTTTCTAACACAAGCTAAATATCCATTAATAGTAAATATCATACTTTCTAGGCTTTGAGTACACGGAGAATATAGCCTTTGAAAGTTATTTCCTATTATCATGTCATGAGATGTTTGTTCAGGCTTAACCTTAACAGGAACTGCTATCTGACCTGGTCCACTAATTTCATATTTATCAGCTTCTACCATTTGCATCCTTAGTGGAAGATTGGTGGTGTTTTCTAGTTTGTATACCACCTTCCATTTCAACTGTATAGGGCAAGTGCCCTTATACATATTAATTCCTTCAGTTAGCAACTTAAGAGCTAAGAATTTAGGTGCAAACTGATCTTCCAAGCTAACATAATATTTAGGCCTACAAATCCATGACACTGGCCCTTGACTTAAGTTGCATATGACTCCACTTATGGTTTGATCACTAAACTTCTTATGCCTAGTGTCACAAACAAAGTTAATGCAATGCACATTTTTACCAAAGTCTTGTAGTGGAGTTATGAATATTTGGATACCACACACAAAGATATACTTATATCTCTTATCCTTGTTATGTTTCTGGATATTTTTCCAGTTGATTAGATTGATTTCGGTAGCTTGATTTTCGTTGTTTTTAATTACTATATCTCCAAGCATTTCTTCGCACACAAACTTAGAGAATGCTGGGAAGAAATGTCTCTTGAAGAATTGTTCTTTAGCAATAACAGGGAATTCTACTCCTGACTTACGCATATTTTCAATTTGTTCCTCATCTATGGAGGATTCAGCTTCTTGGAGCTGAGCTAGCGTAGTCATTTCCCCTCCAGATTCGAATGCTTCTGAGAAATCAGCGATGCTAGAGCTCTCTCCTTGCATCATTTCATTAATTTCTTCACAATCCGAATCTTTTACCTCTTCTGTATCATATTCAGATTCTTCACTACTGATGATACCAGGTTCCTCCATGGTATCTTCTCTTGGTTCCAATCTAGTCTTCATTGTCTTTTTCATTTTCCTCAAGTTTGGTTTTTCCTTTTTCGTTAATATTTTTAACTGGTACAGAAAATACTTTTCCGGGGTTTTGATCTTGGAATGAATACTTGTAAGGAAATTTGGTTGATTTTTTAATGTCTAGACCTTTTGCAATTGCACCTTGATGCCTAATTTCGTGAATAAGCTCGGTAGATATTTTCTTATTTTCTTCTGATAAAATATTACAATAGATTTTTAGTTCTTCTCTAAAAATTTTTATTTTTTCACTTAATCTAAAGATACTACTTTTTAGTTCAGCAATATCATCAACTATGGTATTTAATATTGCTTCATGATGTTTATCTCCAATATTTAAATGCTTAATATGTGGAGCTTCTCTATTGATGCATTTTTCGGAAATCTCCAGCTTGTTAATTGATTAACTAGGCTCTGATACCAAATTACAGGACTCGATAATAAAACAAGCTAGCTAAAAACCAACTACTAAATAGTCTAGGGACAAACAGAGTACATATTAAAACTTATAGAAATATTTCGTAATTATATGATAATAACGGGAACTAAACGTAAATATTGCAAATTGCAGTCGAAATTGAAAAGTGGAAAAGCGGCCCGCTTAGCAACTCTGTACGGTGCGCCTTCTTCCACCCGGGGCTAGGTGTGTGATCATACTGATAGGGCCCACCAATCCATGGGTAGATATATATGGCACATGTTTAGAGTGTCTTTAATTACTTTCTCCGTTTTTGAAAGTTTGTCCAAAAGGACGGATTTTTTGTAAATTAAGGAAACTGAAGTAAAGTAGATGAATAGTTAATGTATGTAAAAAGTGTTAGGATGGTGATTGATCTCATTAACGATTTGAATTAGTTTTGATGATGATTGAATACTTGTGAATTATTTAATGTGTTTGCTAAGTGTTTCAGGATCAATTAAGATTATTTGAACAGGAAACAAAAGCAGGATCAACCGACAGAACAACCACGAGACCAAAGGAATAGCTGAAGAGCTCTATGATTCCAGATAGTATTACCATGGGATCTACACAAAGACATGAGCTATTTATGGAAGGTTGGATCAACGTGTAAATGTAGTGTGCTATATATTAAAACATGCGAGGATGGATCAGTTGAAGCAAATAACGTGTCTTATGAAGATATTGGAGATATGTTAGTTTGTAAAAGATTTTATCTTGTTTCCCTAGATGAGATAAAATCTTATTTGGTTTATATGTATATTTTTAGATAGAATCTTTCTAGCTATTAGTATAAATAGGAACCGATGTCTAGGTTATTTCTAACCAAGCATAAAGAGAGCGATTGGTGTGTGCAATTGAGGAAAAAGAACACACGGTGACCTTAGTCGAGTTGAGTACGAGATCAAGGGTGTGGGTCAATTTGTTCTTGTGAGTTGCTAGAGGTATCCGACGTTGAGGGATCGAGATCCTGGATCTAGTAGTTGTGTACGCCTAGGATTGAGATTCGCGTTTGTAAGTTTACTACTGAGTAATAAGAAAAACAAGTTGATTTGGAAATCGTTTGTGTGTTTGTCTTTTACTTGTTTGAATTACCTTCATTCCTCTACCAGTTCGTTGATCCCTCTGGTGGATCAACGTCTATAATCTCACATGTAGGTCCTACAAAAAGTTAGATTGAGTAAGGATAATTGTGTAATTTTATAGAGATGAAAAGTTAAAAAATGATAAAGTTGATGAGAATGGTTGATAATAAGGGGTAATATATGAGATCAGATATGTGATGTCCACATTTTAGGTAGGATTTTTAGTGTCTAGATAGGTTAGATTGTATTGTTTTCCATACTTGAGTCTTGTGTTTTTGAGTCTTTTTGCTTTAGTTTTCGTATTTCATTGAGATTCAGAAACTACGCATTTTTGTGTTATTTTGTAGGAGCTTTGGAGCTTGAAAGAAGAGTTTGGAGCATTGCAAGAGAAGGGATGATAAGCTATGAGGAAGATTTGAAGTAGATGAGCTAAGGAAGTGAGCCTAGAAGAATGAAACCATGAAGAAAAGTGAAGAAATCGACCCAAGATCAAGCCTAGGAGAGGTCGAGCACGAGCCAAGTCAAGAAGAGTAAAGAAATTGAAAGAGTACTCTCAGGACCGACCTTGTGAGGGTCGTGCACGACCCTATGAGGGTCGATCTCGACCCTATTTGGGTCATGCCAGGATGCCGACTTTCTCCTTTTCCGAGATCTTAAAAATATATTCTATCTTTGTATTTTAGGAAGGTTGTTTTGTCTTGTTTCCTAGTTAGATTTGGACTCCTTTTCTTCTATTAAAGGAGGTTGAACCCTTTAGTTTTGGGGACACGTGATCATTTAATCTTTTGGGCATTGAGAAGTACCCTTGAGAGCTAAGAGGAAACTTGGAGAGCATGGTTTCAACTTTTGTAAGATTTCTTCTTAGTTTAATTTGCATTTTTGTTTTGGTTTGATCATGTCTTCTTCTTGTCCCTCTTTGCCATGAGTGAGTAGTCTTCTTAAATTTTAGGGTTGGGTGAAAACCCAACACAATCATGCATGTCTAAAACTTGAATTCATAACTTGAGTGTTTGATGATCATATCTATCAATATTGCAAGATATGCCTCAAAGTCGGTCCAACCTTGTTTTGTTCGTGTTTCCTTGGCTTTTCGTAGTTTATCGACCAATCTTTTAGCACTATTCTCACTCCCGTGGACGATCCTGACTTCGTTATACTCAGCGGGGTCTTGAATATAAATATATTTGTTCAAGAATCCCTTCAACAATATGGATAATTTTGTAATTGTATATAGAAAAGTGATAAAGATGATGAAAAAGTTGGATAATGGAGGGTAATATATGTGATTGAATGAGAGTATTATTGTAAAAAAATAGATATCATTGGAAAGAAATAAAGATAGACAAACTTTTCGGGACCTAAAAAGAATTACGAGACAAACTTTCTGGGGGAGAGGGAGTACTATAACGTAACAAACATAAGGACAAATGCATGGTTTATTCCAATTCGAGGAATGAAATGAATCATTCCACAATCATGAATACAACTTTGGTCTATGTAGAAACAACAATTTTACAATTTGGTCTATAGGCTTTATCCTTTTTTCAAGCATGATCTCAACTCTTGTTTGATTCTCCTGGAGATTCATGAAGGAATCTCCCGAGCCTTCCCTTTGTTTTGTTTACCTACAAATTCAACGATAAAAAACTAACCTACTTGAGAAATCCATAACTATTCTACACATTAATTATATGCATGTATGTTTTGTGTGCCCAAGGTTACGTACCTCTTCCTTCCAATCCATTCTCCATGTTAACACAACGAGTGCGACTACTTGCACAACCATGCCCACCAACATTCCGATCCATATCCCCTATTCGATCAACATCGTCGACAATGTGAGCCAATTGATCAAACAATGTGCAAAGTATGTATGTTGTAGTTAGGAACATGAACATATCACGGATTTGTCAAGTTATGTACCTTTATACCAAGTTTAGCCACAAATGTGAGCAAACATCCCATCGGTATACCAACGACATAGAAGGACACCGCGTTAACTATAGCAACCTTGGCTTGTGATCCACAACCTATTGCCACTCCTACTTAGCATGACACAAGAGAAGGCAACATGTTAACATCTCTTCCGAAAGAGGAAAGATCTTACTTAGCAAGTATAGTCATTGAGTCGGGACCATTCGTAAGGCTCCCGGACAAGGCTCCCGGACAAGGTCGTTAAACTTGCCTGAAAAGACGGCTTGGAAACTGCTTACAAGCATTGTCAAGGCAAGTAGCATAGAGAGGCTACTCGCAGCCTTAACAACCTCAACATCGCTGGTGAACAAGTACGGGTACGAGTGGCCAAAAATGATACAAAGCACACAAAAGAATAGCCCAAGAGTAGCTGCCATGCACAATATAACCTTGACCGAAAACTTTGCAGCCTCGACATCTCCACGCCCTAGCTCGTTGGAAACTCGTACACTAACGAGCACAAAGAGTTTGCATGAATATAATAGAATGCAACCTAGCTAAACACAAGAATTGAGCATATCTTCATACCTTGTGGCAGCTAAAAGTCCAAGGGCTATCATGAACTCCCATGCATTGAGGTTTAAACTAAAACGCCATTGTAAAACCATTGAGATTAGTTAGAACTTGTTATTTGATAGGAAATGTCCATAAAAAGGATGTGGAATGATAGATCAAGATTATATACCAAATAGAGAATGCAGATATCTCGACCATAACATCATTTGAATATCCGGCAAGCAAGACTAGAATAGAACTATACCATAGCTCAAGGCTATTGTAGACAAAGAAGAAATAGGCAAAAGAAAATTATGTTATAGATAATGTAATATGTAATATAATGAATGGCATCATATGATAGAATTCATGAGTATTTTGGTGGTGTATGGGACATATTTGCTCATGTTGACATTTTAGCTAGGAATGGTCAATACAAAGATGACAAGGAAACCATATATTTGTTGATGTCTTCTAGCATGGGAATCCTTAGTTATAGATTGTCAAAGAAACTTACCAAAGCATGAACCCCGACGAAATTGAGAGTTTAACTAATGGCACCAGATCGGCAAAGGCAAGTTTGGAGAACCCAATCCATGTTTTCCCACACCAACCTCCAAATATGTAAACCCAATCACAACAAACCAATCCCCATTGAGATATGATCATGGCACCCATTGCACCATGGATCCCGAGGCTGAGCTTATACACGAATAGCCATGAAAAGAACAAGTGAACCGCCATTGCTCCCGAAGAAAGCCATACGTTGATCATGTTTTTCATCTGTGCTTGAAGATACATATTCGTCGTCAGACTAAATGCAATGGTGTAACTATAGGAGATGAACCACAAGGAAATCTTCTTAGTGGCTTTTGATATGTTGTTTTCTTGGCCTAAAAACTCGTATATACGAGTTGCGAAGATCAAGATAGGAAGCAAGATGGATGCTGTGACGAAGTTGACAATCCATGAGCGTTGTAAGTAGATGCCCATCATATGGTATTGCTTGGCCCCGAATGCTTGCCCACATAGAGTTTCAGTAGTTGTAGACATTCCTAGCTGCATCATAATTTCAATGAACAAATGAATACACATAGAGATTATTTTTTTGTATAATGAGAGATTGGGCTCTCCGAACCTCGAGGGGCGTATTAATACACATAGAGTTGATTAAGATAATTGGTCCCTTAATTTTGATGTCGATGAGAGATCCAAAGACTCATGTGTATACATATATAAGCTAGCAAGTAGGAATCCGATGGCTATAAAAACAAGCTTGATTTTTTATCCAAACACCAAAGTTGTTGTTTCTACGTACACCAATTCACTTTTTTTTTGGTTGAGGGCACTGCCCATGAGAGTCGAACCGGTGACCTCTGGGTACTACCCTTGGAGGCTTAACCGTTTTGACTAAATGCCCGAAGGCATGCACTTAATACTTTTGCGAGGGTTTTAGTTTCGAAAAATGACTTGCTCCATGCCTATGTTAGAACAACCATAATTGCTATTGTCCATATCCTAACTACTTACTAAGTACTTTATAGGGTTGTTAATGGTCTCACTTCTGTTGCTTTTAATTTTCCTATTGTACAGCATGTATCGAGTGCCCCGCCTGAGGGGAATTTTCTTTTATTATTCGATGATGTAAGGGGTTAGGATATCCCTCGTACGCCGACTACTTAGCCCTTTTTTATTAGGCCTATTTGCATGAATGCCCCAAAATAAGTTGATAAAACAAAAAATGCCCTCGTTTACATTAAATGGCAAGAATGCCCCTTTTAGGCATTTTTGTAATAAAAACTTGTGTATACTTTAATTTTCCTTAAAAAAATTTAAAAATTAAAAGTTGGTTTCCATGAAATAAATGTAGTACAAATAAGTTAATGAATTACTTATATAAAATTTAAATTGTTATATGGAGTACAAAAGTTGCATAAAGCGTGTTCTTCGGTGTTTAATTGTTGGATGCTTTATACTGGAGTATCAATTTGATGTTTAAAGTTTGCAAAGTAAAACAAGAACTCTGAAAATTGAGAAATTAATGAATATTCAGGTCATGTCACTCAAATCACAAACCATCAACAGTTACAGCAACGTACTCGAATTGTGAACGTAAAATACTTACAAAAATTAGATGAACTCAAATCACTCAAATCAATCGAATTGCAGCAACATTTAAAGTTTAAAGTTTCACAATTACAGCAATGTACTCGAATTCACTAAAATCAATCGGCAATTGTTATTCATGAACTCTAATTGAAACAGAGTTTAGAACAGGAATGAAATCGAGTGATCCTGGAAGATGCAATCAACGGGAATCAACAAAGATCATCTACTCAAAGTGCGTTTCGATTTCTATGGTTTTGGAAAGGTCTGATTTCAGTGATTTGATAAAAACGGAAATAACCATGAATGAATAATTTAACCAAACAAGCACTTTTTATTTTCCCATTTGGTTTTATCAAAGCGTTACAAAATCTACTTTAGTTCCTTTTTTAAATCATTAAAGTTATTTTCTAAATGGGAAGAATTAAATAGAATTATGAATTTAGCTTTTTAAATAAAATATAAAATTTAGCATTTAGGGTATTGATGCAAATTTTTAAAAAAGAAGGCATTTTTACCATTAGTAACTTATTTTGGGGCATAGGCTACTATAAAGACTTTTTATTATTAATAATAAAACACCTCTCGAGGGCAGGGAGAGTGTTGTCTCTCTTTCGAAAAAAAACAAACGCAAGTATTGCATCATTTCTTTTGTACTTTGTGATGCACAACTAGATCAACACATACTTATCACAACACGATATAACTTGAGGTATCAAAAGCAGCTATACTAGGGAAAGGGGAGGGCGTTAAGTTTATGGGCGTCCTCTGCCAAAGCCCATATATGCCATTAAACTCAAATCTGCCAATATAAGGCCCGCCCATTGGCCCATTATTATTACTAAAATTCAGAATTTTCGTACCCGTTAATTATAAAAATTCTATTTTTTTATTAATTTATGAAAAGTGTAATTATTTAAACTTAGATACTTTCGATTCGTTCTTTCAAGATAAAGCTTGCACCATATAATAAAATGCTCTCTAGATTAGAGTTGCCAATTTCTCACATATTGTTTCTCATGTTTCACATCAATTGTGGTAGGGTTACTTCAATCAATTCTCACCTGAGAGAATTGAATCATCATGATCTAAAATGCATTCCACTCAACAACTATTATAAGAATCTCATACCCAATAAACAACAGAACCTTATACCATCATAAGTAAAGGGAAGCAAGAAAAAACATCGAAAATTCTATCATCTAACTTAGATCAAAGTGGGCATAGTTCAAGAGACTAAGTGACAACCCTAAGATGATGTTAAAATTCTATGGGTCAATTAATGAAGGCGCTATATGTCAATCTGTGTATATATACTAGATAGACTATACCCCAAGTCTAGGGGAATTAATTTCGTCATAAAATCAATTGATAATAAAAGAGCTGAGTGACAAAATACTACATAGATTAGCGCATTCTGGATGCTAGACTCTTTATGTTCACAAATGACATACGAACGACTATAAGTAAAGAGAGTTGATCTTACAAGAATGCCATTGATAAAGCGGATGGAGATGGACTGAACTAGGGCATAAGCAGCAAGATCAACAGAGTTGATGTGTCCGACGAACGATTGTGTCACTACCAACACCCCGAATGACATCACTCGAAACACCATCGACGGCAGACAAATCCTCAAAATCTTCTTCATCTCTTCCATAAGCTTCTTTTTAAAATTACTATTCATTGGTTTTTCTTGTGGAAGTGTTAATTCAATCCCGTTATCCATCGATCTTAAGAGAAAGAAAAACCAAAGAGAGTGCCTAGTGCAACCAAGTAACGTGGTGGTGCAAAGAGAATGAGTACTTTTACACATATATATAGACAGTGGCGGAGCCAGAGCTTTTCACTAGGGGGGTCACACGTATAAGTCGGTACAACACTATATATTAGATTAATATTTTTATTTAAAAAGGTCATAATAATTCACTCTTAACTCTTAAGAGACTCAATTCATCAAATGAATTTACGAAAGATTTTTACCTATACGATTTTCTTTGGTATAAGATTTAATCTATATGATATAAACAAAATACTTATATCCCATCAGATATTTAATCAATTAAATAAAAAAACCAATCCAAAGATTCAATTTTAGCTTCAAAGTTCAAACCATACCGAATTATTCATTGAACTAATTAATTAAAAACCACTACTAAATGAATGAATTGATAGTCTATAGCCAATTGAGTTGGATCCTTAAACTCCTAAATAAATAAAAAGACACAATTTTATATTACAAATTACAGATTTATAAGACTAGTATAGAGGCAAAGTGGAGCAGTGCTTTTTTTTTTTGGTGAATGGAGCAGTACTCTTTAAATTGTGTCAATTGCAAATTTACAAATAAAATGTTATGAATGTGACGTGTACACCGATTGACAAGACACAAGCACTGCAAGCGGCAGCGCATGAACAGAGAT
The DNA here is from genome assembly GCA_963924305.1 of Polygonum maritimum. Lineage (NCBI taxonomy): Eukaryota > Viridiplantae > Streptophyta > Magnoliopsida > Caryophyllales > Polygonaceae > Polygonum > Polygonum maritimum. The sequence goes on from OZ002735.1 coordinate 1,416,857, forward strand.
TTTTTTATTTTTATTTTTCTGACCGAAAAAAAAATGAACAAAACGATGCCGTTCGTTTAAGCTTCTCAAACAGTGGTAACACGACGCCGTTTTTGGGGTTTAATTAAAGAGGGAAAAGACATGTCGTCTTCAACCTTCTTTTACGCCAGCCCTGGTTCGAAAAAATAGAGGGGTCACCGGTAGCTTATTTCCACCTTTCTCCGGTAAAATAAGCTACTCTCCGGCGGGTTGAGGGGTCAAAAGACCCCCAGGACCCTCCCCGCTCCGCCCCTGTATATAGAGATTGCTTGAGTTATATGAGAATTTCGACCACTAATCAAAAAAGGTCCGTTAACTTTGGGACCTTCATTATTAAATTAATTTGATGTTTCAAGAAAGAGAATATGATTTGTTTTTATAAGTACTGTTTTTTCAAGAAAGAGCATATCATTTCTCAGACCAAAAGCAAAAGAAACAAAAAATGTTCTTTTTATTTTGGTAAAGAAGAAAAAGAAAAAAGAACTCTTGTTCTTCTTTTTTTTGGTCAAGAAAAAATCTTTTCTCGTGCCTTTCCGATCTTGATGAAAGTTTATCATTTATTCTTTCTTTAAGTAGTAGCATGTTATAAAATGTATGGTGTGCTTATCTTACTATAATACTAATTTAGTATAACAAAATAATAGAAGCTATACAAGGTGCTTTTAACTTTTAAAGAAATATATATTTAGGTACGTTGAAATCATACTTTAAGGTGCATATATAACGTTATGATATTTGATTCAATGCAAATTTCCTTAAAACATTTCCAACAAATTGTTGAATAATTCGGAAAGAATTTGAACCGTTTAATTTCAAAGCAACGAATGCTTATTTTTATTGGTTGTCCATCTAATTCGTCGGAATTCACTTCCGAGTACATCCAGATTCGACCCGAGTTACACACCTAGCTTTGATGAGGAATTCCTCCAATGAAAATTTTTTTACGCCCACAAGGCTCAAAGTCAAGACCTCGCTTAAGCAGAGCATACTGCTTACCACTTGAGGTAACTCTCGTCAGTAGCTAACTGCCTACGCTTACTTATTACAAGATTGGTGTAAATTAAGCTAACATTTTCTCGGTTGATTTGGTCTTTCCAAATCCTCACGAAAACATAAAAGACTGTTAAATCATTCATGATCTAAAATCTGGTCTGATTCCCCTTGAGGTATAGATTCACGGTGAAACCGCCCAAGTCGCCCCTCCGTTTTGTTAACCTACAAGTTAATTCAACGTTTAAAAAATATGTGACAATTGCATCTCTTGAACTGATATGTGCTCGATCAAGATGGATCTTAATTACCTCTTCCTTCCAATCCATTCTCCATTGTATCGCGACTAGTGCGATTATTTGGACTACCATTCCGGCCAACATTCCGATCCATATCCCCTGTGTTTTATCGAGGATTTAATGTAAGTCAAAACTTTAAACAATATTAATGTGCAATGTCTCTTATGTAAACTTATCATGAATTTGTCAATTTATGTGAATTTTCAAGGTAAAATGCTTGTTGGAAACTAGGTATACAAATTGGTACACCAATAATGTTACACTTAATGATGTTATGTAATGATGTAATTAATTCACGCACCTTTATACCAAGTTCAGCTACAAATGTGAGCAAACATCCAATTGGAACGCCAATGATGTAATAAGACACGGCGTTGACTATAGCAACCTGAGCTTGTGACCCACAACCTATTGCCACCCCTGTTTATAGCATGAAAATAGACTCGTATAAGTGTTAACTAAAATAGTTTTTCAAAAAGGGAAAGAGTTAATTAACTAGCAAGTATGTACTTTTTATAAGTTATAACTAAACTTGCCTGAAAGAACTGCTTGGAAACCGCTAATAAGCATTGTCAGGGCAAGTAATAGAGAAAGGCTGCTCGCGACCTCGGCAACCTCAGCGTCACTCGTGAACCAGTATGGGTACGAATCGCCGAGGATGATAAAAAGAACGCAAAAGAATAGACCAAGGGCGACCGACATACACATAATAACCTTGATGGCAAACTTTGCAGCATCGACATTTCCACGCCCTAGTTCGTTAGAAACTCGTACACTGAAACTCGATTTGATGAGTATAATGTGGTGTAACTAAATACAAGAATAGACCTTTTAAATGAATTTCTGTTTCCAATGCATTTTTAAACTAGAATATAATAAAAAAGTTATATGAAGGCAATTCCAACGGTATTTGGGGATTTTGGATCTATTTTAAGGTCCAACAAATTTTCCATTGCATTCTCCATTTTGGAGAAGATCTCTAAAAGTTGAACTTCTTTCTCTAAATTTGGGGATATCCCTAAAATTATTTAGAGAATGCATTAATTATATATTAAACAATGTCTTCTCCCAATTGGTCAATTTTGAATTTATAATTGTAGTTTATATATAAATATACTAATGATAAAAATATAACTCTTTAAAATGGGGAATTTGTTTGAGTTAGGACATATAAAATTTGAAGAATATAGGACTTTATACCCCATTTTGAAGAAAATTATAGAGCATCTCTTGCAGATGCTCTGAATGTGTTAATTTTGGATTTTATTACTAGTGCTAATTGAATGAAAATGAACAAATATTGTGAAACGGGATTGTTAGCTAAAAAGGACAAATATTGCGAAACAAGTGAGTATAAGATATGGGAAAATTAGAAGCTAGTTTATAATGCTCTTACCTTGTTGCTGCCAAAAGCCCAAGGGCGATGTTGAACTCCCATTGATTGATATTTAAACTAGAATCAAAGTGTTTGGATCAATATGATGATTACATTGAGCTAATTAGAACTTAAAATTTTCTTAAAAATATGTCTAATATATAAAAGAATGTAGGATCAAGAGAATAGTATATATACCATATGGAGAATGCATCTACCTCAACGACAGCATTAGTTGAGTATCCGGCTATCAAGACGAGAGCTGAAGTGTACCATAGTTGAAGGCTAATAATGTAAACAAAGAAACAAATAGGCATAAGAAAAGTATTATATAGGTCGACAAATAGGCATAAGAAAAGTATTATATAGGTCAAAGTATGGTATACAAGTCTAGTGAGGTTTCATTCTAAAATCATTTATCGATAAAAATAAATTTGGTCATAATCCTAGGTGTTAGTTTGAAATTCTTCTCGGATCAAATTTGTGATTCACAATTGAACTCAGTAGTACTAATGGTTCTTATAAGGGCTTGTTTCATTCGTCGGGGAAAAGAATTTTTTAGGTGGAAAGATTTTTTGTGTTTTATAAAACGTAAAAAGTAGAAAGAACAACATGGATTTCAAGAATGTTAAAAGTATTTTTTGTTGAAAAAATCTTTCCCACCTAAAAAAGAACAAGGCATATTACGTAGAAAGGTTATTAAGTGTTTCCCAAATTTTTATAACTCAAATTTGGCATATGTTGGCGTATGTAAGGAAAACTTACCAAAGCATAAACCCGGATGAAATTGAGATTTTAATTAACGGAACCAGATCAGCAAATGCCAGTTTCGAGAAGCCTATCCATGTTTCTCCGCACCAACCTCCAAATATGTAAATCCAATTGCTAGCAACCAATCCCCATTGAGATACGACCATGGCGCCCATTGCACCGGGGACCCCTAGGTCAAGCTCATACACGAATAGCCACGAAAAGAACACGTGAACTACCATAGATCCCGAAGAAAGCCATACATTGATCAAGTTCCTCATCTGTGCTTGTAGGAACATATTTGTCGTCAAGGTGAACAAAAGAGTATAACAATAAGGTATAAACCACAAGGAGATGGTCTCTGTGGCGTCTGCTATGTCGTCGTCTTGCCCTAACAACTTGTATATAGGACTCGAAAAGATCAAGATGGGAAGCAAGATGGTTGCAGTGACGAAGTCGATTATCCATGAGCGTTGCAAGTAGATGCCTATCATATGGTAATGTTTAGCCCCAAATGCTTGCCCACAAAGTGTTTCAGTGGTGGTAGACATTCCTAGCTACAACATTGAGCATTTGAACACACAATTAGTTAAACTAGACTAACTAGTTAATTGTAAATTAGTCTATGTTAATTTGCTTGTGCAACAGCATGCATGTATACTAGTCTAGATAAATATATTAAAACTAAAAAATGTTGTTTGTTTTGTATAGTAGTATATAAATAGTCTATATATATTTTATAACGGAAATCCTTTTTATTATAATTATCAAATACTACTATCCCTAAAATCTTGCTACATCAAACTGAGATGTTTTAATAAACAAAACCCGTTCATCGAACAATTTATAAAAGAGATGTATACCTAAGTTTCTTACACTTCTATGAAGTTTGTAGGTTTGAAATTTCCAACCACCCTTCATTTTCAAATGCAATATATGTCATTCTAAAATATAAAAGCCGGTTATAACCAAACACAACACGTTTTTTTTTCCATCACCATAGTAAACTTGAACTAATTATTGAAAAAACTCAAGCTAGCTGAAAAGCTAGATATGTCGATCGTAACCTTAATCTACAACCTTAGAAAAGAGACCTAAAAGTCTAAAACACTGACAATCCACATCAGTCAAAAATATCATAGCAAAATATTAACGACAAAGATATTAGAAAAACCTGGACTTTTCACCTAAAATGAGTTACTCCTTCAACAAAAACAATGAAGAAGACCGATTGATCGAAAAAAAAAACAATGAAGAAGACCGTTAGGTCAAATGTAGCTGAGCTCGTATCTACCAATCTATCAATAAGGCCCAGCCATTATTATGGCCCACCATATCGATGAGAAGGCCCACCATATATTTTGGCAGGAACGTGTTACTCTTAGATTGATTTTTTATGTGTCGAAGGAGGACGGCTCCTCAAGAGAGCATTTTATTGACGACATAGAGTGCTTATTACTAATATAATTATTATCTTCGACCAAAAAAATTATAGAATTATTATCATATGGATTGTATAAACATTCAACATTGCTTACAAAATACACCACGCCAATTAAATTCACAAAATGAATCGATCTAATCCAAAAAGACAACGCAGTACCAAAAATGGCCGTTTAACAATTATCCATATCTGGTAATTAAAATATTTTTAAAATATTAATATATAGTTAAAAAAAATATTAAAGACGTTATATAAGAATGAGGTAATAAACCAATTTTATAGAGACTTTCTTAGTTCGAATATTCCATACGAAAGAGACAATATCTAATATACCAAATCGAATTAGATATATTCATTTACTCATCCCTAATCTCAACATCTCGACCAACCTTCATCGGTCTAGGAGAAAAAACGAAAAACAATTATATCTCCTCACTTATAAGTTATAATAAATTAAATGAAGCCAATGATGTAATGACCATTGACTTTAAACAACAAAATATTTACCGAATCCAGAGCATTTATTTGAGCTTACAAGAATGCCATTGATGAAGCGGATGGAGATGGACTGAACTAGGGCATAGGCAGCAAGGTCGACGGAGTCGATGTGTCCGATACACGATTGCGTCACTACCAACACCCCGAACGTCATCACTCGAAACACCATTGACGGAACACAAACCCTCAAGATCTTCTTCGTCTCTTGCCATGTTTTCGTTGTTAGCTTCTTGTTAGGATCCTCCTCGTTACGATAATCGCTTGGCTTTGCTTCAAGAAGTGATGATTCCATCTTGATCAATATGCTTGGATGTAAGGAAAATTGTAGAGGGAATTGAAGAGTGTGGAATAGTGAATTAACACTCTTCAATTCCTAGGAGGAGGAGGAAATATATAAGGTGGGAAAAAATAGAGAGAAGGGAATGTATAAAATATTGAGATTTATTTCTAATAATATTAAATAATTTAAATCCATATAAAACTATTACTTTCATACATATAAAACTATTATAATAATCATTATATCTATGATATGAGTATATGACTACATACATATACATAAAACTATCATTTTCATACAATATACATATAAATAATTAAGACATGACTTTTTTTTGGTCGAAAATAATTGAGACATGACTAATAGCTGCTTCGGCTCTTGTTCTTTTTGGTTGGCTTCTTTTTGCCATCTTATACTACCCCTGGCTATGTTCTTCCCTTGTAGTTTTGTTGTTGTTTTCTTTTCCTCTCTTTATTTATATGGTTTTTTTATTGCTATTTGTGATCTAATCGTCAATGTGAGGCTGGATTCTGTTTCTAATCCGCAATTGTGCTATCCTTAGTCCACCCTTCTTTTTTTTGGTCGAAATTAATCCACCCTTCATGAACCACACAAAGAACATTTCACTTTTCACTTTGTATATGACTGTTGTCTCGTTAGCTTTGTTCTTCCATGGCTGTGATCACCCACATTGCCAGTTTGTTCCATTTATCGAGTTTTACCTCGGTCTCTTAATCAATCAGGCATTGCGAATAAAAAACGTCGCTTGCTTACACCGTGATTAACATAATGTCAGAGTCGTAGGCTTCTACACATTGAGATTTGGCTAGGCATTTTGATCGGCGAGCAAAAGAGCTCAACTAGCAATGAGTTTTCGACGAGTGTACAAGAGTCCTGAGGGATCGATTTCCAGACAGTCTTGGCAACCTTGAGCTCTACTATGCTAACCCAGCCATTATGATCTCGATCATATGAAACGGCCATCGCATCAGAAGTTGGCCATACTCTAGTATGCTAACCCGGCCATCATGATCTCGATCATACGAAACGGCCATCGCATCAGACATTGGCCAACGTATGATATTTAGATTTTCCAATGACCGATTTCGACATATCCTATCCGGGCATCAACCTTTGCGTGAATTGTTTTTTAAAGAAACTGAAGAATTTGATCCTCTAGGAAGAAGAATTCACAGAAAAGGAGAATGAAGACCTGAGATCAAAACTGCAGGTCATCGGTATCGTCTTCCCATTGAAGAACAGCAGAGCCGATGTCCTGTTCTCTCTTGAGCTTATCTTTCAAGAACCAGTCACACACTCTCCCCGCATTCAGCTCCTCTATTTCACAGCCCTCTTGCTCGGCCACCACTCGCAGTAGATTCAGTGACGAAATCTACATCCACAAAATCCATAAGTTCGACGACTTTCTTATCTCAACAAGACGAGCTATAAAATGTTCGAATTCGTCGAGGAGATGAGAGTGGTACCGTCAATCTGCAGAGGAAGCGCTCGTGGGTACTTAAACCCGACATTTCGACAAGACCGGCTTCTTCAAACGACAAGAAGGTCCTTCCGCCGGAACTCGTGTTCTCCTCTTCTCCTTGAGATGCTTTCACTATGAGCTTAGATCTTGATCTTCCATGCTGCATTGAGGAAATTTCGCATCAGATTATAACAATGTGTGCAAGCTCAGCCAGTTGCTACTAATTCTGTTGTTTGATCAATTCGTCAGATCGACAATGTGTCAATGTGCCAAGAAAGAAACCCTAAAACACCATGGAAAAACAGCCTAGAAATCCCCCCATTGAACAATCATCTATATAATGCAAGAAGAATTCACAATCAACTCATGAACAATTGGAGATAATCACTAGCAGAGTAGCACTTGAGTGTGAAACCTAATCTCCCAATCTCAACTATCCAAAATCCATCCCTCCTTGCTCAGCAGGTTTCGCCACATTTTTTGAATTCACAAGCAATTCATGGACAGATTGGAGGTAGATTTCGCTCTCACACAATGAATTCCAATTCAAAAACTAGGCGTTGTTAAGTTTCAGAATTCCACTTTCAGCGATTCAACTTCAGGTAGGGAAGAATCAGAAGATGATAGTAGTGCAATCAGAAGATGACGATTGGAGATATCACTAGCACATGATAGCGAAACCTAATCTCCCAATTTCATCTATCCAAAATTCATCCGTCCTTGCTCAGCAAGATTCGCCACATTTTTTGAATTTCACAATCAATTCATGGACAAATTGGAGGTGGATTTCGCTCTCAGACAATGAATTCCAATTCAAAAACTACGCGTTTTTAGGTTTTACGATTCTAGTTTCAGTGATTCCACTTCAAGTAGCGAAGAAAACAACCGAAAACAGAAAGAAACAGGGAATTAGCACCTGAAACCCTAGCTCCAGAGGCGAATCCAATCGAGCTCGACGGCCAGAATTCGGGAGGCTTGAACAGCTGAGTCTGAAATTCACAGATAAGGAAGAAGAAGAAGGATTCGCGGTGTTCAATAAAGATGGATTTCGCATAAGCGTCGCCATTGACGGGTGGAATTCGCGGATGGGCTAGAGAGCTTTTTCAGGAGATGATATCGATAACGTATTAGTAATACACTCTGCGCGCAATCGGACCGGAATCCGTGAGCACACCGTTGGGCTCTATGTGGGCCAACGAATTGGGCCAATTTAGGCCCATCTTGTATTCTCGAGAAAACATGCTTCGTCAGTCGCCAATTTGCCACACAAATTAGCCAATAACATTATTACATGTATTAGGCATGATTAACTTTTTGCCACACAACTATCAATTTTTCATACAGTATACATATAAATAATTGAGACATATGACTAATAGCTGCCTAGGCTCTTGTTCTTTTTGGTTGGCTTCTTTTTCCCCTCTTATACTACTCGTGGTTATATTTTTCCCTTGTAGTTTTGTTGTTGTCGTAATCTTCTGTTCCTCTCTTTATTTATATGGTTTTTATTATTATTATTTGTGAGTTAATTGTCAACGTGAGGTTGGACTCTGTTTCTAATCCGCAATTAGTGCAATCCATAATCCACCCTTCATGAACCACACAACGTCCACTTCACTTTGTATATGACTATTGTCTCGTTAACTTTGTTCTTCCATGGATGTGATCATCCACCTTGCCAGTTTGTTCCATTTATCGAGTTTTATTACCTCGGTCTCTTAATCTATCAGGCATTGCGAATAAACGAACCCTGTTTACTTACACCGTGATTAACCTAGTGTCAGAGTCGTGGGTTTCTTTGAACGGGCGAGCAAAAGAGCTCAGCTACCGTTTATCCACTCGTGATAGAGTGGGGGTGTTGTTTTCGACCGTTTATCCACTCGTGATTTTTCACCCCCATTAACTAAGGTAAAGGTGTTTGACGCAAAACTTAAACAGAACAGACTCAGATGGTTCAATTCGGACTTGCTAAATTACAATGTAAACAGAATCACTTCAATAGCTTGAAACCAGATACCTTGACAATTAGAAGACATCCCATTTCTCCAGTAACTGCTCTAATCGCCTACAGATACACATGGCAGGCTACTTGTCAGGAAGATTCTGCTCTAATCGCCTACAGATACACATGACAGGCTACTTGTCAGGAAGATTTCTCAAAACTCACATATAAAAAAGAGTGAGATTTCAGTATGCATAATGCATACAGCTAAAATTGAATTGACAGGTGGAGAGGCAAAAATATCTCCACAAACTGCAGCTGTCAGCATTCCCTCTCCCACAAATCCAGCATGTGCTGGTTCATGTCCACTGCCACCTCCTGCACAAGTACATTTCAGAATGGCAATCTCAAGTAGAGAATGCTAGAATCACCAGGTTTCTTTTTCAGTAGTGACATATAAAGTAAAATACAAATATCAATATTCAAAAGAAAACAAATCAATCTCGTTAGAATTATTAAGCCATATGATTCATCTTCTGCAATATGTCCATGTCTCCATGGTTGTTGTATAGGCATGCTTGATGCTATGGATTTCATCAACAATAGAAGTCAAATGTCCATAAATCAAGAGAAAATAAATGATGCAATCCACTTATTTCTTCTTTAAATGCCTAAAAAACATATAAATTGAGAATTATACACATGAAGAATATATGTCTAGAATACATACTATGTAATGGTATGATCACTTTGAACAGTTTGCATAGTCTTCTTTTACACCTTCTACCAAGTTTGGTTGTGGAAAAGTATGAGAAAACAATCAATGGCAGTGAAATGTTTAGCAACAGTTGATATTGATTTCATTTTAAAAATGTATACATGCATTACACTCTCTGTAGAGTAGAGAGGAAGTCCCTAATAGCTGGTAAAATACTCAAAAGTTATAAAAGAAAAAGCTATAAGTGAAATTTTAGCTTTTATCTTAAGAGAATGTCATCCTCAGACTAGAAAGATGTCACAAACCTGATATGACAGCAACTTTGCTATATGTTGAGCTGAAAACATCAGCCCGCAGCACAACCTTAACCTATCAAATTTAAGCTCTAGTAAGTTCAAGAAACTATATGACTATTAACACATTACACGCATATAAAACTCCCAACCTCAAGAAAACCATCCAAGTACTGCAGCCCAGGATAAGTCTCAGCCAAACCTCGTATAAAATCTGTCACCACATCTGCAGAGCAAGCACCTTTTTAATCCCTTCTTAAGATAGCATAAACATTCAGGTAAATTAAGAACAAAATTTAATTATCAAAAAACGCATATGAATCAGCTTCTAATTGGTTGATTTTTGGTTCCAAACTTCCAATCAATAAAAGTATTGATTATGCTACTAAATCATGAAAGAGAAGGTGGATGAAGCACATTAAAGTGTCAGCAGCTCGATATACACACATAATATAATTTGGACCATAATTGATGCAAAGACTCCGATTCTGGAATTGATATGAAGCAAAGAGCACAGGCGAAGGACAGATGCAATGTGAAAAGATCATGCATTTACTCTGCTGTAATTATGATTCTCGATTTCTTTTTGTTCACTGTACCAGCACATGAAATCACACACCGCTGTAACCCTTTCACGATCATGCTTTGCTTACTTCCGGACAAATTCATACAAGATGATCGTGTCTATAGCGAGACGACGCAATAAAGACGAACTTCCATAACAGGGATTGCTAAGGAATTATGAAAGCCTGTCATCAATTTTGATGCCAAATGTGTGACCAATTCTCAGCAGAAAATAAGTAAAATCCAACTACAATATCAATCAAACGCCAGAAATTGCATATGCAAGCGCAGGACAGTTACAAGATCTCAAATTACGAGCAGTTAGGTAAACGATACGAAACAACACGAGCCCCAAATTTATCAGAAAACAGTCTGCAATTAGCAAGATCCACTCCAAGAAAGAGACGAAGGAGGACAAGGAGAAGGACGGCGATTAGGAAAAAGAAGGAACACTTGCCATTAGGATCATTGATGAGTTTCTTGCCTTGCAAAGCCATGGTTTCAGCTCTTTCTCAACTGATGGTCTGCGATAATCATCAAAACGAACTATGAAATCGAATTCCTGGAAGAGATTATTAGCATAAACCGAAAGCAGAGAGCGAGATTGACCGGCGGGATACACCGGAAAACCTACCTCCAAACGCGATTGTGAGGAGAACGAGCGCGGAAGACCGAGAAGAGAGAGAATAGGAGGACCCTCAAGGATTTGGTTCAAATAAAAACCAAATATTCTCCTTTTAGTATTTTTTAAGGGTGCGGGGGCAAAATAGTAATTTACGCGTTCTAAATTTTTGAGATTGTCACGTCCTAAATTCCTGATCTGGAGCTACCACCCTCAGTCTCGAGTTCTTCGGCGAGAGCTACCACCTTCTCGGCGAGTTCTTCACCTTTTTTCTCCCTATCCTTTTTTTTTTGTCGAATTTTTTCTCCCTATCCTGTACGCACTTTCCACATACCCACACATGTTTTTAATAAATTCAGTTTTCTTTTTCTTTAGCAAATCTCCTTTTTTATGTTTTGCAGTGTTATCCCTTAATTTACATTTTCTTAATTTACTATTATTTATAGTTAAATTTTGGTTCATATAGTACATGTTTTAGTTACCATAAAATAATTTTTTTATCTACTTAATTTCATATATCAAAATTTATTTGATCTATATATAAAGTTTAGACAAAAAATTTATTATATTATCGGGTTTTGAAAAACATCGGGGTAAAATTCATATAAGGTAAATCTAGCCCACCCAGGAATAGAATCCTGGCTCCGTCAATTAAGCTACATTTTGTTGGATCAAAAGACATTAGTCAAGAGTAAGGAGCACTGAGAGAACTATTCTTCAGACGGCGGAATAATATTAAATTTGCAAGTAACAAGAAAAGCATGGGACACAAAGCCTTATACAGAAACCTCACTATAACCAACTAGTTATCTAGGTAAACCTCTATCTCAGACTCCAGCGTATAGGGAACACTAACAAAACTATCGAGCAAAGTTCTTAAGCAAGACTCGAACTTCTCGGTTCCCAAAAGTCAACGAACTTCTGAGCAACACTAAAGAGCCTATCAACCTAGTTCCTAAGCAAGCAAATCAATAAAAACGATAAACCCAACCTTTCTTCTTGATCTCCGTCGCAATTCCCTTTATCTCCGGAAACACCACTTCTTTTCTTCTTCACATTTCTGTTGCAATTCCCTTCACCATTGGAATCTACATCCACAACATGCATAAGTTCAACAACCCATCTTTGATTTACAGCTAATAAAGTGTTAGAAGTATCATTGGGTTTAAGCCTCTCATGAGTGAGTTGACGACTAAAATTTTCTCCATTCACATTGGGTTAAAAAAAAAAGAAGCCATCTCAATTCTTATTCCAATTTAACCACCATTTCCTTAATGGGCCGGTATTCCATGATCATACCTTTAGGCTCTTGTGTGGCCTAATTGAGTGGGCCCATTAGCCCATTTGCCACACAAGTTAGTAAACAACACTAATAAGCCATAAATTAGACATGATATTAATGGGCCCAACTCCCACGTGGCACATCATTTTCGTAGCTCACTCAGCTGAGCTGGGTCCAACCCATATTGAAACTAAGATCCAAACTACCCAATCACAACTCACAATTCCTAATGACGACGTTGAGACCATTGTTAGAGGATTTAACTCGTAGATTTTCAACACATTGTTAACTTATGGAAGTTCATCCATCAATTGATCGTCATTTAAAATGGAAGCCAGTGAAATCGCTAGTAGTGATCTCAGACATTAGGTCTTAGAAAACGACCGATTTCAACATGTTGGATTAGACAGATCAGCTATAATTTGCCATCAAATGTGAGTTTTCTTATCATCTAAAAAGAGATAGATGAGTTATTATTGGATTAAAAATATTAAAATGAGAATTTGGATACATTTTGTGCATACCCATTTTAAATTCATGCATTTTTTTCTGGATTCTATGTTAAAAAATACCTTTTGACGAATCCAAAAACGACATAAATCCAAAACCTAACATAACACCCCTCAAGTTCAAGAAAATCCAGCCTAACCTTGATCGGTAAATGTTGTGAAAGTGTTTTTATCTTATGACTTTTATATTTCAATATCAAATAGAGTTAAAGTTCGACTGATTACCACTTTAAGTTAGCGTATGACATTAACAAGTATTGTATCATAGTCGATTCAAAACATATATGTTTTGATTCATATCTTTATTACAAATTGTCAATATCAATTTAGGTTTAAAACCTCCAACATGTAAGGTGGGAGTAGGTAACGACGCTTGAAGCACAAGAAAGGTGATTAGGGAGAGAAATTACGCAAATTGACATCATTAAGCACTAGTTAGTCTTCAATAAATCAACCCATCAAACCAACTAATTAATTTGCTTTTGGTAATTTATTTGTTTACATTAGCTACCTTGGCATGTACTCACAAATTGCAAATTAATTTTTTTTCGGTCAAGTGTACTACACTACTACCCATGAGAGTCGAACCGGAGAGTGAGACCTTAATTTGTGTACTACTCAGAAGGCTTAACTGATTAAGTGAATACCGAAGGCACAAATTGCAACTCAATAGATTCAAATGTACGTGGCTCGACTTAAGAATGTTACACAACTTAACAATAAGCTCAACTACGAGCAAAGCTATGTTCTTTCATTTCTTTGTGTTACTAATCTCAACCTCAATCTAACTAAGCTTGTTCATGACTTACTATGATGTACTCCGTACTTCTTTATTTCAAGATATCTTCAGATGTGCAAGCAAATTAGTTGCATATGTACATGATATTTGTCATTCCCTAAACGCTGTCGTTTTCCATTGTTCACGGGCCCATATTCTTGGCACCGGCCATGCACGTTTCAGTGCAACACAAAAGTTGATGATAATAAGGACGACCAATGAACAAGGAAAAAATGATCGATATAAGGAAAACAAAGTTCCTTACGTACTTTACGTTTTAGGTACGACTAAAACGAAACATTACTAACGTAGTTCGGACTTTTTTCCCGTGGAGGAAACAAAATTCCTTACGTAAGTCACTGACCTTTTTCTCGTTACAACGTCAATTAGTTAAGTTGTGACCATTTTTGCTAACACGAAATGGGGAACGTAAATCCACTGTTGCAATATTATTGAAGACGAATTCGTCTCGTCCACGTAGAGCTATCAAACGGGTTGGTTCGGACGGGTATCGTTTCTTTTGGGTTTAGGTCAATCTAGTTATAGATGATGTTGGATCAGGTTCTTACAAGTTATTCTACGGATTCGGGTCAACCTTGGATCAAGAACTTTAATTTTTTATGATTATTAAAATAATATTATGATTAAATAATAAAATATATATTTTGATAATTAAATTTATTATAATACTTTAAATAAAAATATCTATTCTACATATATAAAAACACCGTGTCAATCCAACGGATTTATGTCGGGTTCGAATTTCAACCTAATCAGCTCTAAGTTACAAGAAAACTAGTACAAACCCCGTACCATATACGGGTAACGTAAATATAAAACCGAATTAATCGATTTGAGATCGAATTTTAATACGAATACAACTTTTAACTCGGGAACTTATAATCCAAATCTGATAGACCAAAGTCCGAACCTATTGACCTATATATGTACTTTTATTCATACAATTTTAATTCTAGAATAGTTCTATTCAAATTTACATTATTAATGAATATACTATTGACACATGTGAAATTTTTTCACTATTCTTCAAGATTCAATAATGACAAAAATGTATAATGTTAAATAAGAAAAAATTGTAAGGAATATAAAAGAAAATCATTTCAATTTCCTTATTCGTATAAGGATATATAGTTGAGTAAGATATTAAGTATACATAAGGAAATTGGATAAGATATCAAGAAGATATATAAGTTATTTTTTGAAAATCAATGCAAAAAATAAAATTATTATTTTATTCAGACTTGATGACGTGGCGCAAATTTTAACAAAGACTTGGGTTCCGCTTTATACTGTATTACAGTAGATCTATTACTATTTAATTTATGAAAATCAAAAGGAGAACAATTAATTTAAAAAATTAGCTATAATAAAGGTAAAAAAAAGTACACGAAGTTATGCGTTTTCCTATTTCTTTTTAACCCACATGCTTTTGCCTAACCAATTTCAGATGAACCATTATATGCTCTTTCATTTTCTATTGCCTAATTTACCAATTATTCCGATGCTCATCTCATATCCGAAAGCTACTTCTTATAAAAGATGGAGATCCCCCACCCATTCGTAAATTTCTATTTGTAGCTATAAGAATTGATTAAGGTGCTTGAGAAATTAAAGATGTCAACTTATCCACCATAAATAGTAATCAAGTGTGTGACTTTTTCCCTATTGATGTGGGTTGATGTCCGTCCTTTTTGGTTGTCTTGTATGATCAATTGATTTGATTTTCCAACGTCTATATATGTATCATTTGATCATAGTGGCAGCAAAGTTTCTAGGTTTTTACATGCACATGCGTGTATATCCATGTTTTTATCTTGTCCACAAGGCCGATCGATCGATCAACATCACCTTACATGGTTACATGTTGAGTTCGCTCACTTTCGACAAGCTAAACGAAATCGCAAAAGATAGCGGAGATTTTGAAAGTTTCGTATTTAACGTGATTCACTAACAATGTTAGCGAGTTATATACTTACATGTACAAAAGAGGGTAGCTTGATCAATACGTCGTCATTTATATGTGGGTAGATTCGAAACTTGATGACAATCCTGGTTTTAGGAACTATTTAATAACGATATCTAAATGATTGATCGAGATAAACACAAGAAATTGCTTCAACAACGTATCATGGGTTTGGACTGACCAAAGTAAAAATTAGTGCTCTCTTCTCTTTAAAAGTATTCTCATCCTTTGTGGATGTTCTAAGCAAGTTCAAGTAGTATTTGTAACGATCCTAATCTCTTACCTTATCAAAAAAACAAAAATAAGTGCACAAATATATAGATTTTTTTAGTTACGAAAGTCAAACCAAAAACTTTCTATTACAACCTTAGGAGGTTTAACCAGTAGATTAAATATCGAAAATACACTCTCAAGGACGTAGGTTGCTTGCACTATTGGCATCATTTGCAAAACGTCGTCGTTTATGATTATGTTTATTTTTTATTTTTTTTGGTGAATATTATGTTTATTATTTAGTGAACTTACGTTTGTTCCGAGATCGACCTTGGTTTAAGAATAGGATTAGTAAAACCAGGGGCTCCACCTTGGGATTGGATAAAGCCTACGTGGCAAACCACGTACCCCACCTTTAATTTCATGCCTCTTCTCAAGTCTATTTTAATTTGAATCCTTGGTCAAACCGTTACTCATCTTCAAAATTTATGTATAACCAAACTTGCATCTCATAATGTATAGTTCTCAATACTATACATTACGTGGTGCATGCATTAATTACTCGTAATTGGACTGAAAATTAAGGGTTTAATAGATATTCAAGACTAGTCGGATTTTTATATTTTGGTGGGTCTCGCAACGAGATTCTTTCGATATCCAAAGTGAAAAGGACATTTATATCGATTATAAAGCGTGAATTCATATCTCACAACATATGATGTTATTATTATAATTTATATATAACTCATATCTACAATAATGACGATTTGAAGCATAGGTTTTAATTCGGGAAAGAAATTTGGACAAAAAAAATAGTATTTTAGACAATAGATAGTTTTTTTTTCCTAAAAGCAAGCCTTATATTTTTTTCTCTCTAGGTGTAAATTAATGGTTTTCCTATAGTCTCTCTTTTTGGCCAAGTTCCTATAGTCTATCTTAAGGACACATTATAATTTAGATTTGAATCAAATGAAAATTTTTCTTAAGCTAAAAACCGTGCAATAGAAATACATGAACATGAAATAGATATACGTGAACACAAAACAAGAAATACGCGAACTCCAAAAATGTTGTGATTTTGTGTTATTATGTTATTATGTGTAGTATTCTGATCCATAACACATGATGTTGACAAATTTTTTTATTACATGTATTAATACGATATATAATAAAAACATGATTTTGTTCACATATTTTTCTTCATATTGTTCACATACTTATGTATTTTGTTCACGTTTTTAGTTTATAGGATAAGAAATGTTTTCATCAGAATCAACCTCCTATAATTTATAAGTGTCATTTACTTAAAAACTAAACCTTAAAAACAAATGATAAACTTATCTAAGAAAATCTTAAATAATATAAATATTAAATTTAAATAAATCTTTCCAATTATATATACTTATCACGTACACCTAGGACAAAATGATAAGTGTCTTTTTCTTAGATTGATCTACAAAATGAGTTTTTAAAATTCTTTTCCTATTTTTCTTCCTACCAGAAAATATACGAATTGTGAGTATTATACGGTTTTATTAATCACCAACAGAAAATATACGAAAGCGGTTTCAAATGTGAGGTTAGGAGACATGCACTGAACAAATAAATCATTATTTTTTTAAACAATTGGAAAAAAGTGATGGTTGAGTAAGAGATCAGTAAAAACGTAGGGCCCAGATTTTGTTTGCTTGCTGAACTGAAAATGCAGCAAAAACCAGGTGATCACTCACACCAACGTGGTTTTCTAGCTAATTACCACCAACAACTTGCACCTTAATCAAAACTTTTAACCGAAAATTATGGATAATCATCTGGTGGGTTTTTCGTATATGACCCCTGTAATATGAGAAATTGCACAAGATTGCCCGTAATTAATGTAGTGCTAGCGAAATACCACCTGATGTTTTGAAATGGAGATGGCAGCTGATTAAGCCATTTTTTCCGTTGAGAAATCAAACAAGGTATTATAATGAGTTATGTGATTTGATTTGATCACTTAACATTACCATGAAGGCATGCAACCCATAGTGGGCAATGGTAGTTTTAGAGTTAACTATATAAAAATTAGGACAATCTCATAAAATTGAATCTCTTCTAATAAGCTCATATGAACGAAAATCGGAATAACTTATAAATGAGTCGGGATGCGGTGTAAGATTGCAAATTTTATGAGCCATAATGCATATGTGATATTTTTCGTGTGGAAAGAATTTTGCTTAATATTTTGTATTTCGAGCAAATTGTTGTGATTTTCAATTTAATTAGTATTCTTCTAAAAAAAGTCTAAGTGCAATGTTCAGATTTAATTTAAAAGAAATTTTCAAAATTAAATACTAATAAATTAAAACTATACGAATCTTAAGTTATAAAGGTACTATGCTAGGCTTACAATTAGTGCTTTACCAATCTTTCCAATGTACATTGGATGGCTCTCACTTCTCACACTCTCTTCACTAAAGTATTTTAGAAAAATACCCTTAAATTGAACCACTTTATTGGGTCTAAAAATGTACACTTTCACAACCTTCATAAAAACTTCATTCACATAATTCTTTTTTTTAATTATTAACAAGCAATAATGCAAAACCTGCAATACATGCATGCACCTATCAAAAACAACATTAAATTGATTGTGGATATGAAGTTGGTGCATTTTAGACCGAGACAAAGTACTATAGTCCTATATATGTAATTACATTGAATATAGGGTGCATTTAAATAAAACAGAATTTAAAAAACCCAAAAATCAGAAAAAAAAAATACACACCAATCCAAGGTGCTCATGCATGTGATCTTCAAACTCCCCGTCCTCCTCTCTTCTTCTATAAAAGGAGCCATTGCCAATTTCACTTCTCACCACAACACCATTCTTCTTTCCCATTTCACTCCATTATTTCATTTCCCTTCAATTATTGTCCCTCTATTTTCCTCTGCATTCTTTCTAGCCTTGGCTTTTCAGCATTTGAGCTGATCTCTGAAGGTAAAGAAAGCTCTGCCCTTTTTTTCTAAACAAAGCACTGATTTTTCTAATTGTGCTTTAGGTTTGGGTATTTGTTTATATTATCCAAAATAAAGGTGCTAATTGCAAAAATGTAGGCTATAATGCTCTTACTAACACCATCCATCCAAGTGGTTGAGAATGGAAATTCATGAGGATTTTACCTAACAATCCATAAAGGAAAGCAAAATTCTTACCAAAAAATTTAATCTTTTTCCTAACATGGGTCTTAATTTTTTTTAATAGTTCACTGTTCTTAGTTGACATAATAACTTAGCTTCCATTTTCTCACTTTTTCATTTCTTGCAAAGCAATTCTTCCTCTTCTATAAATCTTCACAAACCAGAGCTCTCAAAACTCATTCTTGCTTTCTCTCTTGTTATCAGCATTTGATTTTCTCAGTGAGTTTTTCTTTCTTGTTCTGTTTCAGCTTTTTCATTTCTGCTCCTCTGTTTTTTTATTCCACATGCATTAGCATTATTCTTAACAAAAAAAAATTAGGGAAAAATGCTTTTAAAAATCAAATCTTTTTACTGCTGAAAAACCCACCCTAGTTTTACAAAAAAGAATTTATTATTATTTTAGTATATAAATGTAGAATTTTTACTTTTTCTTGCTGTTGAATTTCGACAAATTTTGGTTTAATGGAGGGAAAAAGGGTATTTTATTATACTTATGTTGAATATATTAACACTTTTGAATCAGTTTTTCAAGACAGCTTTTGTCAATTTTTATAAAAAATTATTTTATTTTTTGTTAAGATAAATCCAGTCCATCCTAAAATTAAATCCTGGTTCACCTCTCTGATTTCACAAGGCACAAAAGTTTCTCAAAAATCATGGGTGTGATACTATTAGACGTGTAGGTCGCCCAGATACAAGCCCGGTAGGGTTCCATCCTAAAACTAATTGGCAATAGGAGGAGTAGCCCACCGTCTTATATACTAGGCAATTTTGTTGCCCAACTTCCGATGTGGGATTGTTTTTGTATCCCAACACGCCCCCTCAAGTGCAACTGGACCGTCCCAGTTGACACTTGAAGAAACGGGCCCAGACCGCCCGCTCTGATACCAAATAAGACGTGTAGGTGACCCAGATACAAGCCCGGTGGGGTTCCATCCTAAAACCAATTGGCAATAGGAGGAGTAGCCCACCGTCTTATATACTAGGCAATTTTGTTCCCAATTTCCGATGTGGGATAAGTTTTGTATCCCAACACGCCCCCTCAAGTGCAACTGGACCGTCCCAGTTGACACTTGAAGAAACGGGCCCAGACCGGCCGCTCTGATACCATATTAGACGTGTAGGTCGCCCAGATACAAGCCCGGTGGGGTTCCATCCTAAAACCAATTGACAATAGGAGGAGTAGCCCACCGTCTTATATACTAGGCAATTTTGTTGCCCAACTTTCCACGTGGGATTGTTATTGTATCCCAACAGATACTTGATTTGACTGATCTTTAGAATGCATGGCACTGAACAAACCAAATTAAACTGTGATTATTATTATTAATACAGTAATACAGTAATATTTCAATTTTCTGACTTATTTTTTTCTGTTAGCAGAGAAACCATGGCAACATCTGCCCATCTGACACATGTCCCAAGCCTAAGGGAGCGTGTGGATGAGACTCTGAGCGCCCACAGAAATGAGATCCTCTTGTACCTCTCCAAGTATGCAATTTACATTTCATTTTCTTGGGCATCCAAACAAGGCCTTATTTTCAGTCACTTAATTTAATATTTTTTTTTTGGAAGGCTTGAGGGGAATGGGAAGGGGATTTTGCAACACCATCAGTTGATAGCAGAGTTTGAGTCCTTGACTGAAGAGGAAAGGCACAAGCTTGCTGATGGTGTCTTTGGGGAGGTTTTGAGGTCCACTCAGGTATTATTGTTATTATTGCTTTGTTTTCTTTTTGGTTTGATGTCACTTTCTCTCATGTTTCATGTGTAAACTTTCACAAAATCATGCACAAGATCTGCCTTTTTGAGCAAAATTCCATTTCATGACATGTCAGTCTGATGTGGGTGTGGTATAGAATAAGGTTGTGGATGGTAAAATGTAAAATGGATGTCTTTTGGAACCTAGATCTGTTTTTACAGTGGTGAAAAGATTGATTAAAAGGAATGAAATGCATGTGTAAGATGGATTTAAGACGAGCAATTTAGATCTATGTTAATGGAATGCTTAATAGTGTTGACTTGTAACAGAATGGTTTATAATGAAGGATTAATTATATGCAGTTTTGTCAATGAAGGGTATTTCTGTACTAATTGATCTGTACGACCAATGTTCTAAAAAACGCTAGACCACATTAGGCGGAGAGAGACTCCTAGCGCCTAGGTAGACAATAGGGTTGCACAGGCGGTCCAAACGGAGACCTAGGTATCGTCTAAACGGATTAAAAGGCTAGGCGGACAATGATTGACTAGCGCTTTAGACGGATCTAAGCGGGACCTAGAAGAGATTTTTAGAAAAGTAGTATGATATGACTATTACAAGATGGTAATGATATATGAATGATGATTGTATCCAATTTTGTCAATGAAGGGTCAAGTTTTGTACAAATTGATGTATAAGAGCAGTTTACATGGGCCAAGCCCGTTTACCCGGCCCAAACCCGCTTAGGTCTAGTTTCTTGGGCTATGAAAGTTGGCATTGTTTATATAAACTGTATGTAGTTACAAAATTACTCAAATTTCCAAGTCCTTCACAGGAAGCCATTGTCTTACCACCATGGGTGGGACTTGCTGTGCGCCCAAGGCCTGGTGTTTGGGACTACATCAAGGTCAACACCAAGGCGCTCGGTGTTGAGGATTTGACCGCCGCCGAGTTCTGCCACTTGAAGGAAGAGCTCATCGACGGCCCGTGAGTGATCTCATTCACACCTCACAACAACTTATAGTGACAAAAGTTTGGATGCTCATTGTTTGTTGGTTTTGGCAGGGGAAATGGTAAGTTGGTGCTTGAGCTAGACTTTGAGCCATTCAACGCCTCGTTCCCGAAACCGACTCTCTCGAAGTCGATTGGAAACGGTGTCGAGTTCCTCAACCGACATCTCTCGGCTAAGATGTTCCATGACAAGGAGAGCATGCAGCCTTTGCTTGACTTCCTCAGGGCTCACCATTACAAGGGCAAGGTAAAAACAAACAAAAACAACATTTTTCAGCATTCATTTGTATGTTCAAGATCATAATGGACCCACTTCATTGACTACTCAAGAGTGTTTGTTACTTATTGAATTTGCCAAGAGTACATGCAACCATTAGTTTCTCTGCATTTTCTGATCACAAAATGCCAATTTTTGTCTGTTCAGTTGTGATGATTCATACATATGTGAGTCTGACATCATGTGAATGGTTTCTGACTCACAATTGCTGTTGCTTAAGATTTTTGAAGTGTGATTTTGTGTGCAGACAATGATGCTGAATGACAGGATCCAGAACTTGAACACATTGCAAGCAGTCCTAAGGAAAGCAGAGGAGTTCCTCTCAACACTCCCTCCCGAGACGCCCTACGCCGAATTCGAGCACAAGTTCCAAGAGATCGGGCTCGAGAGAGGCTGGGGAGACAACGCCGAACGAACCTCCAACATGATCCAGCTTCTGCTTGACCTTCTTGAAGCCCCCGACTCGTGCACTCTCGAGAAGTTCCTTGGCCGGATCCCGATGGTCTTCAACGTCGTCATTCTTTCTCCACATGGTTACTTTGCTCAAGCCAACGTCTTGGGATACCCTGACACCGGTGGCCAGGTAATATATCATAAATGCTACACACCAGTGATCTCGGATTTCACTGTCCAAAGTCACTAACTCATGTTGCATGATGTTATTGTAGGTTGTGTACATTTTGGACCAAGTTCGCGCTCTGGAGCACGAGATGCTTCAAAGGATCAAGCAACAAGGGCTCGACATTGTGCCTCGCATCCTCATCGTGACCCGGCTCCTTCCTGACGCCACCGGGACCACCTGTGGTCAGCGTCTCGAGAAGGTTTTCGGGACAGAGCACTCCCACATTCTTCGTGTTCCGTTCAGAAACGAGAAGGGCATCGTCAGGAAGTGGATCTCCCGATTCGAAGTATGGCCATACCTAGAGACATACACTGAGGTACATAACAGCATAACATACTTCCTTCATGTTAGGCTGTATCATGTTCTATAAATTCAAAACCTAACTCATGTAACATCGACCGTTTCGCTAGGACGTCGCGAGCGAAATCGCTGCTGAGCTGCAGGCCAAGCCTGACTTGATCATTGGAAACTACAGTGATGGAAACATTGTTGCATCTTTGCTAGCTCACAAACTTAATGTTACTCAGGTATAACAATAACAATTGCCTAATTTGATAGCTCAAAGGTGTTACAGTATGTAAAACTCAATACTTGTGTGCAGTGTACCATAGCTCATGCGCTTGAGAAGACCAAGTACCCGAACTCCGACATCTACTGGAAGAACTTCGAGGAGAAGTACCACTTCTCGTGCCAATTCACCGCGGATCTCATCGCCATGAACCACACCGACTTCATCATCACTAGTACATTCCAAGAGATCGCCGGGAAGTAAGTGATGGAGACCCGAACCAACCACATTCCATGATCGAAAAAGCCTTGTTCAATAACAACAACGAGTTGATCGGTCCTAATCCTGTTTTTCGTGTTCGTCTTTTCAACAGCAAGGACACGGTGGGACAATACGAGAGCCACATGGCTTTCACCCTCCCGGGACTCTACAGAGTCGTCCATGGAATCGACGTCTTTGACCCCAAGTTCAACATCGTGTCGCCCGGAGCTGATCTCTCGATCTACTTCCCTTACACCGAGGAGAAGATGAGGCTCACCGCCCTCCACCCTGAGATCGAAGAGCTCCTCTATAGTGAGGCTCAAAACGAGGAACACATGTAAGTTTCAATGCATCAATTTCAAACATATTGAGCATAATATTTCCTCCTGTCTTTAATACTCCCTCTCTGTTTCAAAATATATGACCATTTGGACATAACACATATATTAAGAAAAAAATGTTATTTCTATATTACTCCTATACAATGTAGAGTTAATTATTTGTTTAGAGAAATATGAAAAAAGTGTAATGATTATGATAAAGTTAATTATTAAGGGTATAAATGGAAAGAGTATGGAAAAAAATATGAAATGGTCATGTATTTTGAAACAACCTAAATTATCTAAAAGGCCATCTTTTTTGAAACGGAGGGAGTAACTAACATATATACATCCTTTGGTGTTTTAGATGTGTGCTCAAGGACAGGAAGAAGCCGATCATCTTCTCCATGGCCCGTCTCGACCGGGTCAAGAACATGACCGGTCTCGTAGAGTGGTACGGGAAAAACAAGCGTCTCCGTGAGCTCGTAAACCTCGTGGTCGTGGCCGGTGACCGACGAAAGGAGTCCAAGGACATCGAGGAGAAAGCCGAGATGAAGAAAATGTACGAGCTGATCGAGACGTACGAGCTCAACGGGCAATTCCGTTGGATCTCGGCTCAGATGAACCGGGTGCGGAACGGTGAGCTCTACCGTTACATCGCTGACACTAAGGGCGCGTTCGTGCAACCGGCTTACTACGAGGCGTTCGGGCTCACGGTGGTCGAGGCCATGACTTGTGGGCTGCCCACGTTCGCCACGTGTCATGGTGGGCCCGCGGAGATCATCGTGAACGGCAAGTCGGGTTTCCATATTGATCCTTACCATGGAGACAAGGCCGCGGAGTTGCTCGTTGGTTTCTTTGATAAGTGCGCGGCTGATCCGTCGCATTGGGACGCCATCTCCAAAGGCGGGCTCAAGAGGATTGAGGAGAAGTAAGCAAATTATACTAGCCGTTACATTTGAAAATTTGGAGGCAAATGATACTAGCCGTTATATTTGAATCTTTTTGTGAAGGTACACTTGGCAGATATACTCTGACAGGCTGCTGACATTGGCCGGAGTCTACGGCTTCTGGAAGTACGTGTCGAAGCTCGACCGTTGGGAGGCGCGTCGTTACCTCGAGATGTTCTATGCTCTCAAGTACCGTAAGTTGGTAAGTTGAAACCGAAAAACCGCGATCTTTGCTACGACATTGTGGTTACCACTTAGCAATGAGTCTTATAGATGTGATTTTTATGTGTTTGCAGGCTGAGTCTGTGCCTTTGGCTGTTGAGGAGTAAACCTAAGAAGAAATTTGGCGGTAAAATTGAGAATTTATGAACCATGGTGAACATGGAGATCTCTGCAACTTTGGTGTCTGAGAATAAATAAATCTAGACTTTGTCTTGAGATTGCACAACGAGATGTCGTTTTTTGTTCCAAGCTTTGTCTTTGGATTTTTTCCATTTTCGGTCGAATTCGAATTTCCCGAGCATTTTCCCCATTCTGTTTTGTTTGTCTTCAATTTGTTCAGAGAGTGAACTCCTTCATGTTCTTCACTAATGAATGCAAAATCCTTGCATTTCGCAATTGGATATTTCCCATTCTGAAGCTCAAAACGCTGCGTTTTATCCCCCCTTACTGAATTAATTTTTCTCAAACGCCGCGTTTCGTTCTTCTTGCTCTGTCTCTATCCTTTTTTTTTGATCAGCAAAATTTCCGTCTCCGGAAAAATGGAGGGAACCGCCATTGGATATTTGATATTTCCCATTAAGAAGCTCAAAACGCTGCGTTTTATCCCCCTTACCGAATTAATTTCGCTCGAACGCCGCGTTTCGTTCTCCTTGCTCTGTCTTTATCCTTCAACCCCTACACCGCTCAGTAAAAAATTTCCGTCACCGGAAAAATGGATTCAACCGCCATAGCCAAGAACTCAAAGACTCACCGGAGAAACCACCTGATCGGAATCGCGATTACACTCATAATCACCTTCACGATCCTCCTCCTCGTCGGAGCCTCCTCCCTCCGACTCAAACTCTCCGGCGCCGACGTCCCCCCCAAACCCCCAATCTTCCACAATCTGATCAAGAAAGCCTGCAACCACTCCCCAAACCCTCACTCTTGCTCCTCAACCCTAACAACCACCGTCCCTCCGCCTCCACGTCACCACTCCACCGCCGTCCTCTCCCTCCGCCACGTCCTCTCCTCCGCCATCAACCACACGATCTCAATCGTAACCTCCGCCCAATCGCAGATCTCAATCTCAATCCCCCTCCGAGACCTCACCGTCTACGAGCGAAACGCCGTCCGCGATTGCAAAGATCTGCTCGATCAGACCTACTACGAGCTCAACCAATCGGTCTCCGATCTCCACGGATTATCCGAATCGTTCGGAAACCTCAAGACGCTCCTGAGCGCCGCCATGACGAACGAGAACACGTGCATCGACGGATTTTCAGACCTCGAATCGTCCAGATCCGGCGCCAGAGAACGGATCCAGATCGAGCTCGCTCCGATCTCGCGGATGATCAGCAACTCGCTCGCCGTCATCAAGTACATCGAGACCTCGATCGCCTACTCCAAGATCCGGAAAGTCCGGAAACGAAACCTAGGGTTTCCGCCATGGATGAGACATCGCAAGCTCATGAACGAGTTCTACTACCGAAATCAGTACCAAATCCGACTTAATCTCGTCGTTGCGAAAGACGGATCCGGACATTGCGCATCGATCTCTCAAGCGATCCAGATCGCACCGAGTTTCAGCCAGATCAGATTCTTCATCAAGATCAAACCAGGCGTGTACGAAGAAAACGTCCTGATCCCTAGAAACAAGACGAACATCATGCTCGTCGGATCCGGAATGCAATCCACTGTCATCGCTTCTTCCAGAAGCTTCGCCGACGGATTTTCCACCTTCAATTCCGCTACTCTCAGTAATTCCTCTCTCAAACCGTTTCAATTCACTACACATTAACAAATTTCTCTCTTGATTTCCTTACTATTGTCAATTGTTCTGATTTTTGTCCTGCTGAACTTCTTGCTTTGTGTTCAATCCATATGGCTGAGTACTGAACTTGTGTTTCCGTTTCCGTTTCGGTGTAACAAAGGTTGTATTGTACATTAACCAAGGTTTTCAATTGTGTAGCTGTTGTAGGAGACAGGTTTCTAGCAAGGGACATAACAATCCTGAACAGAGCAGGGCCAGAGAAGCACCAGGCGGTGGCGCTAAGGGCGACGTCGACATCAGCCTACTTCAGGTGCAACATAACCTCATACCAAGACACGCTCTACGCGCACTCGCTCCGTCAGCTCTACGTCGAGTGCGTGATCCAAGGGACCGTGGACTTCATCTTCGGGAACGCAGCCGCCGTCTTCATAAACTGCCTGATCCTGCCCCGAAAGCCCGGGCCGGGCCAGAGGAACATGATCACTGCTCAAGGAAGAGACGACCCGAACCAGAACTCGGGGTTCTCGATGCAGAACTGCACGATTGCTGCGGGCCCGGATCTCGGGTTGGAGGGCTCGAGGGTGTTCCGGACCTATCTGGGTCGGCCGTGGAGGAACCACTCGAGGACGGTGATCATGAATAGTTATATTGGTGAGCTTGTGCATCCACAAGGGTGGTGTAGGTGGAACCGGTGGAGTCGGTTGGACACGGTTGAGTATGTTGAGGTTGGGAACTATGGGCCGGGGTCGGATACGAGGAGGCGGGTTCGGTGGCGAGGGTTTAAGAGGAATTGGGGTGTGGAGGAGGTGAGGAGGTTTAGTGTTTGGGCGTTTTTGAGGGGTGATGATGATTGGCTTGAGACGGTTGGGTTTTTGTTTTGGCATAGGACTTGAGTCTTGATGGATTGTGTGTGTAAAATTGTGTTTCATGTGGTTTGGGTAGCTTTGACAATGTACACTGAACTGAACAATGCACTACAATTGTACATATGGCTAATGCAATTTTGCAAACAGTATAGATTTGTTTGATTGGAACATTTTTTGAGAATGGCATTTCTAGCCATTCTCAAACATTTTTTGAATTGAACAATGCACTACAATTGTACATGTGGTGTGGGTTTTTGTGAAAAGTAGTGGTTTTACGGCTCTGGGAATTTAGTGGGTCTTTTGAATTTAGAGTTTGTGTTAGTTAGAAGAAACCTGATTTTGGTTATTTTGTCTTCAGATCATGTTTAGACACTTGACAGTAACTACTTTATGTGTTAGTTTGGTATATAAGTGGATGGAAAAGACTCGTTGACGATACCCGTTTTGCTCGCCACCGACCCTTTACCGTGGTGGGTGCCCGTCTGCCACTCATCTATCACAGTACTTGGCCCGATACTACCTCACTCATACGTTTCAAAATACGACCCTTCATGTGGCATGTCATGACCCGAACACGTGGTGTTGTATGCGACCCTCAATTTTGGGCCTTTGGGGTTATAAATACAAGGGATTGAATCCGAGGGTTTACTACAAATCTACAAACAAACATACAAATTTTCTGGTGGCGATCGAATCCGTTCTTAACTGATTTCTCGATTCGGTCCGAAACCGTCAGTTGTAGCTAGGAAGCAAATGCGAGAGGATATTAAGGACAAGTAAATTGGCAAATATAACAATAAAAATTCACATGAATCAACCAAAAATTAAACAAATGATTAAGGTGACAAATTGAAGTTATCCAAATGGTCCAATCCTACCTTAAAAACTGACATGATGGTATCATGCATAGCTCTCATTGAGTACATGAAAACATGGTAATTAGGAACTTAAGATTATGAAACTGAGGATATCTTAATTAATTGATGTCATTGTCATCATATCCCTAAAAACTATCATGACAAAAGTCATGCAACCATTATACAGATTTGAAAGTTTAAGACACTAATGCATGTCTGTCCCTACAAACAAATTAAAAAGAATAATTAGTGGACATTCATTATGAAAAAACATTAGCTAGCTAGCCTACAAATATGCTAATTTGGTACGCTTAATCCAGTTCAGAGATAGCGACTTTTTTGTAAGATGACATACATGCTTAACCACTCTTTCTATACAAGATATGAAATGCTTTGCTAGCTGGAAAGAATTTCAGAGTATACGCAATTTAATGCCTTTTTTGCTCTGTTTTGAGTTTTGACCAATGCCTTATTGTGTTCATATATGTCGACACCTGTTCGTTCGGTTTGAATCGGTAAACTGGACCAGTCACAACCTTAATCTAAACTGAACCGGAATTGAGACCGACGGTTCGACTCGATAGAGATTTAGGTTAAAGTTTGACAAACAACCGGTTTAAACTGACACCAGAACAATGTTTTAAAAAACGCTAGGCCGTCTCTAGAGGCCATTTAGCGCCTAAACGGCCTAGACCGTCACTTAGACATCGCATAGATGAGTTAAAGGACTAGACGGACGATCTAAAAGAGATTTTTAGAACACTGCACCAGAACCAGCTCAAAACTATACTTTGATTATGCCCAAACGAGCTCATATCAGCCATGTTTAGGGATCACAAAATCATCCTTTTCAACTAAGGTTTTAGAGCAAATTAAACATAAAGCATACAAAATAAACTTTTAAATATCAACCATGATTCAATTTATGTTTAATGACACCAACCACAATTTTCATATTGTTTAGACAAACTTCTAAAATAAGCTACGTGACAAACATAGCTACTTTATATTTAATTAAGTTTTACATAAATTAATTATGCACCTTTTCTTAACATCTCTCTTTTATTTTTTTAAATTAATTGCATTCCAAATCAGTCTGTACCCGACCCAACTACTACATTAGTGGATTTTTTTTCTTCATAAACTTTGCCCAAAATCCTTTATTTATCCTTATAATAAGATTCGAGTTTAGACAAATACCTTGACTATACGTACATAAAATACTAAAAACTATTGTACCAAACTAATCAAATTTCCAATCTATCATCATCAATCTCTTCTCCAACTCCATTTGAATCCAATCTGTCGGGCCCCAAATTTCTACCAACTCTAAAACACAAACAGCCAATACATGACTTGATGATTGCATGAAACCCCACCTCCATAATTATTGTATCAAACTTTAAAAACACAAAACCCATTTTCTACAAAAAAAAGAATCCCTACCAAACACCACCTTAACCCACCCTTTATATATCTCACCTTCTCCAAATCCCTAACCCCTTCATTGCTCTCTAAAACCTCAAGGCCACGTTTGGCCTTCCAAAACTTAGCGACCAAGAAACTACTAACCATGGCCAAAGGTGGCAAGCTTACAAAGATGCTCAAGAAAGTCCAGTCCATTGGGCGGCAAAGCCGCCCCGCGACCCCACGAGCCAACGTGGAAGCCTCGGCCCTGCCCGTTTATGTGGGCAGGGCCCGACGGAGGTACCTGGTGGGTCAGGATGTCGTCGACCACCCGCTTTTTCAGGAGCTGGTGGAGCGTGACCATGGGTCAGATGAGATTGTGGTAGCGTGTGAGGTGGTGTTGTTTGAACACCTTCTTTGGATGCTGGAGAATGGTGATCCCCAACCCGATTCCCTAGACGAGCTCGTCGGTTATTATGCTTGTTCTTGATCTGATTCTAGAATTCCGATCCTGTTAAGTAACTAAGCTTTTATTTTTTATTTTTTTTGTGTGTGTCGAATTGGATACATGATGCTTTTATGTTGTAATTGTCATTTTGTTCCTTAGCTTCCCAACTTTACGTCTCATTTCTTTTTTCAATGAAATGTATTATGCGATGATTCTTAATTAAGATGTAATTTCTCAATCTAATATATATGTATATGCAGTATGATGTGGTATTTTTTCCATGTTTTTGCCAAAGTAAATTACCTCAATTTCTTATATATACACATCATAATTAAAATACAAGAGTAATTTACAAGACTATATAATTAGTGGGTTTGTATCATGAGTGAAATAGGCACCTAGGAATAATTAGATCAATGGTGGGATCAGAAGAGGATAAGTTCATGACCATATCATCGACAATTTTATAAAACAAATGATGACAGAGTTCATATTATCTAACAAATTACGAAAAAATGATGAAGAGAAGGAGAGGAGTATATATAGCCAAATTTGAATTGTCTTAATTAATTAATAATCTCCAAATTTGAATAGTTGGATGTAAGTTAAATAGATGGTTAGGATCTGCATTGTACTTGCCATCTCTTGCATAAACCCTACTTCTTATTGTATTACTGCCCCATTGTAGTGTTTGTACTAGAAGATAACTAGTAGTATCAAGGTGCTCAAAAAAAAAAAACTAGTAGTATCAAGTAGTGCATGATTAATTACTAGCTAAGTAGCTAGTAAACATAAAAATAATATTTTAAAAAGAAAAGACGTATTTATATATATACAAAAACTTAAATTAATGTAATTCACTAGTTAAATTATACCTTTGATTACTAATAACCATCATATGTATATTGTTTATTGTACACACACAATTAACATCTATAGATTATTTCTCAATTTGGACCTAAGAAAGTCACTATCATACAACGGCTTTTTAACATATGGTAGTTAATTAAGTTTTGTTTTGGTCAAATGGTAGTTAATTAAGTTAAAAGTTGGAGTATTAATTAACTTCATACAAACAATTTGACAAGAATATAAAAGGAGCCTACTACTTCGGATGAGTAATGCATGGGTTGAGAGCGGATTTATGTTACGCTAATTATTTTAGAGGTGTTATATTTTGCATATGCTTTATTAATTTATACGGGAAAAATGAATAATATATGCTTTAGCACTAATATTTCAAATCATATTTATGGTTTACAAATATAATTACGATGATACATTCAGCAATATATGGACAAGAGATCTCCACAAGATGTTTGACGCTAATTTGTCTACACCATGTTAATTGTGGTTGATACATACCATGACCAATGATTAGCAATTTGGAATGACTTGACAAAAAAAAAGGCAATTTGGAATGAAAGTTGAAAAGCAACTTTTTTTTGTGCATACTTAGCACTTTACACATCTTTTTAATACAACTGTAGTTGTGAAAAAAGTTGTTAGTTTATAGAAAAATATGCATATAAATAATATAGTAAACCCAACTTTGGAATTACAAAGAGGTGCATGTACAAGTAATTCAATCTAATCTCAATTATTGATTCATTTATGTAAAGGATTTGTACTTAATTAGATTATCTGTCACGCGTTTAAGAGGGAAAGGTTGGATGCTGCTTCCCAATTGACAGCCTTTCACCAACCATGGCTCGTCGTGAAATTGTAATGGCTTTTTGGATTGCTTTTTTTTGTTTCTTTTTTGCTCAATTATCTCTTCAAAAATAATGAAATTCGTTGGACTAAAATTGATTATGATTTTGATATATTATCATTCTACTATGTTTATAATGGAACGTGTTCTTGTACTTAATTGACAGGCTCATGCATGCTCATTTCCATTTTTCTATATAGTTCTCCACAAAATGAGATTGGCTTGTTTATTTACAAAATGTACACATGCAATATTTTAGTACAATAGTTTGCTTGGCGTATACGTTTAGTGATACAAGTCATACAGCCCTTTTTTCATACTAGCTAGCGAGCTAAATGTACAATACTTTTCAAATATCACAAGTTACTTTCATTTTCAGCTAGGAAGACATACAAACCAACTACAGTAATTAAGGCATAATTTGTTATCACAGAACAGCTAGGAACATATAACACAAACCAACTACTTAATATAGCTTACTTTGTTTTCACTTTTCAGAGAATAGTTAGGAAGAAAAACATTGGGGGATTTCATTGATTAAGTAGTGAGTTGATGCCAAGTGCACAAAGGCCGCCTCATAGTGCATACCAACTTTGAATGTAGTAGTAGCTTTACAACCTATAGCTTCAAGCCTTCAACCATGTATTCGAACACGTGCAGCACAACACAAAACATTATGTTAGTTAGAAGAATGAATGCAGAAGCCAAACACAATAAGCAAAACAACAACAACATTTACCCAGGTAGTCCCGCATCCGCGGGATCTGGGGAGTCAGGATGGGGGCAAACCAGACCTAGATGAAATGCGTCCGAAATAACCCAAGTAAGACACAACAACGGATAAATAAGCAAAAGGAATAATGAAATAAAGTCCTTGAAAAAATGACGAAAATTGGGAGAAGTTTGAAGGGAAAAAAATGAAATCGATAAGTATGTTGCTCTTGTATTTATAGCAGGGATGGATCATAAAAATGCTAGATATTGGATCTTGAGTTTGGTGAAGGTGTATGAGTGTATACAAGACTAGACAAGATAGATGAGAAAGGTTGTAAGTTATGATCACCAAAATACGAAGAATGATGCTGGTTGGTTTTAAACAGTAACAGATTGAAGTTGAAAGTTAAATAGACTTGGGAAGAAAAGAAAATACTTGTTGATGAAAGTCGGTTGGCATACGGACCCTTTTTATTTTTTAGTGAAGTACTTGCTTGACCCAAAGTGGGTAGTAATGTTGTAGGTTTGGTGTGCCCAGTCTGGAACTTGGAAGTTTTCACATTCCAGAACGTTAATCCTGTGGAGGGAGGTGATGTATTGTAACCCTTCTGGCAGTGTCAACAGCTTTGGAAGCCAACCCAAAGTCAACTTGTGAAGGGATGTAAGGCGTTTCCAGGACAAATAATGAACAGGAGGAGTAGTGGAGTCCATGTGGTGTGGGGTGGTTTCCATCTCATCTCCCACCTCGTCTTCTTCAACCATCATCTGCTCCTCCTCCACTGCATCTTCCTCCTCCCATGTAAAATCACAACAATACTCAATAGTCAGCTCTCGAAGAGCAGTAAGATGGTGCAGTCCCGGGAGAGTCTTCAACCCTTCGCAATTCGAGAATGTGAGATGCGTCAGGCCATGAGATGCTCCTCTAAAAGCCTCCTCCATGTAGCTTGATGCCCTTTCTGTAAATTTACAATTATTAATCTCCAATTTCAACGAATCTCCCTTGCACTCGGACAAGACAAACTCCCCGTGATTTGTACAAACATGAGCAAACAAATGATCAAAGGACGACGAGGATAAATCGAATGCTTTGAGAACTGAAAGGCGGATGGGTGCTGTCAAATTAGGGCATTCCTGAATTTCTATATTTGAAAGTGATGGCAGAACCACCGAGTCTTTAGTATCTTCTCCTCTGCACCAACCCTTGAATTTTGCAAGAGACCCTAGCGTAAGACTCTCCAATTGTGGAAGACAAGATGTTGCGTCTGAATCACTCTCTTCTTCAACAATGTACTCCAAACTGCTCAACCCGAAAAGAACCAGATCTCGCAATCTGTCAAGTCTGCTCAGAGGTGGAAATTTTTGAATTCCACAACAAAACTCTAGATGAAGAGATACAAGGTTTGGCAAGACAGAAGCAAAACCATCTCTGGGCATCCAACCTGGGAACTCCATCGCTTGATATCCATACAAAGTAATTGCCTCCAGACTAGTGGGAGGCTGGAGCTTCCCCAACACCTCCATCTGGTTTCTACCTACTTCCTCATCCACATCTAATCTCGGATTCCAATGTATATCTAATTTCCTCAAATTTGTCTTGTTCAACAAAATTGTAAATGTTTCATCTCCATCCCCTCCCTCTATCCATGCTTTTCCACGAAAACAAATCTTCAACTCTGCAGGTAAATCAAAAAGATGCCCCAGTTCTTCTAGCTGTGCAGTATGGTTTGATTCTTCCGAATCACCTACTATGAACACGGCTGGCTCACAAACGCCCAATAGTGCACTCATTCCTGGCGGCATCCTGGCCAAACTCCAACATCCTAACAACTTTTTAAGCTTCATCAGTTTCTCAATACCCCTTGGCAGCTCTTTCAATTTCGAACACCAACTTATGTCAAGCACTTCTAGTGATGCCAACGCACCCATTCCAGGAGGCAAGTGGTTCAACCCTCTACACTCTTTTAATATCAATTTTTTAAGCTTCATTAGTTTCTCAATACCTCCTGGAAGCTCCTTTAGTTTCCTACAATTGTAAAGGTCAAGCACTTCAAGGCAAGTTAATTCACCCATTCTAGAAGGTAGGTGAGTCAACTCCCTACAATTTTGTAACTCCAATTTCCTAAGGTTGATCAACTCAGCAATTGAATGAGGCAGGGTTTGGAAGATACTTTGTGAAAGACATAAATACCGCAAGTGGACCAACTTTCCTATTGATTCTGTTAGGTTCTCAATCACCCCACCACTGACATCCAAATACCGAAGGACTGGATAGTCCAACACAAATTTGTCACAATTTAATATCCTATAGCACCTCAATCTAATGAGGAAACTACGTACATTCCTTCCTTTGGGCTCAAATTTTGACGTTTGACAATTAAGCATGATGTGTCGAACATCTTCTTTAATGCATAGCTTATCCGAATCCACCACAAGTATCTCATCACCAGCAACTTTTCTGACCAAGTCATGCATCAAATCATGCAATTTGAAGTATTCAACATCGTCACATTCATCGTGTGTCAAGAGATGTGTATCATTGTGATCCCTTTTCATCACATCTAGCTCTAGGAAGCATCTATTGTACAGAATTCTCAAGCTCTTCTCACAAACATCCTCTATGGTTTCTCCATTCCATGTCTTGAAACCAATATTAGCCATCCAAATGTCGCTCAATGTCTTCCTGTGAATCCTATAATTTTTCGGAAAAAGGGCACAGAATGAAAAACACCGTTGTAGTGTTGGATCAAGATTAGCGTAGCTTAACTTCAAAATGTCCATGATTTGATTTCCCTCATCTGCTTTCTCTGTCAAGCTATTGTCTCGAAAATACTCCCACTTGCGTTTACCTTCATCGCGTAGGAGAGATCCTACTACCCTTATAGCTAAGGGAACACCACAACATTTCTCAACAATAACTTTGCCAATCCCAACCAAGCTTTCATCCCTTGTTCCTCCAAAAGCAAAACTTTCAAATAGTTGCGAGGAATCCTCCTTTGAAAGACCTGTGAGCTCGTGGGTTGATTTTATTGAGCCGACGACTTTCGCCACCTGTCTTGAACGTGTTGTGACCAAAATCCTACTCTCCTTGCTTCCGCAATCCAGCAACATCTTCAAATTGTCCCAGATCAAGCGGTTCTCATTCACCACATCATCCAAGACAAGAAAGAACCTCTCTCCCTGAATAATTTCAACAATTTTCGGCTTCAAGTGATCCTCCTTAAGGTTATCCAAACCAGTTTGGTTAGGACAAATAGATTTCAGGACATGCTTCAACAATGATTCCAAATCAAGCCTTTTTGAGTCAGATACCCACAATTTGTGTTTAAATGGGCAACTTTCCTGCCAACTCTTATCATTATAAACAAGTTGGGCAACGGTTGTTTTACCCATTCCACCAGGTGCAACTATGGAAACCACTGGAATTTTCGATTGATCAACCGGAGATCTTAGCAACAGCTCGACGATTTTCCGCTTATCTTCATCTCTTCCAAAAATATTAGTAGGATTGACATAAGGACCTGATGCACGTGCAGCCATCTGAGTTGGTGCTAAACTAGTGCTAGGCACCTTGAGCCCAAATGTTTGCATGTCTTTTGCAATAGCATTCAACTTCCTCTTAACTTCTGTGAGCATGCCACTCACCTCAAGAGCATAGTTTACTTGATTCTCCTTAGATATAAAGCGTTGTGCCTAGAAACAAATTATACGAAATAAATCAAATAACATATATAAGTATTAGTAATGGTCAACCATTTACAAGACTGTTGGAATGAAATAGGCATGTCATAGTTTGATTAGCCTTGTGAATTATTCTATCTCGATCCTATATTACTTTGATGTTTACCAAAAGAAGTGGGAATGATAAAAGAAAAAAAAAAGGTTCAAATATTATTCACATCAAGATCTCCCTATATCAATCAATACTTTGATGTTTTTTTGAGCAACAATACTATCTTGTTAGCTTAATTGCAAGGATACCTCTATTATTAATGGCTTGAGTTTATTGCCAAGCAATCCAAAGGTCCGTTTGAGTTTGCCCTTCCCCTTATTGATCTCCTCTTCCTCCTAGCAAAGTACAATACCAAGTACAATATTAGCATATATAGCAAACTCCCACGAGTCTTTCTTCTTATGAGATAACATATTATTCAATTGTAAATAACAACAAATGATCAATATGAGTAGAGAGTACCTCTTTGAGCCTCCTAGTCTCCAAGTCTTTCTTCATCTTGAGAGTTTGGACTCTGTCCAAGAAATCCTCAGCATCAAGAAACGCGTTTCGGAGTCGCTTGTAGCACCTATTCATACTTTCTTCCTGGAACCGTTTGCCTTCGAGATCATAGAGCACATCTCGGATGAGGTCGACGGTGTCGGCAAGCTCTTCTATTCGTTCTTCGTTATTCCAAATGGAGTTGATCTTTTCGGCCATTGGAGGGACTATAAGGTCGCAGATGAGTTGAGCAGCGGACGTGATGGCAGCCTCCATTGTCGATGATCACCTTCTAGATCAAGTTGACACGCCGGTGGAAGAAGAAAAGGGAGCACAAATGGTGGAAAACAAAGAGCTGTTTACACTTCCTGAATACTGTAACACGTACAAATCAAAGCACCAATAATGCAAGATGAGCACCAATCACGTTGACAGTGACAACTCCACCACCAACAGTACGACATGGTAAAATTATTGCATTCCCCTACCACTGTTGCTCTTTTATTGGATCAGAGTTCACATGTTATGTTCATATACACCAAACCATAAACTTCACATTAATTTACGGGTTATATTTTAAAACCAATGAGTAATACTCCATTCCGATACGTTTGTCTCATGTCACTATTCACATGTAAATTAAGGAAAGGAAAAAATTGTTTTTGTGTAAGATAAAGTTGATGGGTGAGAGAAAGAAAGAGATAAAATATAAGTATAAAAGGGTTGGTGTAAAAAGTTGATGGATGAAAGTAAAAAAAAAAATGATTAAAAAGTAAGTAGGTAGAGTAAAAAGTGATAAAATATGGTTGTTAAAAGTGAAAAAATACTAGTTGATAGAAAGGGAAAAAAAAGGACGATAAGACAAACATTTTAGAACGGAAAAAACGATATGAGACAAACAACGTGGGACAAAGGGAGTAAGAAGAAATAAATCATTTACTTATATACTCATAGATAAATTATTTTTAATGTGAATATACTTTCTTGGAGATCCATGCGGACTATATAGGATTAGAACATGGGCAGAATACATATACAGACCCCTGTACTTGAACGTTTTTTCCTATCAGCCCCCCTACTTGAAATTGTTCAATTAGACCCCTGTACTATGCCAATTTTTGCCTATTGAACACTTGTATCATACGTGGCAAGCGCGTGTTCGGTAGACATCCTTCCCTGCGAGTGTTTTGTTTTTGAGAATAAAAAAAAGGAAAAATGAGCTACAGAAAATAAAAAAAAGGAAAAGGAAAAGAAAAAAAAAGGGGGAAAAATGAGCTGCCAGATTTGTTCCTCCTCCACCACTCTCTCCATCTTCTCTGTGGAGTGTGGATGATGGTCGCTTCTCCCCCCGATCTACCTCCAATTTCAACCTCATCTCACCAATTCCTCAATTACCGCCTATCCTCCGTTTCTAGGGTTTACACCGCGAAAGGAGCTCCGCAAATTTGCCGAATTTAGGGATTCGACCGCCAGAATCTACCCCGAACCGTCGTCGGCCGCCGCTCTTGAAACCGAGCTTGGATTCGACCTCTTCGACCGGTTGCCGGACTCCCTCCTCATCCTGGTCTTCAACAAGATCGGCGACGTCAAGGCCCTCGGCCGCTGCAGTGTTGTCTGTAGGAGGTTCCACTCCCTCGTCCCTCCGGTCGAGAACGTTGTCGTCCGCGTGGATTGTGTCATCTCCGACGACGAGTCCTCCTCGGCCTCCTCCTCCTCCGATAAGTCCCGCTCTCCCTTGGTCAATCTCTTCCGTGTCGTCTTCACCAACATCTTCAAGCCCCTGCACGCCCTCGGCCAATTCGTCGGCCCCAGGAGGTCGTCCGCTGCCTCGTCTTTGGCCTCTTCGGTCTCGCCTTCGCAGGCCTCGTCGGCAGCGGCCGCCTTGTCGATGGGGAGCGGAGGAGGGGGCGAGGAGGAGGCCGACCAGGGTGGAGTCACCAGCGGATTGAGCTCCCAGCGGCGAATTGGATCGACGACGGAGTATACGAAACCCAGAAAAGTATAGGAAAAAGGATAGAAAGGGGTACTTGACAAAAAAAAAAAAAAAAAGATAAGAAGGGGTAAATTACATGGCAACTTATGCGGCAATTTTTGCTTAGGTGGAGGAGCAATTGATATTACATGTCATTTTTTTTTAAATACATGGCAGACAGCTGGCGTGCGTGTGTATCACGTATTGGGTCCGACTTCCATTTGTACTCAATAGGAAAAAAAAGGGTAGTACGAGGGTTTAATTGCACATTTTAAAGTAGGGGGGGCTGATAGGAAAAAACGTTCAAATACAGGGGTCTATATATGTATTCTGCCTTAGAACATGTGCTCTCGTCTTTTCCATCTCTTTTCTTCTGGGTAGTAATTGTATACAAATGTGTCAGGGAACATGTGCGGACTACAGAACGCGGACTCTTTTGCTAAAGTGGATGCATTTGTGCCTTCGGGTACTTAGTTGAACGGTTAAGCCTTCTGGGTAGTATCTACCCCGAACCGTCGTCGGCCGCCGCTCCTGAAACCGAGCTTGGATTCGACCTCTTCGACCGGTTGCCGGACTCCCTCCTCATCCTGGTCTTCAACAAGATCGGCGACGTCAAGGCCCTCGGCCGCTGCAGTGTTGTCTGTAGGAGGTTCCACTCCCTCGTCCCTCCGGTCGAGAACGTTGTCGTCCGCGTGGATTGTGTCATCTCCGACGACGAGTCCTCCTCGGCCTCCTCCTCCTCCGATAAGTCCCGCTCTCCCTTGGTCAATCTCTTCCGTGTCGTCTTCACCAACATCTTCAAGCCCCTACACGCCCTCGGCCAATTCGTCGGCCCCAGGAGGTCGTCCGCTGCCTCGTCTTTGGCCTCTTCGGTCTCGCCTTCGCAGGCCTCGTCGGCAGCGGCCGCCTTGTCGATGGGGAGCGGAGGAGGGGGCGAGGAGGAGGCCGACCAGGGTGGAGTCACCAGCGGATTGAGCTCCCAGCGGCGAATTGGATCGACGACGGAGTATACGAAACCCAGAAAAGTATAGGAAAAAGGATAGAAAGGGGTACTTGACAAAAAAAAAAAAAAAAAAGATAAGAAGGGGTAAATTACATGGCAACTTATGCGGCAATTTTTGCTTAGGTGGAGGAGCAATTGATATTACATGTCATTTTTTTTTAAATACATGGCAGACAGCTGGCGTGCGTGTGTATCACGTATTGGGTCCGACTTCCATTTGTACTCAATAGGAAAAAAAAGGGTAGTACGAGGGTTTAATTGCACATTTTAAAGTAGGGGGGGCTGATAGGAAAAAACGTTCAAATACAGGGGTCTGTATATGTATTCTGCCTTAGAACATGTGCTCTCGTCTTTTCCATCTCTTTTCTTCATGATAGTAATTGTATACAAATGTGTCAGGGAACATGTGCGGACTACAGAACGCGGACTCTTTTGCTAAAGTGGATGCATTTGTGCCTTCGGGTACTTAGTTGAACGGTTAAGCCTTCTGGGTAGTATCCAGAGGTCTCCAGTTCGACTCCCATGGGTAGTACCCTCGACCAAAAAAAAAAGTGGATGCATTTGTTTTTCGTTTTTAAATAAGTAAATCTATTCAATAAACAGTCAGTGACCGAACTAATTAACACAGTTTGAACGGATCTTTGATTACACTCAAAAGAGCACCTCCAACATGACATTTGGGTTTTCCCATAGATTTTTACTAGTATTAAGGCACGAGGCACGAATTTGATCTGACTTTTAGTTTAAATTTTATATAAAGCTATTCAAAAGATTAGTTTGATATAAAATCTTGTATTGGTTTATTTAGTTTGTTTCTTATGAAATTTATTTTAACAATACACTATTTTTGCTTAATATATATTCTTTTAATCGAATAAAAAAA
The DNA here is from genome assembly GCA_963924305.1 of Polygonum maritimum. Taxonomy (NCBI): domain Eukaryota; kingdom Viridiplantae; phylum Streptophyta; class Magnoliopsida; order Caryophyllales; family Polygonaceae; genus Polygonum; species Polygonum maritimum. The sequence goes on from OZ002735.1 coordinate 1,457,776, forward strand.
TTGTTAGATTTTAATTTTTTATAAGGATTAAGGTATACATAACATATACCTTGTACGGGATTAATACGAATTTGATACGAATTTACTATCATGAATTTGATAATTGTTATTTTATATGTTATGTATCGGATATGCTAAATTCTTAATGATGAGTGATGATTGCACCAATTTGGTGCAATATGCACCAATTCATCCGGATTTTTTTAATTAGCCTATGGTATGTTTCTAATATTTAGATAGATTCGGTATATTGGATAAGAATTGATCAATTAGTTCTGATTAGATAAGTTTTATTTTAAGCAATATATTAGAAAGATTTTTTTAAAAAAAATTGGCTAGATAAGAAAAAATTTAATATGGGGTCGACAATGAAATTTCAACTAATCAAATTAATTGAATTATTTTATTAAAGATGGGTGGCGCGGTCCAATAAGGAAGTGCCATATGTCGGGCTACATATTAAATTTAACCTCCGCTTTAGTATATAGTTATGATTACTAGACATGAGCCCCGTGCGTTGTACGGGGGCATAATTCGAATCCAAATCTTCCGTCCTATAGGCTCATCCCCAAACCCGTCCCATTTGTTTTCATTGGTCCAAATCTTATATTGTAACTTTAAAAAACACAAAAAAAAACCTAACTTTTAAACTTTGGACCAATAAAAATAAGTAGGACGGGTTTAGAAACGGGTTTATGGAATAGAAGATTTGGATCCATAATCTACTATAATAATACAGTATAAAGTAGAACCCAAGTCTGTGTAAAAATTTGCGCCACATCATCAACCTTGAATAAAATAATGATTTTATTTTTTACATTGTATTTTTCTAAAAATAAGTCATATATCTAGCTAATTGATATCTTATCCACTTTCCTTATATCTACTTAATATTTTACCCAATTGATTTTTTCCCAACATGTTTTTCTTAAAATTATATCCTTATATGAATAAAAAAAATTTAAGTGATTTTTTATATCTTAACAATTTTTACTTACTAATTAGTATACATTTTTGTCATTATTAAATCTTGAAAAATAGTGAAAATCTTTCACATGTTACATATTTTACACATAGAATTCTTTTTGTCAATAGTATATTATATAATAATATAAATATAAAAAATTGAATAGAATTATTTTAAATTTTACATTGTATTAATAAAAGTACATATATAAGTCAATAGGTTCGGACTTCGTTCTATTGCGTTTAGATTATAAATTCTCGAGTTATAAACGAATTCGTGTCAAAATTCTATCTCGAATTGGTTTATTCGGATTTATATTTACATTAACCGTACATGGTACGGGCATTGTTCTAGTTGTCCTCATATTCAAGTTCAAGTCATTAAGACAAAACATAGCAATTCAGTTTAAGTAGCATTGACCGGTGATGATGAATTATTATTTGATCCTCTTTTTGCATTATTGTGGATGCTCTTAGTTTTTTTGGCTTTGTTTGAAATTCAAAATTCAAAATTAAAAAATAGAATGACCAAACTACCCCTGGATCCCGGATCTCTGCTCAGCGGTTGTTGTTTGGGCAGCACCAAGACAGGTGGCCCGGCTCGCCGCAGCTGTAGCAGCTGCCTCGTCCGCCCCCTCGGCGGCTTCCCTGAATGGGCGCCCCGTTGGGGCCCGTGACGTCGACGGCCTTGGTGCGTCCGTCATCGCCTTTCTCGATGACGAACTCGACCTCCTCGCCGTCATCAAGGCTGCGGAAGCCGTCGGTGCGGATGAAGGAATGGTGGACGAAGAGATCACCGCCGCCTTCGTTCGGGGTGATGAACCCGAACCCCTTGGTGTCGTCGAACCACTTGACCGATCCCTTGAGCCGCCTCTCTCCTCCGCCTTGTTCCGCCATGTTGTTTGTATTTGGATGGGATAGAAATATTTTCCCTCGTGTATTACAATTATGACAAATCACATTCCTCATGAATCTCCCATGGTAACCATTTCCTCTACCATCTACTATATAGCCATGGTGGTGGTTGTTACCTTCTGGAATGCCATTTTCCGCTTCGCCCTCAACTTCACTACCCTCCTCTTCATCGTCGTCGTAATCCTCACTTTCAGTTTCATCACAATCTTCCGAGCCCTCGTTTTCAGTTTCAAACTCATGCTCACAGACCTCGTTTTCACTTTCAACCTCAACTTCAGAACCCTCATCTTCAGTTTCATACTCATGCTCACATGCCTCGTTTTCAGTTTCATCCACCTCTCCACCAACCTCATTTTCAGCTTCATCCTCGTCTTCATTACCCTCCGATCCAGTTCCATCCTCATCTTCAGAAACCTCGTTTTCAGCTTCATCCTCGTCTCCCGAACCCTCAGTTTCAGTTCCATCCTCATCTTCAGATTCCGCATTTTCAGCTTCATCTTTGTCCTCACAGCCTTCCTTTTCGGTTTCAACCTCATCTTCACAAACCTCCTTTTCAGGTTCCTCCTTATCTCCATTCCCACCAACTGATCTTGCAGAATCTTCATGCTTCTCAACCGCATCTTCAATCATCTTGACATTGCCAGAGAGTCTACCCCATTGCAAACTCTAGTAGTTTCAGTTCCATCCTCATCTTCAGAAACCACATTTTCAGCTTCATCTTTGTCCTCACAGCCTTCATTTTCGATTTCAACCTCATCTTCACAAACCTCCTTTTCAGGTTCCTCCTTATCTCCGTTCCCACCAACTGATCTTGCAGAATCTTCATGCTTCTCAACCGCATCTTCAATCATCTTGACATTGCCAGAGAGTCTACTCCCATTGCAAACTCTAGTAGTTTCAGTTCCATCCTCATCTTCAGAAACCGCATTTTCAGCTTCATCTTTGTCCTCACAGCCTTCGTTTTCGGTTTCAACCTCATCTTCACAAACCTCCTCTTCAGGTTCCTCCTGATCTCCATTCCCACCAACTGATCTTGCAGAATCTTCATGCTTCTCAACCGCATCTTCAATCATCTTGACATTGCCAGAGAGTCTACTCCCATTGCAAACTCTAGTAGCATTCTCATCCTCCAAAAACCGAACTCGTTTCTCAACATTTGAGAGCAGCATCTTCAGCTTCTCCACTCCTATACACTCATCCTCACTTTCCCCAACCTCAGATATTTCAGGAATCCTCTCAAGTCTTTCCCTTAAGCTATCAATCAATCTTTTCTCATCGTTATCCACATTACATCTGTTCTTTATCTCCCTTGATAAAGCTTCATTTCTTCTACCACAAATCCCCTCTACTTGCTCCACAAATTCAGCAATATCTCTTAGAACCAAACTCTTACTGTCCCTAGTCACTTTATCACCAGCCTACACACAAAACCAACACAGGCAGATAAAACCATAAACTCAAACTCAAAGCATTGCCAAACATATGAACGAAATCAGCATTTAACAATCCATGGACAACTCTTTACAGAAGCAATACAGTTCATATCTAGTGACAACATCAGCTATTTCCAGAAGAACACAAGAAAATTCACCTGAATATTTTCCAGCCGACTGATCAAACAAATTGCACCACGAGAAACAGAAACGGAATCCAGCCGGTTATGAGGTAGAATAGAGGATTTGAGATCATCGAGACTACATCTAACAGATACCAGCTCCTTGAGGCGACGAAAGCCCCTTGATCTGCGGACGAGAAAAGCCCTAAATCGAGCCTGAATCCTCTGAGCCGCCAAATCACGCAGAGAGATGGCAGAATCGGGACAGAACCGGTGAAAAGACGATTCTAGGAGATCAATTCGTTGGAGGAGGGAGGAATAAGCGGAGCCGGAAATGGCTTCCGGAGAAGGCGTAGGATAATGGCGAAGGAGCAGAGAGAAAATTGATTGAAGAAGAGGTTCGGGTGGCGGAGGAGGAAACGGCGTGTAGCAGAGATGAGAGCAGGTATAGGTCGGAGGCTGGTGGCGATCGGCCATGAGAGTGACAATGTCGCCGGAGAAGATGAGCGGGGAAAGGGTTCCGATTTGGGGGGTTCAAAACTCCATGAAAACAAGTTGTCTTCAATCTTTTTGCTACACAAACCTAAAATTTGTAGAGGATATGGGCCATACAAAACAAGGCCCAAAAACCAAAACTTATAGGCCCAGTATAACGAAAGCCCATCTTGTATCTTCTTGTATTAAAGAATATTTTTCTATAGCCCAATATTACAGACCAAACCAAATTCCCTTTACCTCATCCCCTTTGGATTGATTAGGTATGCAAATGAACCGGGTCGTTCGTTAGAAATTCGGTACTCGGTTCGGTTAAAAGCTCTTCATATTCGACTCAATTTGTAAATGAACTGAGTCGAGTATGGACTCGAAAGAAAAACAAGTCAAATATGAACACAAGAAAACTCCACCCGCGTCATGAGGAATGCTCAATTATGTTTTCGTGAAAGGTCAATTATGTATTGTGTTTTTTGGAAAATTATTTTCAATATTTGTCTACGCTCATGAATAAGCTTGATTAGTTTAGTTTACTCGTGAGCAAACTTAACATGCGACTTGCGAACCGAGCTCAACAAACACTTAGATGAACCGAGCCTGAAGGAATTCCGACGACATGCCCAAGCCCGAACTTGCCTAGCCTCCAAATAATGGAACCATGATCGACAAACACTTAAACAAGCCGAACCTCAATAAAACTCCGACCTCGATCCAGAGTCCAAACATGCCTTACCGATGTAATTATACAATCGGTTTTCCCAACTTATACCAGCGGACCATAGGTTGAAAATCCAACTTTCAAAAACATATTCATATGATAATATTACCTATATAAAATACATAGGTTATACATTTTCTAAGACATTATATGACCTATATATATAATTTAAAGCATAAGTTAGGAAGAACAATATAACATGACTCGGACCAGTGTATCACCTCAAAAGATGATAGAACTAAAAATGTTTGTAACGCACACAACTTGTGCATCTTTGAACCTCAAATGGAAGTGTCATATCATAGACCTTTTCACCTAAGAAAACGTCAATTATTGAGATGTTACTTTTTATAGGTACGAGTGATCGTTCCTCATTTTTTCTCATAATTTTCACATTTTTTTTTTACCGAGATAAATAGCCATTTTAGGGCAGTTGGGTTGATCCTCTCCATGCTAAATGGAGATTGACTTGGCCTTGGATACTTTAATTTGGTGTTGTATCATTTTCATGGACGTAAATCAATAATAGTTACATAATGATCAATCAATTAAACTGGTCCAACAACTAAGACAACCATAATACCTAAATGATACAAACAAAAATTTTATGTTTCAATCGGAAGGAATTTCATGGAATTAATTATGTTGATTTCAATGTTACTCAAACCTTTTGGGCGACTCAATGAATGGCAAAGCTTTGTGCTACGTACTACATGGATTATGCTTTGAATAACAATAAACATTCCAACCAATCTCTTATAACCTTAAAATGCGTTACGTTTTTTCTTTTCTTTACATTAAGTTGAGTTTAAGAATACTCAAACCTAAGATATGAAATCCCTTGAAGGAATTCCCATTTATTTTTTTGGCTAGAACTACTAGAAGGAATTTATACGTACTCTAACAAAATTGAAAGATTTTGAGAAAATTGTCAAAAAAATCCTCAACTAATGGAAGAGTTGTAAATAATAGCATAAAGATTCTTTTTGGTGAAAATAATAGCATAAAGACTCAATGTTGTGAAAAATAGACTCAATTTTAAGGTGACTCGAAGATAAACTAGATACCAGCGCGCGTTGCCAATGACTAGATTCTCGAACATTAGCATCCATTATAGGCGTCTTATCAACATATATACTTGAACAAACCCGAAAAATATATCAGAGGTTAAAACTGTTGCTTATAAATTCTATCATATAAATCTTTATAAAATATATTTTATAAAAATTCGGGCAGACTCGTTGTCTCGGATGGGCTGAGACGCTTAGCTCGAACATCAATTGTGACTTAGAGGACTAGGTTGGCCGCTCGCTTTGTTTTATCCGTGCATATTCCTAGTCATCTCTTATTTGCTCGAGTTTACATACTTTCGTAACATACGTGTTAGATATCTTTATCGTTAGGGTTTTTATACACTCTCGACCATTTTTAAACGCTCTTAAAAGTCCGTTGGATTATTTTTTCACGACTAATCAACTAATTAACCTAAAAGCGAGGTTATTTCTCACCATATGTTTTCCTAAAGGTTTTAGTACCATGCTTTGTTGTTTTGTGTATCGGCTTTAAGTTTACTCAAGCCCTAGATATGGAGTGTGGATTATGCTTCTAGAAATCGACAGTACTGCTTCCAAGTTCCAACAATTGCATGTTGTACAACCTAGTACTTCATTTCGCATTCTTTGTCAAATTATTGCTTTCTTGTTATCTTGTTCGTACCTTGTTCTTTCGTTTGTATTTTAGGAGTAGTACACTTCTAATTTAAGGAATGTAAAAAAAATTGATTTACGTTAACTTTATGCAAACCAAATGTACTTTCGACCAAAAACAAAAAATGCAAACCAAATGTGCATGCGTAACATATTTGTTTCTTTGACACAAAATGCCCAACAAGGTTTTGATTGAACGACTGCATTTTTTTTGGGAAATTAAGAGTTTTAATTTTGTGACCATTAATCATTAATCCAATTATCCAATCCAACTGACCTATGCATATCCTCAGTTATTCTAGAAAAATAAAATATTGTAATAACTCACAATAATAGTCTAAACTTTAAATGATGCAAATTCATATTTTATTAAAATTGTAATTAATTTTTCCGAACAATAGTCATTTACTTATATTCTCTTATACATCGATTTTTATCGTAAAAGCTAAAATTACATAAGAATTTCGACAATATATTAACTTGTTTCATTAAATCTAGCCGACCTTATCCGGATTTCCGAAACAATACTTGTCCTACCCGACTTAAATTTGTCTAAATTTAGGGTGCAAACTATACCGATAATGCAAATGAATCAAAACACTGTTAAATATAGAAATATACCCCATTCTTCAAATTACCATCTATAAGCACAAAATTAAATGAAAACTTTTCCTTACTTTCATACTAGTCTTTGACGACGTGAAAATACATAACTTAGTCAATTCTACTTGCCCGTTAATTAGTTTATACTTTAGACCACAGTTTTTGGATTTGTTTAGAAGGCGATGGCCTCTTTCAAATCCGACATTAGTTTTTATTTCGTGGTGACATTATTGAAATGTATAATTATTTTGTTTCTAATTAATGTCTTCATCAAGAAGTAGGTGAGTTTTATTTTATCCGAACATGTACTAAACAAGAACAGTTTTCTTCAACAAGAAATCAAGTTGTCCTAGAGCAGTACTTAATTATTTCTAGAAAGAAATTACAGGCAGCCATGTTCAATTTGATAAGGTCTATTCATGTTCTTTTGGATTTTTTTTATTTGACTATATTGTGACCATACAAATCGATCAATTGATGGCTACGAAATTTTCAAATATTTTTTAATAATTTATTGTTTCAGATTTTCTAGGAAATATTTTTTTATTTTAGGCATATTATTTTTTTCCCAAAGTTTTTAATTTTTTTTAAGGTTTAAAAAAAATGATGTGTATCTTATACCCTTTGGACGTCGGTTAAAAAAAACTATGACTAATGTTTAATGATTTATGAAACTTAATTAAAATCAAAAAGAAGAAGATGTAATTACCTCCATTCCAAATCATTAGCATTATGCATCAAATTATCTTTGACAAATCTATAAATTACTTTTAGGACGAAACATTCTTAGGCTTATGTGCTCATTTTATTTACATGCATAATCCAACCTCAATAATTTAGAGGTCACTGATAACTAACCAATTTTAAAGAAAAAATGACAAACCGTCGCTTGTACAATTTGAAACGGGAACCAAAAACTTACCCGCTGAACCAAATACCCGAAAACTTCTACCACGTATACAACTCTTGATTTGTCAGCTTACTAATCTTAACATACATAGTTAAGGCTCGGGTATGAATTTAAAAAAAAAAACATTTGTTTGCTTCACACAAAACCTATTTTTACATAAAATTCCCACAACTCATATTATCATACGTACAATATTTGGACCAAATACAATCTTAATGATTTTGGGTTTGGAATGAGTTAAATTATACTTTGAATGGTGTAATAATATTGCGACACAAGTTATGTGATGGTCTCATTATATAATTTAATTTAAAACTTGACAAGTCCATTTATGATCTGTCGTATAAATGGACAGTAGAAACGGTCCTCATAGAATGAATATTATATTTCCCACCGTATCTTTCCAAACATTTTAATTTAGAAGAAAACTGCCTGAAGCTATGTGAAGTGATTTGCCTTTCCTTCAATGATGATAAGTAAATTTTCATTAGTACGAACAAAATGTTAGCTGATAGAGGTGGCATTAATCACACATTCAAAGGTAATAATCTAAAGTATTAAACATAATGTGATACTTTGACTTAATAATGTAACTATGAGCTTTATTGACTCAAATGTAAGGGCCAATTTATATTTAAAGTCCCCTAATTAAGATATATTAATGGAAACAGTTGCATGAAGAATTTGATCTGAACTTACTTAAATGATGTTACCTTGTTTTTACACAATACATAAATTACCTCATCTTGCACATTGTCTTAAGACAGTGAAAATAAATACCCAGTAATTTATGTCACTTTACATGTATAAAAAGATTTAGGGCCCGTTTGGTATCCAACGTCGGAAACGGAAACGGAATGGAATGGAATTGAACCTAGTCCAATTATGGGTCACTATACATTAATTTGAATTTGTCCAAATTAATCACTATTTTAATTATTTACAAATAGTTGGATGGAAGCCGAGCAACCAATTGCGCTCCCACACCCTTATTCAAGGTAAAACATAACCTATGTAAAATAAAAGACCGAATGTTCGCACTAGAGGCATGACTCTGAGCAGCCCGTGTGACCCTAGACAAAAAATCAATAGCATCACTTCCCAATTCTCCAAAAGTGGAGAAAGCGAAGGCAATGAAACTGTATCCATTTTCAGCACATTTGGAAGCATACTTGCTCTTCTTTTTGGCGACAGCCTTAGCCACAGCAGCCCCAGGAACGAAAGCATCAACACCCACACCAGTGAAGGGGGAAACACCGGTGACATCCAAGCAAACGTTTTTACCCCTGTCCCAGCCATAGACAAGAATATCTGCAAGCCTAAGATCGGTACCTTCATCAGACAAAAATCCCAGGGGCACCTCCTTTTTCACAACAACCCCGGCTTGGGCGCATATATCACCCAACACATCTCGGACAAGGTTGTGGCGGAATTTAATACCAATGTCATTGCCACAATGAACGGCATGATCCCCAAAACAATCCATGATCTTGGAAGAGCAGCAAGGACAGGTAAAATCAGCAAGATACAAAGGGATTGCAAGACGATAACATAAAGCACACCTATACTGTCTTGGGTGCATCGTCTGACCCAACCCTTCAATAGGAATTGTTCTCAAGAAATCCAAAGAGTGCGGCGCCTGATTGCTAATAAGAATAGCCTTTTCACGAGCACTAGGACTGTAACTAGTCACTAAACCTCTCTCCACCATGTCAAAGTACACTCTAGCCAATTTTTCATAAACGGGGGGGCTGGTACGTCATGACAAAGGTCACGAGGAAAATTTGTGTCTAGAGAAGGGATGAAGGGAATGATTGAGGTGTTTTGTTACCCCACCCTTAGATTAGGGAATGATTGAGGTGCCACAAGGGTACCGCAAGACCTCCTTGCGGTAGTTTTTGAATGAAAATTGAGGTGACTCATCATGTATCATGATGCTAATGTGGACTAGGTTCGTTTCCATTCCATTCCATTCCGTTTCCGTTTCCGCCGTTGGATACCAAACGGGCCCTTATATTAAATGATTTTCATGAGATAGTTTAGTATTTTAATTTAAAAAACCAGAGACATATTCAAAAATATCTCTTGTGGGAATTGCTCTTTATTATGTAGAATTTAGATTGATTTTTTATTCATGAAACCATGATCGGATTTGTAAAATTATACAATACTATAAACCATTTTGAATCTTTATTCTCCAACCCGAAATAACTAAGAAACTAGAAGAAAAAAAACATCCTTCTTCAACCTTATATAAATTATGCATATTTAAAATAATTAAGCTTTTATATATATGAATTCTACATTGTCAAAAAAGAAAAATAGAAGACGATTAATAATTTTTTCCAATTTAGAAATGCTATTTTTCGTGTAAAATCACTTAAACAATTACGGTTCTTTTGTGCACTTTTACCGCACCCCGTTCAAAAACATTTCTCCAATTTACGTGTCGTTCCAACCAAACGGCCCGTACATAATTTTACGGCGGGAAAGTTAGCCAACCTCCAAATTTAACGGTTTCGTGTAAGTTGCACTTAATCGGTGCAACGGACGGCTGTGAGAAACAAGTGTATACGTGGCAGAATCTACGCCGTAGTTTGTGGTTCGAAGGACAGCTTAACCCCCACAATTATCCTATTTACAACTCCGGAACAATAATTAATTAAAATAAGCATATAGTTAACCTCTCTATTTTTCCTGCCATCTTGCCTCTATAGTGCATGTTGTAGCATTTCAACTTGCTTCACCTAAACCATTTTATATAAGCAATAAAGGAATCAATTGGTAACACACAAATATATAAAACACGGTTAATTAAATTGATCTAAGTTTAAATCTGATTGACAATGTGTTAAGTAGCGTACATGCCATGTAAATGAATTACTAAGGTTGCACCAAGGGTCAATCCTTAAACCATTAATTTGTTTGTCACAATTGTATGCAATACAGTATTAGAACCGATGCGGGATGAGATCTCGTGATTTATGTTGTTCGCAGATGAGATCTGTTGGTAGAGGAGACTAGAGTAGGGTTAGTAGCAAGCTCGAGCCATGGAGGGGGTTTGATAAGAAAGTGTCTTTTGAATTGAGCAACATTTGAAATTTTGGTTTTCAATTCAGTTTTATTGTACATTGCTCAATTACAAAAGTGCAAGAGCAAAAGGTTGATAATGACAAAGATAGGGATACTCTACTAGACTCGCAAACATATAAAGGTATAAGGGATCATAAACGAAGTCATCAACAACAAGACAATGTTTGTCGGTATTGGGATAAGCAAGTTGCACGAATCGAGATTTGATGAGGCAAGAAATGCCTTAGGGCAAGCGTGGCTTTGGTCCTTCAATATAGAATTTGTGTAGGGATTGTATTCGAGTAGGGGTGCCTAGATATAGAAGACAATATGCTTTTAAAGTTGAGGTTTTGCGGTGTTTCTGTGCTTAGGGGAGGGCATCGAACAAAAACTTCATAAGGAGCGTAATTCATAAAAATGTGAAACGTGAAGCAAATAGAAAATTCTCGACGTTGCTTGACTAATGATCAATACTGGATTGGAGTATTGGTTTTCAAATATTCTGAAGGAAACAGTCGATGTTTAAACTTTTACGAATTGGGGACGTTCATATTCGGACCTATTGTCACCCCGTCCAATGGGTGCTGGTTTTAGGGTATAAGACTCAATGTTTTGCTCTTGATGTGTTTTTTGCCAAGTTTCATTGCTTCTCGTACCATGTGGCTGCGTGGTCAGTATGTGTCCATCGTTTTATTTTGTCTACCTTCCTTCTCTCATGAGTCTTTCCCTTTTCCTTACCGCTATTGCGTTTTTGTGGATCACTCGAAAATACCATTTGAGTTTACCCATGGTATAATGCATGTTTATTTCGACCACAAAAAAAGAATACGTGCTAAATCTCGTGGCGAATATCATTATTTCCAAAAACTGACTTCATACTTTTCTAACAAAAATTTGTGATTCTATTAATATTTTAATTTTTGTAATTATTTATCTTTTTTAAATAATTAAAAAATTTTCAAAATTAATTTTGTATTTAAAAAAAAGAAATCCAGGATTATATTCACCGACCATAGAGTCATAGACTCATGTATATATTCAGAAAAAAAAACCTAAAAATAAAATAAAAGAAAGGCATAATTTCGGACGGTGTAATTTTTCGTATATATAATAACTTTTGAAAAAACAATTCACTATTTCTTCCCAAGACCACCTCCTCTGTGCAGAGCTCTCTTTCTCTCTCCCCCCTCCCACCTACTTTCAGAATTCCACCGCGCTGATCACATCAACACCAGCTATGGAGTTTCCTTGGGCGTTGAAATCGTGTGCGTTGATCGGTTAAGAGGTTTTCCTCTCATCTCTCACAACTCTCACACCTCCTCCCTCTCTCTCTTTAGCTAACACTCAATTTCCGTGCTCCGCAATTCTCACAGAACTCAAAAATCAAACCAGAACACACAAATTCCAGAAAACTCACAAGAACACCAAAAATCGGAAGAAATGCGGCCTTCTCCGACTCGAACAAGCTCCGACGACGAACTGTCCGCCATGGAAGCCGCCTCCGCCGCCGATCAAGGCGGCGGAATGCTCCCGGCGTTCCTCAGCAGCCTTCGAACGGCGACCGCGGCCTCGTCATCGCCGGAGAGCGTCGATTGGGACAGCAAGGAGCTGGTGGAGGTGGAGTTCGAGGTCGACGAGAGCAACATTGTGCTCCGGAGCGTTACGCCGACGTCCGGCAACCGTAGCGCCTCCGGATTCGCCGGATCGCTGGCCAGGAGCCTCTCGTCGGCGTCGAACAGGATCCGCGAGAGTCTCCGGCTCAAGAAGTCGCCGTCGACGAGATCGATCTCGTCCGGCGACACGCCGACGCTCACGAGCATCATCACGAACCGCGACAGGCAACGGATCGCCGGCCAGTTGAACCGGAACCGGTCTTGCGCGCAACGCGCCTTGAAAGGACTCCGGTTCGTCAGCCAGGCCGCCGGCTCTGGCTCTTGGGCGGAGGTTGAGTCCAGGTTTGATAAATTGGCGAAATCCGGACTCGTCTCGAGAGAGGAGTTCGCTGAGTGCATAGGTGAGGAAATTAGTGTTCAATTGGTTGAGTTTTTGTTGAATTCGAGTCAATTGCATGCTCTGATTGTCTGTGGAGTTCGCTGAATGTATAGGTTGTTAAATTACTGTTCAATTGGTTGCGTGTTTGATGAATTTGAGTGGATTGCATGTTGTGATTGTGTGTGGAATGGAATGTTCAGTTTTGGATGATTTGGTGGATTAATTAGGGTTAGGGGATTTGTGGTAGGGATGGTGGACTCGAAGGAGTTTGCGGAGGGGATGTTCGACGCGCTAGCGAGGAGGAAGAGGCAGCGGATCACGAAGATCTCGAAGGAGGAGATGTTCGATTTCTGGACGCAGCTTACGGACCAGAGCTTCGACGCTCGCCTTCAAATCTTCTTCGATATGTACGTTTCAGTTCTTCTACTCTGTTCTGTTGTTTTTGATTTTTTTTGTATTTGAAATTTTAAAATCGATCGATAGGTTCAATGAAGAAGGCGAATTGTTAAGCCGAATTTTCGAATTTGACAATTACGAGGGCGATGAGCGCCATTAATTTGTGATTTTGACCCCACCACCAACTTTCTCGCAGCTAGTTTCTTTTTCTTTCCGTTTCTGTTTCTTTTGCTTGTGATTTTGGGTGAAGAAATGGTGAACAGGAACTGTGTTGGAAGGTTGTGAGTTTTTTCTTGAGAATGGAAAGGATGGTAGGATTATAGGTCATGTGTGGTTGGGGGATTAGGGGATAAACTGGTAAAATATCCCAACAAGCATTTGAATTTTTTTTAATAAAAGCAAAACAAAAATACATAGAGTTCTTACTATACTAAAAATCTACTCACTAGCAATTCAAGTCACCTGGACTTGTCATAAAGATTGAAAACGCCCTGGCGTCTAATTCATAATTGTCCTACTCTCAATAATTGAAAAACAGAGCTCATAAACCACCCTAATTCAGAGATTAAACCACTTGCCTAGTTGAAGGATATCAAGGGATTGTGATCGTGGAAAATGCATGCACTGCCAAAGCTCAATTAGTCATCTGGGGTGATGAATGAGGATTCAACTTTACTGGATTAAAGTATTTAGAGTATTTGTTTTTTTTCCTTTTGTTTGATAGCTAATCAAAGATGATAGCATGAGCTTAATGGCGACTTTTTTCTTTAACAGGGTGGATAAGAATGGAGATGGAAGAATCACCACAGACGAGGTTCAAGAGGTGATCTGCCTTATTATGCAATACTTTTTTTTGTTCTTTCATTTTTGTTGTTGAAAGTAGTACAATTAATCAATCCATACATTTTAAGGTCTCAATATATGATTACAAGTCAAATCTTTAGTCATAACAGTCCAAAGATGTTCTTACCTTCAATCAAATCCTTTGGTACTTATCAACATAAGCTTTAAGTTTGTTCAATTGTAATGATTTTAAAATACGTCTAAATTTAGGAGTTTATATTTTAGATGTTGTGCTTAACTAAAAACAGTATTGGAAAGTGATGGTTGTATTGATGTTATTACACGTTTTAGCTTTTATTATTAACTTGATGTTTATGTTTAATGCTCTTAGTTAGCTAAGAATTATAGAGTATCCAAAAAAGCAAAGTTTTTAATTTTATGAAAAACTAATAAAGGAATAGAGAGTGAAAACTAAAATGACCCCTGTGCAACTTGTACTCCACCATAAATGCATAATCCATCATAGTTTTGTTGTTTTGAGCCATCAATTACTCTGTTTTGGTTTGTCACTTTCAGCTTATTTTGCTGAGTGCTTCTGCAAATAAACTCGGTGTATTGATGGAGAAAGCCCAAGAATACGCAAATTTGATCATGGAAGAACTTGACCCCGACAATCTTAACTACATTGAGGTAAGAAGCTTATCTTACTTCGGTTAATTACTTCTACAGAATGGGATCTCATAAGCCTAATTTAAACAGTTATGGCAATTGGAAATGCTACTGCTGAGAAAAGATGTGAACATAGACTACAGCAGACCACTCAGTGTAGCAAGTTTTGGATGGAGCCAAAATTTGAGCCAAAACTTGAACCCCTTGAGGCCGAAGAACATGGTTCGACGCGTCAGCTGTACTCTCAAATGTTTGATTCTAGAACACTGGCAAAGGTTCTGGATTCTGCTACTCTGGCTTATGGTCATGGCTGGTCTTTTTGTCTGGAAGTTCTTGCAGTATCGTAATAGGGCCGCCTTTCAAGTCATGGGCTATTGCTTGTGCACTGCTAAAGGAGCTGCCGAGACACTTAAATTAAACATGGCTCTGATTTTGATGCCGGTTTGTAGAAATACCCTCACTCGCCTTCGGTCCACTAGAGCTAGGCGCTTCATCCCCTTTGATGATAACATCAACTTTCACAAGGTAACTAAAAATCTTAAGGTGTAGACAGAAGAGGTAGGCGATACTTTTAACATGATTATTGATACTGTTTTATGTTTTGTGGCTCTAATATGCAGATAATTGCATTAGCCATAGTGATAGGAGTAGCTCTCCATGGGGGGACTCATCTAGTATGTGATTTCCCGCGCTTGATTAACTCGTCTCCTGAGAAGTTTAATTTGATAGCCTCTGACTTCAACTACAAGAAGCCCACTTATGGGGAGCTTTTGACTGGCATAGAAGGAATAACTGGAATTGCCATGGTAGTTCTAATGGTCATCTCATTCACACTGGCAACGAGTCGGTTTCGTAGAAATGTCATAAAATTGCCAGCGCCATTTAATCGACTTGCAGGCTATAATGCCTTCTGGTATTCTCATCACTTGCTTGGGCTTGTCTATGTGTTCTTGCTCATCCATGGGATATTCTTGTTCTTAGTACAGAGTTGGAAACAAAAGACTGTAAGAGCTTGTAACTCATTTCTGCAAAAGGTTTCATCAATATTTGCCATTAGATGTATTGTCATGTATTAACCTAATCTTCTTCTTTTTTCTATCCTAGACATGGATGTACATCTCCTTCCCAATAATGCTTTATGTACTTGAGAGAAGCTTGCGTACATGCCGATCAGAATATTATCCAGCTAAAATCATAAAGGTATAGATTTATGCTTGTATTCTTTCATAATTTATCCAAATGTCTATCAGTTTTCCTAAGCTTCTTGTCTATGACAGATCTCGGAATTGCCGGGTGGTGTCTTCAGCATACTCATGTCCAAGCCACAGGGCTTCAAGTACAGAAGTGGGCAGTACATCTTTCTTCAATGCCCTACAATATCAAAATTTGAATGGTATGTTCAATGTTCTTCCTAAATGCAATTGAGTACTACTCTTTTTCAGAAATTTAACAAAATGTCGAATTTTCAGGCACCCTTTTTCAATAACTTCAGCACCAGGAGACAATTACCTTAGTGTTCACATCCAAATATCTGGAGACTGGACACAAGAGCTAAAGCGGGTCTTCACTGAAGGCTTTAGCTCAGTCTCGTCTATTGGCCGACTAAATTTCACCGAAGCTCAGGGCTCAGATCACAAAGGGTATTTTTTTTCCCTACATTTGATTCCAAGGGCATGTTTGTTGCTACAAACTATGATCGCATTTGTAGTTATAAATAATTGTTTTGATTAAGGTATGTCATGTCCTTTCTAACATTGATACTAGGCTTGCTCAAAATGCTCTGTTTGTTAATTCAGTTCACCAAGGCTTCTTGTTGATGGACCATATGGAGCGCCAGCACAGGACTACCAAAACTATGATGTCTTACTCCTAGTGGGATTAGGCATTGGTGCTACGCCTTTTGTAAGCATTTTAAGAGACCTTCTAAACAATAAAAGAGCAGACGATAGACTGGTAACACGCCTTGTAACTCCTTGAGTGGCTCAAACTACACTTAGCTTCAACCTTCCATCACATAATCTTTAAAACTTTCATCACAGGATTCGAGCAATGAAACCAGTACATCAGACGACAGTTTGAGTAGTTTTGCTTCTTCAACCATGACTCAACCGGGAAAGAAGCGAATGAGAACGAAGAGCGCTCATTTCTACTGGGTCACGAGGGAATACGCGTCTTTTGAATGGTTCAAAGGAGTCATGGATGATGTTGCAGAAATGGATCACAAGGTAAATACATTCAAACCTACAGAACAAGTTCATCTTTTCCCTTAATTTGTAGCCCCAAAACTTTACTATTTTTACCTACAATAACTATACTGGAACTAAACCCATTATGTTTACCTTGTTGAATATCTACAATGGTTAAAATAAAGGGGCTGATCGACATGCACAACTACCTTACAAGTGTCTATGAAGAGTGTGATGCAAGATCAACATTGATAACCATGGTGAATGCTCTAAATCATGCCAAGTATGGAGTTGACATATTATCTGGAACCAAGGTATGTACACTCTATTTTATGCATTCCCATCATGCTATTCCCCATAAACTGAACTTGTCAGCATAGCCATAATGTGTGATTAAAAAAAAAAAAAAAACTTCACACTGAAACTTACCCAATTCTAGGGATTTGCATTTTGCATGTATGATCAACTCAGAGCATGTACAATGGTGACAGTTCACCTGCAACAATAGTTATATTTGAGTTTAAAACAACTCTGCATGATCCCAAAATACTAAATGCAGGTAAAGACACACTTTGCAAGGCCAAATTGGAATGAAGTCTTCACCAGAATAGCTAAAAAGCATCCATACTGCACAGTTGGTAAGAACAATGCCATTTTTTACTGAAACAGCCTTAAATTTGGCATGTAAGTTTACCAAATAATCTGAGAGGGTAACTCATGAAATTTTTACAGGGGTGTTTTACTGTGGGAGGCGAGTGCTCGCCAAGGAGCTGAAGAAACTGTCACATGAAATGAGTCACAAGACATCAACAAGGTTTGAGTTTCACAAAGAGCTTTTCTAAAGGCAGAGATTTGTTGTTATTTTTACTAAAGGTCATGAATGAGGTCCTCTTTTCTTTTTCTTGTTCTTTTTTTGTTTATGTAATTACATATATATGTATACACACACTATTTCTGAAGTGAAAGATGAAGAAATAGGGGGAAGATGGCAAAACTAAAACACAATCATGCACTTGTATTTAAACCAACTGACACAACACAACACAACACTGAAAAATTCAAGCAGAAACAAAATTCGACTCAACTGACACAACTCAATGGAGCATTTTGAGTCATTTAATGACGCTCTTCTTAATTGTCAAAGAAACTTTGTACTCTTCCCTACCAACCATGACAAGTGACAGGCATGTGGATGACCAAGAGCTTACATTAATGTACATGCATAAAAAAGAAATCCCAGATGATCTCATCACAACTGAAAGAATCTTATACTATTTGTATTATTGGCTATGTATATGTAGACATTAAACTATGCCATAGTTTCCCATGCTACTATAATGTATGTATAGTAAACTTGCATTGAATGAGCACCACCTGCCAACACAAATGCTTACTAAAGTAACATAAACCTACCATGAATACGTCTCTGAATGAGATGCCTCTGCTGACTTTGTATCCTAATTTTATTGCCTTGTACAATTTGGCACGATTAATATTGCATGCTAGCTAGGTCAAGGTGATCATTAAGGCTAGCACGTTGGGTTTTGGTAGGTACAAGGATTATAAAATATGGTGAATTCATTTTTTTAGCAATTTTTCAAATCAATCAAGGACCAACTATAATGTAAAATATCCATATTTTATGTTATCCGAACCAAAGAGAAAACTCGAGCATAAAATTGATTTAAACCAGAAATCTTTGATTGGTTCTTGTAACGTTATAAGCAAGTTGTTTTAAAACTAAAATCCTAAAAAGAAATAGAGAAATCTTATAGAGAAAATTCAGATAGTCTTAATAAATGTAACTAAACTAAATGTTTTCGTCTTAAAGTTAATGCACTAGTGTTTGGATTGGATTGTGTAACAAAAAATTACTACGTCTAGAAAAAATCAAATTTAGTCCTTCAAAAAAAAGAAAAAATCAAATTTAGATGGTCAAAACTTTAGGATCAAGATCAAGCACCCTTTAACCCATAACCAAAAACTAGTGAATTCATAGGTGACCCGAACCCAAAGACTCCAACTTGAGATATCTTTATCTTATTTTGTACACTTTTGAGACTAGTTCATGAAGCTAGGCTATGTACCGAAACTTGCCTTAGAAAACAACTTGTGGCTTGAAGAATAATGTGACTCAAATTTAACAAAAATATAAACCAATCTCTCTTAGAAAATACGTAGAAATGAAAGAAGGGGTCATCATCGTGGTGCCTCTTCGCAGTCAAATTTTGTTGGTTACAATACATTCCGTAATTTCCGTCCAACATGTGTTGGAGAGTCATCATGTTTGAGTTCTAGGTTATGCCAAAGGAGAAAGGTCATTCATCAAGAAAGCATGGGAAATTCCTCTTTCCAAATTTTACATTTAGATCTAAACAAATCTAGATTGACCCGTCCAATTTTACATTTTTATTAGTAGTTGTTAAAAAAACTTGCTAAGATGCAAGTTGTGATCTACCCACAAACCAAACTTCCACCAGATTTTTGGGCTTTGGTACATTTTTTTGTATTGGGCCGGCCCAGGCCCAACAACCCAAACAAGTGACAAGACCACTTGTTTAGTACACCAAACAGATTTGATGCAATTGGCAAAGGTGCCTAAATTTGATGAGATTGCTCATCTTTGTAAATGATTGGCTAACTTTGTTGCATGTAAAAGTTTCTATCAGTAGGCACAGATGGGTCTGATGGAAAGAAAGGCTGCACATCAAGAAGTGTGAGGTATGAGAGATCAAAAGAAGTGTGATTTTGTAATGCTGATTGATGCACATCACTTGTAAAGCAAAAGGCAACGGAGAAGGAGGTGAAAAGAAAGCTAGAACAATAAGAACCGAGAACCTCAAATACGACGGATCTCATGTAAAACTGGTTTTTGCTAATCACAAACTTAAAAAGAATAACATTCAGAATTCAGCTTCAGTGGAAACGCTATCTTTGAAGAGAGCAGAAACAAAATACCATGTTCAGCCACAATGTGGATCATTTTAACAAAAAAAACTTCACATCTTTGTTGAATGCCATGAATGTTTGGTGTTGATACTACTACTACTACTACTGTCCAACTGCAATTTTACTTCCTTTTCCTGGTTTTAAACATCAGTGTCCATAATCTCACTGACTTATATTTTACCTCAATCATCCTTCAACCTCTTCAAGAGTTTGGAAGCCCATCTCTTAACTCGACGTTTCAGGGTATATCCAATTACTACGCCAACAGCCAAGGAGACTGCACACAGCTTCGAACAAGTCCATAGAGAAACCATTTGCCTGCAACGAGTGCAAGGACTAGTCCATTAATGGTTTGTTTGGTAAGGAACTCATCAATTTTAAGTTCTTTATAAGGCAGAAAAAAAGGCCTAGTAAGTTGCTCTTACACACACAGCATAACAGGCTAACACTTCCAAGAAAACCTACTAACTCAATAGTCAATACGACTGCAAACAATCCATCATGAGATCATCTACACACACATAAAGGTAAAATCCAATTCAACTATCAAGACGATATCATGTCCAATTTAAAATAAAAAGCTCTAACCGCTGTGCGGTTTATCTAGTATCTTTTAACATGAAATTTGAGCATCGCAGACTTTCATAATGTAAGGTTCTTATAACGGTAGGTCCTTGCCGAGTTACAAAGAAGAGTCTGTCTCGATATTCATGTCAAAACACAGAGATCCCTTTTTGCTACTATGCTATTGAACAGGCGATATGTTACGCACAATTCTACACTATCATTGAATGAAAGCAATTGAAGACTGAATTTATGAGGAAAAATAAAAACAGCTTGTGGAAGCCATACTGCAGATAGTGCTCGTTAACCTCGATAAACCTAGCTAGTCCGTCTGGAGTGGACAAAGCCCCAAATACAGACGACCGGAACCCAAATACTGAACTAGTACCATGCATATACACTAGAATTCAACAAACCGAATCTGTCATCATATCAATGCTCCTAGTATCACCACCATAGTTTCATCAATCAAGACAACTATACGATATCCTTAGTCACTAGTAGTAGCAGGCCATCAGCACATTTATAAAGCATATCCAGAAAAGCAATCATTTCAAAGGTGAATGACATACACTAGTGTGGATTTGAACTGTCCTTGTTCGTTTAGCACCTTTTACTAATCAACAACAATTTGCCTTTTTTGACCACACCGATTTCTCAAATCCATACACAATTTGAATCTAGAGAGTCAAAACACTCAAAATCTCCACCAAAACAAAGTCAACACTCAAAATTCGAAAACAATCCTGAGAGATTTCTACCATAACCAGAAGAAAATCCAGCTGAAACTCCTAACTACAACATACAAAACCTAGAAACCGAGAAATTGCACACGGAAGATCGGAAACGGAGGATACCTGGACGGTCTAGCGATCAGAACGTTGGACGTCGTCGGCGGTGGTGGTGGCGGAGAGGCGGCGTTGGCGGCCTCCGACAGGGAGACACGAGCGTCGTTGATCATGGAAGAGGCCAGGAATATGGTGTCTGCGGATACCTGGCGGAATTTGCTCTGAAGGTCCTCCATGGATGGATTTCTCTCGCCCCCTTTTATGATTAGGGTTTTTAGGGTTTTTTTGATTTGGTATTTTTAAAGGATGAATTGGATGAACAACTCGGAACTCCGGTTTTGCATTTGACGGTTTCTTCTAGAGGTTGACCGGACCGGACCGGACCGAACCGAATAGGACCGTTAAGATTATACTCCGTATTGGATTATGAAAATTGGGTAATTAAACTTCTAACATGGTTTTATACTAAATAATACTATAAATTGTGTATGGTATCTACCAAAAGAAAATTGAGTATCAAAGTTAGATTTTTTTTTATCATATAGTACTCCCTCCGTCCCAAAACGTTTGTCCATATTTCCAAATCGGGCGTCCCATTAAGTTTGTCCATATTTACAAACTTTCTATTTATATCACTACATTATTACACTCTTACCCTTACACAATACACTTTTTTACCTACATTAACCAACTCCTTCTTCCCCAACTAATCCATCATCATCACTTCAATTCAATAAATCAACACACTTAAACAATTCATACCCAAAAATTTACACAAATTTTTTTTTTATCTCAAATACCCAAATTTTTCTTTTTTTTTTTTGAGTAAAATAAGATCCATCATGAGTGGGTTTGGATCTTCATAAATGGGGCCAATTTCGGGCTTCACCTCCATTGTTGGACCATCAACATTTTGCTGAGCATTGAATTGGGCATTTATGGGCCTGCTCCAAACCCTTGTGCATATAAGCTCCCAAACCCTAATTGTTGCCCCTTGCCTCCATTTGTTGCGCCGTTTATGCTGATTTGCTTCACTCCTCCTTCTCTCTTTCATTCACTCCTCACTCCTCTCTCTCGTTCATTCTCAGAGAAACCCTAGGTTTCAAAATCGGCCGCCATCCATCCTCACCTCTCTCGAACTCCATCTCCCCTCTCTCGCCTTGATCTCCATCTCCCCTCTCTTGACTCGATCTTCATCTCTTCTCTCTCGAATCGATCTGATTATGGCGAGGTTGTGAGTGGGTTTGGTTGTTCGTGGCTTGGTCGAACCTGTGTTGGTCGTGATTGGGCTTGGTCGTTCCTGGCTTGGTCGTTTCTGGCTTGGTCGTTCCTGGCTTGGTCGCTCCTGACTTGTGGACTTTAACTGAGGTGAGGCCCTTTTTTTGGCGATTAAATTAGTTTGGCTACATTGTTCAATCCATATGCTGGTTTGTGTGCTTGTGTATCTCACACTTTTGATGTTTGATGTGCATGGTTGTCCTCCCCTCTTGTGGTTCGTGGCTCGTTGTTTGTTTCTTCTACTCTTCTGTGGTTCGTGATTCTTTGTTTGCTTCTCCTCCCCTCCGCTGGTTCGTGATTCATTGGTGAGTTCATCTAGATCTACACTTCCATTTTGTGTTTATGTTAACCTGGCGTGGATTCTGACTTGTGGTTGTTTTCCTGATCTTTGGTTGATTCATCTTGAACCTTTTGTGGGCGTTGCATGTTGTTGGTGCTTGCTTGGTCCTTCCATCCGAACATGAAAGTGCCCCTTCTCTGGTAAGCTCTTCATGCAGATGAAGATTCATCATCACCCTTGTTAACTAGTGTCTCTGTTTTAGTGTGCTTGCTTCCCTCATTTTCTGACTTGTGCATGTTTATTGTCGCATGTTGTTTTTGGTTGCTTGGACCTGCGATTTTCATGCTCTCTGGTAAGACCTTTAAGGCTCTGACATGACTTGATCCCTTGTTGCATTTTTTTCTTGCTTGTTTTCTCACCTATGTTTGTTATTATTGCTACTGCATGCATACATGAGAAAACAAGCAAAAAAAAACTGGCTTCTCATGGGTTCTTGCTTGTGTGCAGCCTTTAGGTCCCTTAGTTGAGATGGATCTTGATCCTGATGTCATCTTTGGAGCTGATAGTCCCCACAGCTCCTTGGATTCCATGGGTTCTTGGGCTCCTGCATGCTCCCAAGATCCCCATTGTGATTGGGGCTCTGCCTGCACTGGTGTGCACTCTTATAGCCAGTGGCGCATAAGGGAGATGAATCCCCCAGAGGAGGAGGAGGTGGAGTCAACTGAGGTGGAAGGCCCAAAAAAATCCCCTAAAATTGAGACTGCCCCGGATTCAGAGGAGAGAAGTGATGACTTTGCTTCTGATGATGGTGAATACGCCCCTGATTCCCTAGGGGAAGATTAAGCTAAGTCCCCTCAGCTTGATGCCTTGTTCACTGTCTTTCAATTTGATGTGTGTTGCTTGTTTTGTGCTTGATGCCTTCTTTACAGTGTTGCTTGGTTGTTTGTTGCATGTTATCCCCTCTTGATCACATGAATATTACTCTCTGTCCTAAATTGTTTGTCCATAAAGCATTGTGGTACTGTTTTGTTGTTGTTTGTGCTTGGTTGTTTGTGTTTGATGCCTTGATCATATGAAAATTTCCTGATGTTTGCAATCTCTGTTTGTTTTTGTGTTTATTAATAATGCTGGAATTCATGATGTTTGCATGTCTTGAGAGTTCTGTTTGTGTGATGTTGTTGCTTAATGCATTCTTGTTCTGTTTTGTTTTGTTTTCCCTTTTTCCCTTTAATCAATGATGATACCTTGCACTGAGACACTTGTTCCTTTATATGCTGAGTGCCTATTGACATTCTAGGAAGCCAGCCATGAGAATGACTTTGGCATGCCTATAGTTGTCATGGTTAACTTGGCTGAACCTGTGTTGATGATGAATGGGGACTTTCTGAGATTGCTTTTCTTCTTTTTTAATCAATGATGATGACTTCTTAGCTGAGATACTTGTTCCTGTCAAACTACACAACCACTGGCATTCTAGTGGAAGCCAGCCTTGAAAGAGGTTCAGGCACGCCACTAGCTGTCATGGTAGTGTAGTGAACTTGTGTCTATGATGAATGGGGAGTGCCTGAGATTGCTTTTTTTTTTTTTTCAATTCTGAACTTGTATTTCCAAAAAGTGTCATTGCACATGCATACTTACAAAAGGTGTCATTGCACATGCATACTTACAAAAACTGTCATTTACTTACACCAAAAGATTTCCAAAAACCACACACCCTTTTCCCCTTACATTCATTCTACTTCTTCAAAAGGATCATCTTCAGTTTGATGCTCCTGAGTGTTTTCTTGTGCATGAGCTTGACTTGCTTGTGTGTTGTTTTCAAACACTTGTTCTTCTTGCACTGTGGTTCTGCTTGCATGAGTTATATCCCATGATTTCTGCACTGCCCACATGGGGGCTGCTACTTCTGTTGGCAGATTACCTTGTCTTTCAAGTCTCTTCTTGTTGACATGTGGAAGATCATAATCATTCCCCCCCCCCTTGACTTTCATCACCTCATTCATTACATATTGTAGTGACATCCATACATTACTTAAAGTCTTAGGCTCTAACTCATTGAAAGCCTCATGAACAGCATCTAGCATTGCATCCACATCCTTAGGCATTTTTTTGTGCATCAAAGATTGAATGCTCCTAAAAAACCCTAGGTCTAGTATGTTTAAATCTGGACTGTTTGGTGGCTGTTGAATTAATATGAAAGTGAAACCCTCTTGCTTATATACCTGCTGCCATGCTGCATCTTGCTGACTTATGTGTGCTTTGGCATTGTCTTGTTGTATGAATATGACTTTGTGAGCTGCATCATCCTGTGGCCACTTTGCTTTTATGGCTGGCACAATTTGTTCTATGAGCATTGTCCTTGTCACTTTTTGGTTGATGGATTCCACCAATTTAGTCACCATAGTCCCCTTCACCTTGTTCTTTGAGTTTCTTTTTGCTGCCTCCTTGTATGTGAATGGAAATATACCAATTTTTCCATCAAATGTGCATACTCCCCTTGAATCAAACCTAGGCCTAGCAACTGCAGCTGTGAACATTACTTTTGGTATGAACTTGCTAGAGCTGGCTGATCTGTATTTACCTTTCTCATGATGTGCTAGATATACACGTTGACTCTTCTTGCTTAAGTTGAACCACTTTTCATCAATATGCACAAAGTCAAACATGGGATAATAATGTGACTTGCTTTCTGGTGTGGCACCATTGAGTAGGCTTAGAATCCATTCTAGTCTTGTGATCTTGTTTGCATCTTTGAGGCCTGGCTTGAGTGCATTTGTATGTGGTCGAATAAGTCCCCTCTTGAGTAGTCTGTGTGTACTGCTTTTTGACATATCTAGCTTGGCTGCCAAGTCCCTTATACAAGTCCTGTCCCCCATGTTGAGTGATGTTACTCTCTGAATATCTACCTCAGTCCTCTTTCTGCCTCCATTGTGATATCTTGTGTTTACATTAGGCCTCTGCATTGCTTGTACTTGTTGCTTTGCCATGTTCCATATTCTTGAGGCTGTCCTTGTTGATATGTTGAATTCTGCTGCTACTCCCTGCATTGCTCCCCTCATGAGATGTCCCTTTTTTGTTGGAATTTGGTGCAGCCTCATTAGAATCTGGAACCTTTTTTCATTGCTGAGCATTGATTTAGATGGCTGATGATGTGAACTTCCTGTTGGTTGCTCTTGGTTCACCTCTGATGTGTGTAGCCCCTCATCTTCTTCCATTCCCTCTGCTGGCTCGTTCAGGTCAAAGCTGTGTTGACTCTGTTGCTGTGGGGCCACGAAATCTGGAGGTGGATCTTCATTTATGTCAATTACTGAAGCCATCAAGTCTGTGCAAGGATGCAAGGAAAAGGAAAACAGAGGAAGAATATTCTTATTCCTTCACTTTCACTCTTCTCCTTTCTTTTGTCTGTGTTTGTAAGAGAATATTGCTGTAAAAGTTGTGTGTTGTAATGGTGGTGTGTATTTAAAGCCAATTTATGGCTGTATTGTGTAGTGATCCAGGACACTTAAATGTTGGTTTTCTATTGGTTTCCCAAAAAAATTACTTGATTTCTATTGGTGCATTTGAATTCACATGGATTGTGCTTTTTTAGCCAACTGTCCTCTTTTCCCCCCTTTTCCCCTCTCTGACACAGAATTTTCCTCCTTAATAACTGTTGAGCAAAAATGCACACAAAATTGCAAAACATATGATAATTATTTTTATTTTAGTTCGACCCTCTCTTTTGACTCTTTTGATTAAAAGCAATATCGATACAAAATATTTAATGTTTTTATGATTTGGGCTGCACCCAATTTTACGGGTTGCCTACGTATCTCTTTTATAGAGAATCAAGCCTTACGTAGTTCAGAGTTATTTGTATGTTTATTTTGGTTTTATGTTTGATTTTCACACATCAGCGGTATAAACCCGAACCCACCTTCTAGGAAGGGTTGCTCGGACTCAAACCAACTATCATTTGTGCGGTGTAAATAAGATTAAACCCACCTTCTAGGAAGGGTTGTATAATCTCTTCACTATCAAACACAAGGCTTAAAGGTTTATTTTTGTTTTTAATTTGATTTAATTTATTTTACGATTGAATACAACATATTTATATTTTATGTCGTATTTCCTACGTATCCATTTATATGATATGGAATCAAGTCAAACGTAGTTCTCAAGATGACATATTAAAATTTAGTCGAAGGTTGTGATTGAATTTAACGCGTACGAATTTCACGTTAAATTTCCTACGTACCCGTATGTAACGGGATCAAATCATACGTAGTTCTTAGAACATATAATTTTGATTTTTGATTTTGGGTTGTGATTGAATTTAACGCGTACAAATTTCACGTTAAATTTCCTACGTGCCCGTATGAACAGGATCAAATCATACGTAGTTCTAAGACATACGATATACACTTTTTGTACATGATAAAGTGCTCGTATTATATTATATATCTCCCCACTTAATTAATTTCTTTCCGGGGATTTTATTCGTATTGATCATCAACATGCAAGTTTTGACATATATCAATACGGGATCACGTACGGTAATGGGTAAAAATTGTATCTTATTGTAATACCACACGGCTAAAGTTCGCAATCAACCATGATTATGTAAACCGGCTTGATTGGGTGGCATATAATACAATAATTTTAGAGGCCGATTGTCTTTGTGGACTAGAGCCCTTATAACACTTTTAATCACATCACTAATTATGATTGTACTAATGATGTAAGTGGGCTGGCCCATCATTAACTTTAAAGGCACCCATTCTGAACCAATTCCACATAGTTGATCACGGGCTTTAAACTTATTTTTTTTAACTTTGATTATAATCAACGATTTTGTCCAGATTTGGTTAACTTCCGTACGCAAAAGATTGAGATAAACATGGAGAGAAAAATATATCTATAAAGTTAAGATATTTCCCCTTCACCAAGGCTTCCCTATCTATATATATATATATAGCCCTTTTACGTATCAATTTTCCATAGATCAAAACTAAGTTTGTGATCCAGGCATCTGAATTTATAAGTTCGATCTTTTCTCATCTCTTAGTCTAAGAAGGTACGTCAATATCAATTCGACTTAGTCCAATATGTCCATTGTTTATGATTTAACGGATATAACGAATCTAGAGTAATTACTCTAAATCATTGTTCAATATGGAGACCCGGAAGTAATTACTTCCAAATCACCCATAAATCCGAGTATTGCACAACAATCCGAAAGTAATTACTATCGGATTGCAATTTTGTTCCATATGGAGACCCGGAAGTAATTACTTCCAAATCAACCATAAAGCCGAATGTGATAAACCAACCCGAAAGTAATTACTCTCGAATCGATTGTACGTGTTGACATGACATAGGATCATGAAAGTGATTACTCTCAATCTCCATGAATTTGGTTGCCCCTGGACAAACAAGACAAACTGACCACATATATTTATTTGTTAATCAGAGAACGAACAGAATTGTTTACGTACGACTAAACCTCTACTAATTAAGGAGATGTATCAATCTTTAAACGAAGGCATGGCTACTAAACAAAATGTCAAATTAATTTGGGTACTCTTTGAAGATCATAAAAGGATGTGACTTCCCCTTTTTCTTGACTTTTCAACCCATGCCACTATTTACTTAATGAGTAGGATGTGACTTTTCTTTGATGGGCATATATCTTCACCGTTCACGTATGAGTGGATCAAGAAAAAGGATTTTAGAACCCAAAGCCATCTTCTATTCTAGATCCTTACCAAAATTGCAGAGAATTGTCGTACTACACGTCCGCTCTCTTTGTTCACTGTTGTGTTTTTTCTTTAGTCAGTTTTTTTGTTTTCTGGGAACCAAACTCCCGAAAACTGTCAAACCCAGTGTGTATATATATAGCAACGCAGGGGGCAGTTTTTTTCTACAACCTCCATTAGACGGTTGAATGCAATTTATTGATTTTATTTAATTCATTTCCTTTTTGGTCAGATCATTCTTTTAATTTATTTGAGTATAAATATTTAAATTAAAAGAAATACGCACATATATTTAAGTTGAATTTCATGTATCACATTAAGACTTTTATATGTAGTCATAATGGTCTTCCATCAGACCATCCTGACAAATTAATTAATTTATAAATTTTTATAGCCAAACAGTTGCCCCCAAACTTTGAATGCGCGAGATAATTATCGAACGCGTTCAAAGTTTGTTCTTTTGCTATACATGAGACACTGACCCTCTCATCTTTGTCAGGTTTTCATAATGAACCCCCGTGGAGAAGCTCCAGCTGAAAGAGCATTGGGGCCTGATGACCGAGAGCTAGCATATGGACCTATGTATGATCGATCCATCTCTATCAAGGATTGAAGGTCACTGAACGACCTAAAGGGCGAATGAGTTGGACTAAGGACCAGGTTAATGCCCCTGAGGGTTATATAAGGTTTGTTCGAGATGATGAGAAAGGTTGCGTACAGACTTCTAGAGATCAAGGAAGGAGATGGCTCAAGATGACATTCCTCGAAAAAGTCTATACTGACGACAAAGACATCTTGCAACCCAAATACTCTGATGAGTTTTACCCCTTGCTCCACAGATTCCTGAAGAAACCTCAAAACTGGGGAACTGAATTTTTGTTCAGGGGGCTAGCCGGCTATATGCCTTGTCTGATAGAGTGGACAGACCAGATCTTGAAACGACATGGTGACACACTCCGCAAAGCAGATATTTATGGTCTTGCAGCTGTCTCCCGCTTTCCATACATGTACAATACAGAAGTATGGAGAGCATTTTGCGAGCTCTGGGGACCACTGACCAACACTATACATCATGCGGGTGGCGAGCTTGGGATCTCTCTTTATGACCTAAAGCAGATCGGGGGTCTGCCAATTCTTGGTGAACCCTATGAAGAATTCTTGCCCCCGAATAAAAAGCTGCTGAACAACAGAAACTTTCCACCAACTGTCTTGGAGCTCTTACGGATTCATACTGACCTTTGCATTAATTTAGGTCAAGAACATGTCTCCTGGTGGCAATGGCTAGACCACTTCTATAGAGGTAGACTTCGTTGGAGGATTTATGGAGAGGATCCTGATGTTGGAGATAAGACCAAACCAGCTAAGCAAGGTAAACCTTCATCTAAGGTGGCTCCAAAGAAGAAAAGCCACGCAAAGAAAAAAAGAAAAATAGCGCTGGAGGTTAGCGATGAGGGACACCTAGCAGCATTCATAGCTTTACTCCTGAGCAGGTTTGTTTTCCCAGTAGACAGAGTAGTTCGTCCCGAGACCTTCGTTATGGCTTGCTTTATGGCACAGGGTAGAAAGGTCTCTTTAGCTCCAGTGGTGCTAGGGCATATTTATCATGGCATGAACAGGATGGCGACTCATGAGCATCCTGGTAGAGCCAGCCCGAGTTTCGCTATCCATTTTGTGATTGGTTGGATGGGCGAGTATTTCATAGATTTATATCGTCAGCGTCCGGATCATGAATTCCCCAAAGAATACCCTCGCCTTGCTCGCTATGCAGGCGTAAATGGAGAACGCCTTGATATTCATGAAGCTAGGCGGAGGTTAAGGCACTCTCAACATGTCAACTATCGTGCTGTTGTATTTGGTGACGACTCCAAAGAGGAGGGTGTGCTTAAAGTTGATCTCGCGGAGAGTTCAGATCTCGACTTTGAGCAGCTGCTTTGCATTCGCTCAAGTGTCCTACCTGTCAGAGTCGGCAAGAGTTTGATCTTAGAGCCTTATTATCCAGGCAGGTTTGCACGTCAGCATGGATTTGACCAAGGGGTTCCTATGAATTCTTTGCAATTCAGTATTGCTCTGAGATCTAGAAAGTCTTTAATAGACATTGCTCGCGGCTACGCTCGACTATTTATCCGAAACACCGGAGCCTCATATCTCATCCCCTGGTCTGGATATCACGGGACGTGCACTTCGAGTTTTTGCATGTGGTGGGTCAAAGCCTCGATCCCTTATCTCGGTCAGTCGATTCAAAAGGTCCATGTTACACTAACCGGGAAGAAGGCAATTGTAAGAGTTATCTCGGTCAGTCGATTCAAAAGGTCCATGTTACACTAACCGGGAAGAAGGCAATTGTAAGAGAGAATAACTACCTCATTTCTGATATGAGTAAGATTGTTGCTGGCATGAGAGGTTTTGTAGAGGTCTCTGACACAGGATCATCATCGTCAGATGGATCATCTAACCAGCCTGCAGTCCTCTCATCAGCAAAGAAAAGAGCCGAGCGAGAGGGGTCTTTAAGTGATGATGTGCACTTCAAGCGCAAGAAGTACAAGAAATCAACAGACTCAGACGAGTCCGACATTAGGACTGAAGGCGACAATCACCCGGATCCATCCCCGATGCCCTGTTTTGATGTTGACACCGTGACTGGACTGAAAGATCCCGGGGAGTCTAGCTCAGCTCCAAGGGTCAATGCTTCAACAGACCCAGAGGAGCCATATCCAGAGGAAAAGGTTGATTATGATGATGATCAGACGCCCTCCTTCATGGAAAATGAAGCGCCGATTCTTAAAACCAACCAAGGAAGTAGTGCAATCGTAGAAGCCTCTAATCCGCAGTCTTCCGGGACAGAGCGAAGTTCATTTGATGCTGTTCCCTTAGAGATTGTGCCTGCCACTCTACATAATTTGCTCTCTTTACCCATGGACAGTTGGATCCGAGAAAGCTTGAAGAATGGTGTTAATGCGGTTATGAGACAAATTTCAAGCCTCAAAACCCCATCGGAGTTGACAATTGAGCGCACTCGTATTTCTCAATCGGTGGAGACGTTACGAGTTATGGCTAACGTCAATAATGTCTCCCTCTCGGCATTCATCTCACAGGTGACAGAGGTATTTGACGTTGCTGAAGCACTTACTACGATGGCAGATGAAGTGAATATTGAGCGTATTGAAGCACTAACCGCCAACCTTGCCCAGTGTCTGAACGATCTTGAACTTAAACGGGCTGAACACCCTCAGTTATCCCAAGAATCTCTTACCATAGAGGAAAAAGAAGCGGAGCTTTTAGTCCTGAAGGAGAAGGTTATGAAGTTGGAGGCTGATCTCACTGCCAAGAAAGCAAGCCTAGAGACCAGGAATGTTGCTCTTCAACACTCTATTCAGCAACGAGAGAATGAACTTCAACGGATTCAAGAAGGGCTTGACCAAGCTGGACGAGCAAGGGTCGAGGAATGGAAGACAAAGCAGTCTCGCCTCCAAGAGCTCCTCAACAACTTGACTACATTTGCCCCTCCTTATTGATTACCAAGTAAGCCAAACTTTTTGTTCATCACTTACTCCTCTTATTCTTTTTTTAGAAGTTTCAAGACGTATTTTTCTTAATTTATTAACGTCCTCCCCATGTTGCACTCCAGGTCGATGATGACGTCGGTGCCTCCAGTTTGATGGCGAGCGTGCATGGCTCGGACGGGCGATTGAATGTGCGGCAGCTCCGAAAACGATTCAATTGTCCACATTTTATTTTATTGATATTCTTTGTTGGAATTTGTTTCCATTCGAATTTGCCGGTCGTATTTTGTGTTGACCTTTTTTTTCCTTTGATAAAAGGATTATCGTAGTCATTATTCGGTTGACCTTATTTTAATTATGGTGACATTTAGCAATAATTTAGTTTATGCTTGTATGCCTTTTATATACACCACATGCTTAGTGATTATATATACATCCCGTGGGATAATGTTTTTTATTTATTTTTGGGGCTGCATCTAGCGTATATGATCAACTAGATTACCTACGTACCCTCTTTCTGAGGGATCAAGCCGGCCGTAGTTCAAGGAGTTTCCTTAATTAATTAATTTTTTGAACCCACCTGCATCAGAGGATAAGGTTTAGACCCACCTTCTAGGAAGGGTTGTCTAAATCCTATTCGGCTATCATGTGCATGCGGGGCACATTTTATCCATTTATCCTCCGTACACATCATAAGTGCAACTCGAACCCACCTTCTAGGAAGGGTTGGTCGAATCACACCCACTATCACTTGCGTACTTCGGACTTTAAGTGAAGTACTTCTTTACAAACTTTCCGTTCACACAAGGATATAGAACTCCGCCATTAATGTCCGAGAGCTCATAAGCACCTTTAGGGAAGACTTTGGTAATAACATGTGGACCTTCCCACTTTGACTCAAATTTTCCTTGCGATTTTCGATTTATGACAATCGGCCTCCTTATAGTAAGGACCAGATCACCAATTGAAAGAGAACGGAACTTGACTCGTTTATTAAATGCCCCAGCGACCTGGGCTTGATAAACTTCGAGCCTTTGTTGTGTTGCTAGCCTGTGCTCATCCAATGCTTCAAGCTCAGCTAGACGAATCTTCACATTTTCTTCTGGATTTGTAAGTTGCACAGCAACTCTAAGTGAAGGTAATTGCACCTCCAAGGGTAAAACAGCTTCAGACCCGAAGACCAAGTTGTAAGGCGTGCATCCAGTCGATGTACGAACAGTTGTTCGATATGCCCATAGTGCTTCAGGTAGGCGTTCGTGCCAATCTCTTCTGGACTTTGAGACCATCTTTTTAAGAATTTTGCAAAGCACTTTGTTAAATGCTTCGGCTTGACCATTTGATGTCGGATTGTAGCTCGATGAGAAGCTATGTTTAAATCCGAACTTTTCAGCTTGCTTCACCATAAATTGATTTCGGAAGTAGAGAGCATTATCTGAAATTATCTTTGAAGGGACCCCATATCTATAGATCAAATTAATCCTTATGAAGTCGACAACTTCTTTTGCTCCAACTGCCTTTAATGGTATAGCTTCAGCCCATTTAGAAAAGTAATCTGTCGCGGCCAAAATGTATTGATGACCACGAGAGGAAGACGGTTTTATAGGTCCTACCACGTCGAGACCCCATGCATTGAAGGGCCATGACAAAATTGATGGGTGTAGAAGTTGGGGAGGCTGATGAATAAAGTCACCATGAATTTGACAGGCATGACAAGCCTTAGCGAACTTCATTGCATCTTTTACCATGGTTGGCCAATAATAGCCTAATCGTTTAACTTGATCGGCTAGCTTAGGACCAGCTTGATGTGCCCCACACGTCCCAGCATGAGTTTCAGCTAGGATATGTATACTCTCTTCTTTTGACAAACACCTGAGTAAGATCCCATCAAAGCTTCTTCGGTACAAAGTGCCATTTTCCAATAGGAACCTAGGTGCACGTCGCTTTATATCCACCTTTTTCTTTGGGTCTTCAGGTAGGATCCCATGTCGAAGATATTCAATTAGCGGTTGTCGCCAATCAGGATCTTCATCAATCTCATAAACTGAGACGGCATCCACTTCCTCAAATTGTGCAAGTCTATCTAAGGACGACGCTAGCACATGTCGCTCTCCGATTGTGACTTGAATTTCTCTTTCATCGGGTAGCGTTAATGATGCGGCTAATTTAGCTAGAGCATCGGCTTTATCATTTTCTGACCTGGCCACGTGCACGATCTCTATATCATCAAATTGGTGCACGAGTTCTCTTGCTCTTTTCCATAAAGGAATTAAGCTCGCAGTTTTGACCTCGTACAAGCCATTTACTTGTCTGACGATTAATTGAGAATCGCCAAACACTCTTAAAGGATCAATGTGCATCTCAAGGGCTATCTCTAGGCCAATTATGAGTGCCTCATATTCTGCAACGTTGTTCGTGCAGTTCTCCAAGAGGGAGAAGGAATAAGGCACCAGCCCGCTAGAGGGTGTGATAAAAACAACGCCAACTCCAGCGCCCCTTCTGTTTGCTGCCCCATCGAAATAAAGCTGCCATGAATTTTCTCCCACTATGAATACTTCTTCATCTGGAAGATCGTCTGACAACTCCTCGTTATCTGGGGTCGGATGGGAAGCTAGGAAGTCAGCGATGATCTGTCCTTTTATTGCCTTTTGAGGCACAAACTTAATGTCAAAGGGTGATAGTAGCATAGCCCATTTGGCCAATCTCCCTGACAGTACAGCCTTCGAGAGGATGTATCTTAGTGGATCCGCCTTGGAAACCAAAATAATTTGATGGGATAGTAGGTAATGTCGTAATTTTTGGACGGCAAATACCAAAGCTAAGCAAATCTTTTCCATAGAAGAATAGTTATGCTCAGCCCCCACCATTGTTCGGCTTATATAATATAAAGCGTTTTCTTTTCCCTCGTCGTTATTTTGGGCCAACATAGCCCCCAAAGATCGCTTGAGGGTTGCTGTATATAAGATCAAAGGCCTTCCTTGAATAGGCGCCATCAAGATCGGTGGATTCATCAAATATTGTTTGATGCTATCCAAAGCATTTTGGCATTGTTGATCCAATATAAAGGGCGAATCCTTTTTCATCAACCTTAGAAAAGGTTGACACCTCCCCGTCAGATTTGAAATGAACCGTCAAATATACGCGAGTTTCCCTTGTAATCCTCGAAGCTCGCGAAGGTTCCTTGGAGGAGGCATTTGGACGATAGCCTTGATCTTGTCGGGGTCAATTTCGATCCCTCGGTCCCGTACAACAAAACCGAGAAATTTCCCCGACGTCACGCCAAAAGCACACTTGAGAGGATTCATCTTAAGTTGGTGTTTGCGAAGCCTCTCAAAAATTTTGCGAAGATCACTTGGGTGGTCTTCTCTTTCTTTTGTCTTTACCACTAAGTCGTCCACGTAACACTCAATAGTGTTATGAAGTAGATCATGGAATATGACTGTCATGGCTCTTTGATAGGTTGCCCCGGCGTTTTTTAAACCGAAAGGCATCACTGTATAGCAAAACGTGCCTAAGGGTGTCCTAAAGGCGGTCAATTCCTCGTCTTTTGGGTCCATCTTGATTTGATTGTACCCAGAGAAGCCATCCATAAAGGACAAGGCCTGGAATCCCGTAGTGGCATCAACTAGGAGCTCGGTAATGGGTAGAGGGAATTCATCTTTAGGGCATGCTTCATTTAAATCCCTAAAGTCCACACAAATACGAAGTTGGCCATTTTTCTTCTTAACAGGTACGATGTTAGCCAACCATAGTGGATACTGAACTTCACGAATGAACCCCGCCTCAATGAGCTTATTCACCTCAACTTTGATTTTAACAACCAGTTCGGGTCGGAATCGTCTTTGTGCTTGTTTCACTGGCTTTTTATTTTCGGAAACAACCAGTTTATGCATAGAGACTTTGGGATCCAGACCAGGCATATCTTGATACCCCCAGGCGAACACGTCTTTATATTCTTTGAGTAGTTGTTCATACACCACTCTTTCGCCTTCAGTCAAAAAGGCACTGACGAAGATGGGTTTAGGGTCTTCAAGAGTTCCTAAGTTAATTTCAAGGAGCTCATCAATTGTTGCTTGACCTCCATCTTCCATCTCTGGTGGTGCAGGTTGAACTGTATTGATGAAGTCTTGCGAGTACCTTGTCACCTTTTGAGAGGACTCATGACTTCGGATGTCGCCTTCATCGGAGACAGATGCCATATTCACCTCCTCAACATTAGCTATGGCAAGATCTTCAAGTTTGTTCATAAGAATTTTGACAGGCTTCTTTTTCTTGAGGTTCAGTCTTTTATTTTTCTTCGCTCGAACTTCTTTCCTTTTAGGCTTGATATTTCCAAGCCTTTGGAACACGGAAACATGAGGTGTCTCGTGCCTAGCAGTTGTATCGAGCCTGTCAAACACTGAAACTCGTCGTGATGAGCCTTCACCAGCAAACATATCTTGCTCTTCTAGAGTTAGTACCATAGGCTCCGTCATGCTTGCGACTAAGAGTCCCCCATCTTGAGATAGTTTTAAGTTTTCACATGTACTCTCGTAGGGGACTCCCTGTATAGCTTTCCCCTTGGAGGGATGCGTTGGCCTCCGCACCTTGATTTTAGGTTTCTTGTGGCCGTTTGAGGATGATGCTTCAAAAGAGGGTTCGGATATTCTCCTCTTTAGTACCACTCTCCTATTGTCATCCTTGTTATCCCCATAAAATCGATGAATGACCAACGTTTCATCGGGAATTGATTGATCAATTCTACGAAGGGGACATGTATAGCTTGTCATGAGCGAGTTATAGACCCCTTCCACAGAAGTTAGCGGCTTTTGGTTAGGCCTTCTTTTGTCTTTTGGTGTATACTTGAACAACACCTTAGACTGTGAGCTTCTTTTGCTCTCTTCTGCAAGGAATACCGTTGGCGTTTGGGCGACTCTCGGGCATGCCTCGGTCATTTGATGTTTATTGGTGCGACTACTTTTACCCTTTGATGGGCTTAACTCGAAGCCAACTGACTTATAGAACTTGGCATCAGCATAGTTGACATCCTCCCCATTGAAAGGGTTTGGGTCACCTCGGATGGTTTTTTCGTTCCCATCATTATCAGTATACTTCAAGCATTGATGTAGTGTGGAGACGACAGACCTACTAGAGTGTAGCCATGGCCTTCCAAGTAAGACGTTATAAGAAGTGTTAGCGTCAATTACATGAAAGAGCGCATCTTTGTAAAGGTCGTCTAGCACCATCTTCAAAGCAATAGTGCCCATGGCTTTTTGGCCAACTTGGTTGAAACCTTGGATAGTGAGCAAGGTCGGGGATAAGTGACTTGTTGTCAACCCTATCGCTCGTAATGTTTTTAGTGGGAGCAAATTTACAGCTGACCCACAATCAAGTAGAATCCGATTGACTTTTGTATCTCCGACCATGCCTGTCACGTACAAAGGTCTATTATGGTGCTCTTCTCCTAATTGAAGATCTTCGTCGGAGAATGTTATGCAGGCCATGCACGAAGCACAACGGACCGGCGGAGACAATGACACTTCGTCGACTTCAATTGGGTCGACTTGGTCTTTATAGTCATCGGGGTCAGTGAGAGCTTGAATGAGTGCTCTCCTTAAATCGTTTGACATTTGCAGAGCGTCATAAACACTTAGGCGAGCAGGAATTCGCTTCAAGTGGCTAATGACGTCATAATTGACTCGCTCTTTTGGCTCCTTTGAGGGAGCTTTGGATTTTGAAATGGATGCTTGAGGAATAGGATTTTTGTTGTTTTCCTTTCGTTCTCCCTTGTCTTTTCTTGGTGCTTTAAGGGCCTCTCCATCAATGTTATCTTCAAAATTCGATGTTTGAGGTGCCTCACCAGAGACAATTTCTTTTGACTTTGGTTTTGTGGGCTCTAACTCACGCCCAGAACGAAGAGTTACTGCATCAACTTCTGAGTCCTCTTCCTCACACTTGTCGGCCCATGAGGCCATACAACATTGAACGACTTCTTCGTCCCAAAACATCTCAATATCGGACGATTCATCGTCTAAGAGGTTCTTGGGGATATAGTCCATCAAAGTGAACGGTATACGTTCAGGCGCAATGTATTCTTCATCAGAGTCTAGCATCGGCTTCTTTCCTTTCTTAGTAGACTTCTTTTTCTTCTTACTTTTCTTCTTCTCGGGTTTCCTTCCTATCATTCTGAAACCTGGAGAGGCTGAGCTTCGAGTCATTGTTTTTCGAGGCTTTCTCTTGCTCGTACAAGTCCTCCACTCAGAGTTGTTATTTTCTTCATCCACATCGTCCTTGGTAGGTGATTCCTTGATACGCGGGTCCATCACTACCTCATATAGTGTTGGCTATGTAGGACCAGGTCTTGGCATATCAGGGTATGCCCAAACGATGTGAACTTTATCATCCAGTTTGAATTGAACTGGTATCGCCATAGGAGGCAGTGATACAGTAGGAATGTTAGATGTCTCTCGAGTATCTGTGCGCTCTAGAGATGGGTCACCACATTCTTGGGCGCCTACTGTCGAGATTATGTTTGACGAGGCCGTTGGAGCCTTTGAGGATGCTCCTTCGATCTCGATTTCTCCTTTATTAATCATCCTCTCTATGATACCCTTAAGGACGTAACAATTTTCGATTGGATGACTAATTAATCGATGATACGGGCAACATTTTGGATCGCTCGTCTTACCAACTTCTTTTGGCCTTTTTGGCTCTGGAAGCGTTAGAAGTTTGGCAGTCATCAATTCATCGAATATCCCTTTAACGTCATCGTCGTCGAAAGGATATTTCTTTTGCTTCCTCTCTTCTAGAGTAAGCTTTTTATTAGACTCTTTGGAGTTTCCTCTTTCTTGAGCCCTCGAATTATTGCCACTAGAAGACTTGTTACTAGGCTTGATAAAAGTAGCCATGGTTTCACCCTTCTTATGCGGCTTCTTGCCCTCATCTCTCTTCGAGTCATTATGATGAGGACGGCTAGAGCTTGCTTGACGCCTAGCAAGTTGGCGCTCAACATTACACGCCTTCGACACCAAAGCATCAAACGATGTAGGCTCGGCGCTCCCTACGTGTACTGCAAGCTCAGGAAGTAGATTATTGGTGCACATCTGCACACAAGCTTGCTCACTTAATTTTTCAGGGCATTGTAATCTTAGGCTTCTCCACCTGGCGATGAAGTCGTTTGCGAACTCATTTGAACGTTGGTATGCGTTTGCGAGGTCCATAATAGAGACCTTCGCCTTTGAGCTTACAAACTGAGCCAAAAATGCCTTTTGCAGGTCATCCCAAGTCTGAATAGAGTCAGGTTGTAGCTGTGTGTACCATGTAAACGCTGATCCCTTTAGTGACTGGACAAACTGCCTTAGGAGCAGTGCATCACTAAGTGCTGTCTCGCCACATGCGGAGTAGAAGTGAGCGAGATGCTCGTGTGGTGAGCCATGAATGCCATCAAATTTGTCAAAATTCGGCCTTTGATATCCAGGCGGAAAAGGAACCGAATCATAATGTGTAGGGTACGGCTTTCGGTACCCTATGACAGGTGGATTTTGTGAGGCTTGAAACTCTCTAATCCCTTGAGTTATCATCTCTCGGACTTCTTGTGGGGTGAGAGCTAAACCGGCCCCGTGACTTTCACCACTTGTCCCCGTTTGGTCTTGCCTACTCTCTTGAACATGATTAGGTACTCGAGCGGCAAGTGATGCTATTTGAGCATCTTTTTCGCTTAATTGGTTTTGCAACTCTCGGAGTTGCTCTTCCATACTGGTTGTGTCGGTAACTAGAACCGGCATACTCTCCGTCTCTTCTTGTAAGGCGGGAGGTGATTTTGGCTTGCTAGCCATGGTCGGAAATTCTTCCTCTCGGAAAAGGGTGTTCAAGTCCCCATATAGTGGAGAACTTTCAACCTCCTCCTCTGAGTGTACATCCTCTACAATAGGTGGCGGAGGAGATGGGGAACGTGCGACCACGCTTGCAAAAGACATTTCTTTGGCCTTCGACCTCGTGATAACACCGGTGTAGGCCTGGGACTCGACTGTATTTGAAGTCGAGCTTGTGACTTTTGATGAGCCCTTCTTTTTCGTAAGAGCTCGTGAGTCTCGTTTGGTGTTTTGATCGTCTCGAGCCTTCTCGGATTGAGAAGGTTTGACTATCTTGATTTTAGAGGTCTTTGGAGGGACCTCTTCAGTGAAGGAAGCCATGTTAACCTCCTCGGTCTCACCTATGTAGATAGGTATGGACCCAATGAGGATACGGGTCTGAGGCTTAACCTCAGGAGCATGAACCGGCAACTTCGGTGTTGCTAGCTCACGGGCGGCCTCCCAAAGAGTCTTATGAGCCAACTCCAAGGCAGA
The DNA here is from genome assembly GCA_963924305.1 of Polygonum maritimum. Lineage (NCBI taxonomy): Eukaryota > Viridiplantae > Streptophyta > Magnoliopsida > Caryophyllales > Polygonaceae > Polygonum > Polygonum maritimum. The sequence goes on from OZ002735.1 coordinate 1,498,157, forward strand.
CGAACTTGCCAAGCGGCGAGTTGCCCCACCCCTCTTGGATCCACTCTTACGACCCCTTCTCCTAGACTTCTTGCCCTTGGAGACGGTTTGATTAGGGGGCTTTGCCACTTCGTCACGAGTCTTGACAACCCTAATTATGGGCTGGTAAGAGGCTCCAACAATCGGCTTTGTGCCACTTGAGGAAGGAGCCTTGTAGGGCATAGTCACCTTTGGGTGAGCGACCTTCACGTATTTGGGCTTCATGCCCCGTTTGTCACTCGTGTCCCCCTCAGGCAGAGCGTCGAAGGGGTTCTCAAGCGGGATCTCGGCTGAAATCGAGTCCCTAGTGATATTGAAGCACACTTCAAACGACCTCTTCTTGATCCAACTACCTCCTTTGATAGTGAAGGTTTCAGGGAGTTCGTTGAAGCTGACAGTTGCTTGTGGAGCCATTTCCTTGCAACAATGCAAAGTAAACATTAGTATCGACACCACTTAAAGATGAAAAGAAAGAAAGGGTCCCACTGGGCGTGCCAAAAATATGTTGAGCAAAAATGTACACAAAATTGCAAAACATATGATAATTATTTTTATTTTAGTTCGACCCTCTCTTTTGACTCTTTTGATTAAAAGCAATATCGATACAAAATATTTAATGTTTTTATGATTTGAGCTGCACCCAATTTTACGGGTTGCCTACGTATCTCTTTTATAGAGAATCAAGCCTTACATAGTTCAGAGTTATTTGTATGTTTATTTTGGTTTTATGTTTGATTTTCACACATCAGCGGTATAAACCCGAACCCACCTTCTAGGAAGGGTTGCTCGGACTCAAACCAACTATCATTTGTGCGGTGTAAATAAGATTAAACCCACCTTCTAGGAAGGGTTGTATAATCTCTTCACTATCAAACACAAGGCTTAAAGGTTTATTTTTGTTTTTAATTTGATTTAATTTATTTTACGACTGAATACAACATATTTATATTTTATGTCGTATTTCCTACGTATCCATTTATATGATATGGAATCAAGTCAAACGTAGTTCTCAAGATGACATATTAAAATTTAGTCGAAGGTTGTGATTGAATTTAACGCGTACGAATTTCACGTTAAATTTCCTACGTACCCGTATGTAACGGGATCAAATCATACGTAGTTCTTAGAACATATAATTTTGATTTTTGATTTTGGGTTGTGATTGAATTTAACGCGTACAAATTTCACGTTAAATTTCCTACGTGCCCGTATGAACAGGATCAAATCATACGTAGTTCTAAGACATACGATATACACTTTTTGTACATGATAAAGTGCTCGTATTATGTTATATATCTCCCCACTTAATTAATTTCTTTCCGGGGATTTTATTCGTATTGATCATCAACATGCAAGTTTTGACATATATCAATACGGGATCACGTACGGTAATGGGTAAAAATTGTATCTTATTGTAATACCACACGGCTAAAGTTCGCAATCAACCATGATTATGTAAACCGGCTTGATTGGGTGGCATATAATACAATAATTTTAGAGGCCGATTGTCTTTGTGGACTAGAGCCCTTATAACACTTTTAATCACATCACTAATTATGATTGTACTAATGATGTAAGTGGGCTGGCCCATCATTAACTTTAAAGGCACCCATTCTGAACCAATTCCACATAGTTGATCACGGGCTTTAAACTTATTTTTTTTAACTTTGATTATAATCAACGATTTTGTCCAGATTTGGTTAACTTCCGTACGCAAAAGATTGAGATAAACATGGAGAGAAAAATATATCTATAAAGTTAAGATATTTCCCCTTCACCAAGGCTTCCCTATCTATATATATATATATAGCCCTTTTACGTATCAATTTTCCATAGATCAAAACTAAGTTTGTGATCCAGACATCTGAATTTATAAGTTCGATCTTTTCTCATCTCTTAGTCTAAGAAGGTACGTCAATATCAATTCGACTTAGTCCAATATGTCCATTGTTTATGATTTAACGGATATAACGAATCTAGAGTAATTACTCTAAATCATTGTTCAATATGGAGACCCGGAAGTAATTACTTCCAAATCACCCATAAATCCGAGTATTGCACAACAATCCGAAAGTAATTACTATCGGATTGCAATTTTGTTCCATATGGAGACCCGGAAGTAATTACTTCCAAATCAACCATAAAGCCGAATGTGGTAAACCAACCCGAAAGTAATTACTCTCGAATCGATTGTACGTGTTGACATGACATAGGATCATGAAAGTGATTACTCTCAATCTCCATGAATTTGGTTGCCCCTGGACAAACAAGACAAACTGACCACATATATTTATTTGTTAATCAGAGAACGAACAGAATTGTTTACGTACGACTAAACCTCTACTAATTAAGGAGATGTATCAATCTTTAAACGAAGGCATGGCTACTAAACAAAATGCCAAATTAATTTGGGTACTCTTTGAAGATCACAACAGGATGTGACTTCCCATTTTTCTTGACTTTTCAACCCATGCCACTATTTACTTAATGAGTAGGATGTGACTTTTCTTTGATGGGCATATATCTTCACTGTTCACGTATGAGTGGATCAAGAAAAAGGATTTTAGAACCCAAAGCCATCTTCTATTCTAGATCCTTACCAAAATTGCAGAGAATTGTCGTACTACACGTCCGCTCTCTTTGTTCACTGTTGTGTTTTTTCTTTAGTCAGTTTTTTTGTTTTCTGGGAACCAAACTCCCGAAAACTGTCAAACCCAGTGTATATATATAGCAACGCAGGGGGCAGTTTTTTTCTACAACCTCCATTAGACGGTTGAATGCAATTTATTGATTTTATTTAATTCATTTCCTTTTTGGTCAGATCATTCTTTTAATTTATTTGAGTATAAATATTTAAATTAAAAGAAATACGCATATATATTTAAGTTGAATTTCATGTATCACATTAAGACTTTTATATGTAGTCATAATGGTCTTCCATCAGACCATCCTGACAAATTAATTAATTTATAAATTTTTATAGCCAAACAATAACAGTGCCAAATTGCTTTATGGACAAACAATTTGGGACAGAGGGAGTAGTAAGTATAATTTATCGTATAGTAATGGATTTAATTTTGATCCTTTCATGGAAAAAAATAATTCCGGTTTGGTAAGAAAATGCAAGTAAATTTTTTTGGGTAGGTTGTGATTTTTCAATGGAATGGGTTATGATCGAATTAATACTTGAAGGATTAGGCAAACAATGTTCAACAAAACTACTAAAATGATCATTCTAAGGGTTTGCTATAGTTGTGAGCAAAAAGTACTTTTTATAAGAAAATATGCTTTTTTCGTGTTGGGATATGTGCAACTTAGTTGTATTTTGCTAAATTTTGAGGTAGAAAAAGTATACTTTTTGGAAAAAAAGTACTTTTGGTAAGACGGATAACCCAAATTCTCTGTCCTCTTTAACACGTCCCAAATACGTGTCTCATGATTTTGATTGGTTGAAATCTTATATTTGAATTTAAAAAATACAAAGTTGGATATTAATTTAGAGATTTCATCATTTCAACCAATCAAAATCATAAAACACCCATTTGGGACGTGTTAAGGGGATAGAGGATTCGGATTGGTTGTGACTTGTGAGGCTAGAGGATTATCGGCTATCGCAATCATAGAACACGCATTTGGGACGTGTTAAGGGGATAGAGGATTCGGATTGGTTGTGAGGCTAGAGGAGGACGTGTTAAGGGGATAGAGGATTCGGATTGGTTGTGAGGCTAGAGGATTCGGATTGATTGTAGGACACGCATTTGGGACGTGTTAAGGGAGTGAGGATTCGGATTGGTTGCAAGTGTAACGCCATTTGTCACAAAATTGAGTCACAATAAATGGCGAATATGTCAAAACACCAAATCCATCATAGAGTTCACACATAAGTTTCTCAATTGAGATTATTGCCGAGAATCAAGTCAATACTCAAAACATCAATACATCAATAAATACCAGCTCAAAGAAACTCATCTCAGCTCTATATACACAAAATGAAACTAGGCTAACTAGCACTTACACTATTACAAAATGCTAGCAGCACTTAATTAAGCGATCTTTCAACATTTGCATATCTACTGCAAAAACCCAAGAATTAAAAATGAGACAGATTACAAATACCGTCTCATATATTAGCTCAAATTCAGTCTTGAATTTATTATAGATGTCTTTCTTCTACACAAACAAATATTTATGCTTATGCAAACTTTTCACAATTAGCATTGCATTAACCAGGATTTGAAGTGATTCAACGCAGCCCAGCTCCAGCAGCAGCTAGCTCAAGCCACGGGTTCGCTTCGTTTTGCTTCGATAACTCGTTCCCGGGCTTGCTCATGGCGTACGGTGCCTTTGCCGCAATTCTGCAAATTTTCAAGATGTTAGATCATCAACTGCCTTATCAATGATAAATTGCTCATAATTAACTCTCAATGACAGTTTTGTTTTTTTTTAACTAATAAGTGTCAAAATGATTGCTTTAAAATTTTTGAAAAGCTAGGAAAAATTGTTCCGAAAATTCTATTTTTTTGTTTTGGAAAGTCAAATCTGAACCAAAGAAGCTAGAGTCCAACACAATCAATATATTTCTGTGGACCAAAATAGCAATATCAAATTATCAGCACAGACATCCAAAACTGAATCAAAACTACTTCAAACACATAATTCATTCAATATTTACTTATAACTAGACAAAATGAGGTTTTACCTTTCCTTTCTCTTCCCCATGAACCTATGCAGTGAGGCCTTCCTTTTCTGTGGGAGATCTACAAGAGTAATTCCGAATCCGTCAGAGCCAATATCCACAAAATCCAAACGCACAAGAAAAACAATCCAAGGGCGCAACGGGATCGGGTCACTCACCACTTATGATTGTCGGGATGGCTTTCTGAGCAGGCTCTTGCATAGCAGGGATAACGCTTAAACTTGGAGGAATCAAGGAGGTCAAATCGAGCGTGCTCTTACCATTGACAGTATCATTGTCACTACGAGCAACAGCACCGGTGCTCGTGTTTGGGTTCTGGAAGATTCCTAGAGTCGCGAGCTCCATGATTTCCTTCGCCTTCTGGGCTGGAAAGTCGTTGATAACGATGACTTGTCCACCATAGAATATGGTCATAGGTGCAGATTCGATCTCACTGCAAACATCATCATCCATATTATCAGATTTTTAGCTACTAAAAGATCACAATCACAAAACTCAGAGTTGGTGGGATCTTGACCAATAATCTACATGTAGAGAATTGTATTTTTTGGTCATTTATCTCACCATGAAATAGGCTTCTGAGCATTAGAGTTGCCCTGCTGAGAGAGACCGCTCACAGGCTTGTCGTTCCCTAGAATCCGTGCCTCCTCATCCATTTGGTTCACCGGGAACAGGTTCATCGTTGTTTGACGAACCGCCTTGTTCGAATCTGTAACTTAAAACATCAGATCCCTTGGCCAACACTTCAAATATCAACTCCTTCAAATTTTACAATTAGCACAACAACGCCTTGTTTGGATCCATAACCATACACATCAGATTACTTGTTTGAATCTTCTTCAAATTCACAAATTTACAAACAGCTTCCAGTTTTGTTTAATTACTTTACGACTTATGATCCATATTTAGAAACCGTTCTTAATAGTCACTAATATTCAGCCAAATTCAGTTTTTAAACTCTATATCAGTGCTTAGATTAAGAAACCAAATCAGGAAAGTCTAAGTTGGATTTATTTGTCCAGAAATTTTTAGATTTTTTTTTATGATCTAGCCATAAAAAAATAAAACAGTTTTTTTGATCTTTTCAATTTGGCAACAAACAACACACCAAACTCACATAGAAATCAAAGCAACTTCGTCTTTTCCCCCCTCTTTGATGTTTAAATTTCGAAATTCAGGAGCAAACTACTCTAGAGATTCAGCAAGCTAATTCAAACCTTCTCTACTCAATTCAAACCACAATGAAACGAAACAGCATGCACAATCACAATCACAAACCAGATTTCACTTTCCATTTCAACAAGTACTAAAAATCTGGATTCAAACACTAAAATCATCACCAAAAGAGAAACAAAAAAGCAGAAACTGAAAACGAAAATACCTCGGCCGTCGACGTTCGAAGCCAAATCGAAGCTGAGATCTCCAAAAGCCTTCTTCTCCTTCACATAGCGGCTCAGCAGAGCACAGGTCTGCGAGAAAGCAGATCTGCGAACAGAAACCTTACCGGAATCTCCAATCACCGACGAATTCAACATATTGCTCGACAATTAGCTCGGAAAGTCCTCGATTCAACAGATTTCACGCCGATTGCAATTTAAACCTAGATCCAAGTAGCAAATTTTTGCTCAACTTCTTCTTCTTGGCCGAATTCAAAGGGAAAAGCAAATTTTCAATAGTGGAAAAGCCCTAGATCGTGTGAGTATTTATCGTGATAAAGAATCTTTTGAGGGTTTTCAGGTGGGCGGATTTTTCGCTCTTCTGAATTCTCTCCTACTTTTCTCCGTTTAAGCACGCGGGGAAATTGGGGGAGAAAGAGTCTATACGGAATTTCTTAAATTATTTTTTGAAAAAAACAATACTCCCTCCGTTTCAATAAACATGTCGTTTTAGCCATTTGCACATATATTAAGGAAGCTACTCCATATTAAATGGACTATTATACCCCTAATTATTATCTCACTTTTTTACTTTATTGAAAACCACTACTAATAAACTGCTAATGATTATAAGGGTAAATCTGTAAAGTAAATGCCCAAAAATGTAAAACGACATGTATTTTGAAACAAAATTTTAGAGCTAAAACGACATGTTTATTGAAACGGAGGGAGTATATATTTTTTGATGTTCGCTTTTTATTTTTTTTTATGGTGGTGCACAAGTTGTTCAAGTTGCTTTCTTAAATGAATTTTTTTTATTATGTTTCTTAAGAGTACATGATAAGCATACCAAACACATAAAAATTAAATAGTGAATCAAAAAAAAAATGTAAGATTTACAAAAACTTTCCTTTATTAGGGTGTTATGGTGTGTCCTTGGAGCATATTGTAGAAAATCCGTTCTTATATTTGAGAAATTTGATAGAGAGATTTTAGACTTAATTTTACGTATTAAGTCTCTTTCTATTACAGTAGTTATTAATGCCAAGAGTAGTACTTTTATTTTTAATAGATTGAGTTTTTGTACCATCAAGAAAGGTGTGGAGTGTTTATAAATGATAATAATAATTATAAATAAAAAATTCTGTTTTTTTGAGAAATAAAGTAAAGGGCTTTTGAGGAGGTAATGTATGATTGAAGGGTAGTGGTGGGCGAGTTCTTTGAATTGGTAAATAAACACGTGCTGTTTTACTTGTTCAAATTTGTTGAATCATTTCGGAATAAATAAAAGATATTTCCACATGGGTTGTTTTCTTTCCTTTTCAATATTCTTCTGAATTGCAAAAACTTGTGGTGGTGCATTCGGTCTCACCAGTCTCACTAATTGTACAGATTGGATTACATAAATGGTACGTACATAATTGTGAATTAGGTATGAAAAAATTGGAAATTATCCGTAATTTTTTACCGTATTGTGAAAACTCATCCGCCGTACATAAAGGTAATTTTTTAAAAAACATTCTGAATTTTGGATGTTAATACCGATTAATCAGGCAGAAACTAAAAATGCTAAATTTGCTGAATGATTTAACAGAAAATATTTCCAGAAGTACGGAGTGTACTCCATAGTAAATACGGATCAATAAATGATGGTACAAAATTATTCTTAAATAAACAAATTCTACGGAGTAAATAGTTTAGGAGAATAAAGGTACATAATTTATGGTCATTAATCCCCTAACACGTCCTCTAAACACCTCTCATTATCATTGATTGATTGAGATTTTATATTTGGACTTTAAAAGCCAAAAAAAAGATAGTAATGTTGTACACAAATTTCATAGATTGTAACAATTTTTATAAAACAAATTTTTAATATTAAAAATTGTTGAAAATGTTACATTGTCCTTTTGAACTGCGAAATATGTTGTACTAAATTAGACTAAATAAAATAGTTTTATTTAAGTGGTTCTAGTAATCATCCTTCCGAATTATGGACTACGTGTATGCATGTGGTTCTTGTAATCAATATCAATATATATATATATTATAAAAATCGACCGTTTTCGAGCCATCACGTTGATTCTGGTCCCGCTTAATTTTAATTTTTTCTCAACTTAAATAGATAATAACAACTCTATGTCTTTTATTTTCCCTAGATATCTAATCCTCAATTTTATCTTTAAAGTCACCACGTTTTTTATATTTTTCTTTTTCCTTCATGTAAACTAATTATGTAACCTTTGTGATTGTAACCTTTGTGATTTTTCTTTCTTTTTTTATATAGTTTTTAATTCGTACCGCTGATTGTAACCTTTGTGATCGAGTTTGTTAGTGATACTCAACCTTCTTATCTTCTTATCATTTCTAAGTGTGAATGCTATAGAAAATTTCAAATAAACAAACACTAGATCGAACAAATAAAGACCACGAAACTCAATCATATAAGCTTTTATAGATATTTTCAAATTAAACAACTCAATTTTATTTTATCTTTTAATGTACTAATTTTTTCCCTTTGTATTCACGTACGTTTTTATACTTTTTATATGATCTTCACCGTTTTCGAGCCACCACGTTGATTCTGGTCTCACTGCATATTTGATAAAAATAGCTTTTATTTATGTTATTTCAATTAATCTAATTATATTTTTTATTATCTATTTATGTAAAAGATATGATCAAATTTTCAAATTTTGGTAAGATATTCTATCTTTTTAATATATCAGTTATCTTTTCTAAAGTTGATTTTGGACCCACCTTATTTTTTATAAAAAAATAGTTTTTATTCGTGGTATTTCAATTAATTTGATAAAATTATATTATCTATTTATGTAAAAGATATATTCAAATTTTTGAATTTTGGTAAGATATTCTATTTTTTTTAATATATCACTTAATTGAAAAACATGATTCTAATATATATATATATTGTAACACCCCTATTCCGTACTCTGGGTATTACCGCCAGTGACCTCAGGATTTCCCATCCCAAAGTCACCCAAGGCTCATAATTCAGAAAGACAATTTCAACCATAGAGTTCGAAAGCCAACGGAAACGAAAGTGCGGAAGTTAGAAACGTTATTACAAGTTGTTTCGTCTACTCGAGACGATAAGTCTTAAGTGAGCACAGATAACGACAAACCATAATAAGGATAATAAAGTAGTACAAGTCCTTCAAGAGTGGTTCTTGCAGTCCTTCCTTAAACAGCTACTGGGTCTCGTCTTCATCCCTCGACGGCCTTGCCCTTGCTTCCTGATATTTCCATAAAAGCAAGAAATACCAGCCGACCAATGTCGGGAAGAAAAGAAAGTGGTATTAGTCTAACGCGAGACTAAGCAAGTGGTAGAATGTGACTTGGTTCTAAAAGGACGGCTAAATAAAAGGGGTTTTATGGGCAACGAGAGTCAAGATATTTTCTGGAGGATGATATATCAGGATTTAAGTGAAGAGGCGTAACACGATTCAACTGGAGGATAGTGTACGGTTTTCAGGCTTATGAAAAAGAACGATTTATTGTTGGGAACTTTATTAATACACATCAATCCTTGTAAAAGCCTCCGTCGACTGGAATACTCCAATCGGGAGCTAGAATGGTTGTACAAAATGTATTCACCATTCTCGTTCATTAATTATTGTGCATATGGCACTTATCTTTCATGAATGACAAAACAGCACATTCAGTTATCGATTTTTAGATGCAGCAACCCAGGACGGGTCAAGGGCCACATCAGAGAAGGACGAAGTCCTTAACACCTAGCTAGGGTGTTATCACCTCTCTACGCTTGTAGAGCAAGAAGAGTCATGACTCGGTAATTGGGGTATAGGTACATCCTAATACAAATTCTCAAGAGGTGTAGCAGAGACGAGTCTCTCACCCCTAATCCCTATTCTAGTCCATAACAAAGTCTCGAAAAGAGACTTGAAACAATCAGAGGCCACAATCATCGGTCCTAGGTCCATGGACTAGCGCAGTGCAATAATATAAATAACAATGGGGTCATTATCTCTACACAGAAAAATAACCCTAGGTTCATTTTATTTAGCAAACAAGGTGTTCCCAACAATTATATGGATATTAAACGGAATGAAAGGGAATTCACGTTTAATTGTAAAGAGCAAGAGAACCATCCACTTGCCTTTGAGTTTCGAGATTTGAGTCCTACGGATTCGTTTCGCGGCTTACGACAACTCGAGTACTCGACCTAAATTATGCGCGGTTTTCAAGACGAGCGACACGAGATAAGTTAGTATTTAATTTACTTCTTGATTTAAAGACAGTATTCTCTCTAATTATCATTTCCTTCATAAGAATTCGTGAGATGAAACTAAATTGTTTTTCGTTAGTGATTTATAATTATTAGCCCAACGAGGAACATTTCTTATACCCCTTTATAAAATGGTTTTAAGACTTCCAATATTGATAACTTAATATTTTGGAGTAAAGGTAAGCTAAATAATTACCGAGCTTATTTCTTATTTACGACTTGGCTACCATATTATATCCTAGAACTAATCTTATTAAGGCCAAAACAACTATTATTTCCTCGTAATAATATTCTTAAGGCCACAATAAATTATTATTTCTAAAGAATATATATTGATATATATATGTGTGTGTATATATGATTCCGTGACCTAACTCAACATTTTAGTTGTATTTGCCTTGAGAAACCATTGGTAGTATATTTTTATTAAGGTTAAATCTTCGCTAACTAATCTTATTTAACAATTATTTTCAAAACTAACATTAATTTTAAATCCACCCTTATTTTATCATCTCATGAAATTCATTTCCAATAACACATAGTTTATCATTAGTGGTCTCCTTGTTTAAAAGAAATTTTGGACATATATACTAGTATTAGTAGAAGATGATTTAATGGGTTTAATTAATTGGGTATCTAACACTAGTATGGGCTGTTATTAAATGATGGGCTTAAAAGAAATCAACATTTAGAGGCCCAAACCACACCAAAGTAATCAGCCAGAGACCTTGCCTCTCTTCTTCGTTCAGCTTGCACGCAGACCCGGATCTGGGCAACGACGGCACGCAGCAGCAATCCGCCAACAGCAGCAACGGCAGGCGGTGTCTCCGCGGGATTCTGGCGGTGTCCGGCGCGACGCGAGGCGGGCGCGCAGACCCGACTTCTGGCAGCGTCGAACGGGACGGCGGCGAGCGGCTGGGGGCGGCGACGAGCAGGCGGGGCGCCGGCAGGGTCGGGTCCGGCTTCTAGGCGACGAGCAGGCTGGTGGGGCGGCGACTGCTTGGTCCCGTCGGGGCAAGGGAATGGCGAGAAAATCAGATTCGCACGGGAGGGAAGTTCGGGAGTTTTGGGCAGATTTTTTTTGGAGTGGTTTTCAGGGCTGGGAGGAAGGAAACGAAATCTGCTACTGGATTTAAGGAAGTGGTGGAATGGCCTTCACTAAACTCCAATTCATCGTTCAACTGAAATGGTGGAAGAGAGGGGGGAAAGGTTGGTAAATTCAAGGGGTTAAAAGGGTGACTTAATGTTGAGGTTGAAGTGCATTGAATCCCCTTTGGCTGCATCCTCTCCTTGCTTGAGTTACAGAGCAGTCTTGTACATCACACGCAAGAGCTTCTCAGCAGGGGTGATGGATTTTGGAGCCTTGTTGTCTGCACCCTCCCATCACATAAAGGTTTCTCCAAGGTTATACGTAATAGTTGGATGGGGATGAGGAGTTAGAGACTTGTTGTTAGCATCTCCCAGATATTTCTTTTGGTTACTCTCCATAGTAATGGGCTTGAGGATGGCAGAGTACCGTTCGGATTTTTTGTTGCACAAACTCGCGTGTACGACCGGAGAAAGGAACCGGGATTTTTGCCGGTCAAAATTGGTCTAAGGGGGTTATTTGGGTTTAATTATTTAAAAGCCTACCCAATTATTTTAATTAATATTCAACTATTAATTTCCATCCTTTTTAATTAGATTTCTTCTTCTTAATTCACTCTCCGTACAATTTTAAATAAATTATTTCAAAAGGAATAATTTAACATAAAAGACTCGTTTTTCCATAATTGGATTTCAATAAGTTTTAAGCTTAAACGAGCGAGGAATTTATTATCGACGACAATTTGTTCGTTGTACGCGTAAAGGTTTTTGAGAAAATTTTTATTTCTCTTATTTATGAAATTTGCGGTTATTACATATATTGAATTTTTGATATATAATTACTATGAACTAATTATATTTGATTTTTTCCTATCTTGATAACAAATTTGATTTTTTAGCCAAATAATAATTTCGATTTATATCTTGATAACGTACATCTTTTTCATAATTTTCACTTATTTACAAAATAATCCCACAATATTTCTCGAATTATACAAACAACCCTTATTTTTCTAATACAAACATACAAGTGGTCGTTTTTGAACCACCACATTAATTTTGACCATACCAGTCATATATAAAAAAAATATTATTCGCATTATATAGGGGTTTCCTATTGAATTTCTTCTTATCTACTTATAAGAAAAAGCTTTTGTCAATTATTAATTCTTAAAGCATTATAGGGAAAAATATTTCACAAACAAAGTAAGAAAAATCTATGAATATTGGATTCAACTTATTTCTTTAATACAAGTAAATTTGTGGTTTCAAACAATTTCTATTAAGTTTTATAAACTTTATCAATTTATCAGTTCATGATTTTTTTAAGTTTTTTAAGTATATTTACATTTATGATAGTCGTTATTAATACATGATAAAAATTATAAAATGAAGTCATACATTATTAAAGTCAAATTATTATGTACCCGTTTTTCTTTCACAAACAAATTAAGAAAAATCTATGAATATTGGATTCAACTTATTTCTTTAATACAAGTAAATTTGTGGTTTCGCACGATTTCTATTAAATTTTATAAACTTTATCAATTTATTATTTGATGAATATTTTTAATAATATTTACATTTATGATAGTCGTTATTAATATATGATAAAACATGTAAGTAAAATATCAATTTAAATTCTTATAATCAGGTTTTATAAAAATATACAAATGAGTGAAATGTTATGTCTTATACATATTTTTTGGATTATATGAACTTCAAAAACAATATCACTCTTTTTAAAAAATAAAAAAACATGTTCATATAATAAAACTTATATAATATTTTTCATATAAATATATAATGTTATTTTAATATTTTTAAGTGAAATACTCGTGCATGGCATGACAGGTTAAGCTAGTTTGTATCAAATCCAACAAATTATACAGAACTGTTCATGTGGTTCTAGTAATCAATATCTATTACTATATACCAAAGCGGAAGCAAATTCTGTCACCATATTGCGCCACATCACCCCTTTTTTAAAAATCTATCTTATTAAATCTTGATTTTATCATAATCTTATAGATATTGTTAGTTCTATATTAGAATTTGTGTTGTTTAATTAATAATTCTATCCAAATATATAAATCTCTATCTTATCATCATACACATCTAATTAATACATAGATCTATCATAAACCTTTTATTTAAAAAAGTATTTTTATGTCACAATCTATAAATCATAATCATAATATTTTACCCATTTAATTAAATTTCATATTAAATTTAAATTATTTTTTGTAATTTTATTATGGTATTTTTCTAAATCATCAACGGTAGCAAATTCTATCAATATATTTAAGACGAATATTCATTCTATTAAAATAATATATTAAATACATTTTTACTATCATATCATATTCAAATATCAATTAAAAAAAGTAGATGTTATATTTAACATATATATCATTAATATTGCATATTGATTACACTTTAGGAAAAAAAGATATATTTCTTAAATAAGATAATAATTCGTTCACATTTTCATTACATATTCATATATTTATTATTTAATTATTTTTTCAGAAAACAATAACATATATACGAGATAATTTGGTTTTATATTTACCTTATCAAATATTATCTATATATTTGATATAGAATATATTAATCCAAATTTTGTTTAAACTTATTATTTTATTATATAAGTTAGTTTACGTAATTTAATTTAAATGCCAAAGATTTGTATCAATTGTTTGCAAAATGTGATAATGCATCTTATCTTACTTCATTCTTCCTTAATTATTTAAATATATGTTTATCTATGTATAAAAAGTAAATATAAAATAAAATATATATATTTATTATGTCATTTTATAATCCAAAAAATAAGCGTCGTTTTAAAACAAAGTATACATATGATAATATATATTTGTAATTTTTATAGTAAATTCATACACAAAACAAGAAAATAAATAAATAACACCCCCGTACAAGGTACGGGTCATCTGCTAGTATATTATAAAATCCGACCGTTTTCGAGCCACCACGTTGATTTTGGCCCCACCATATATTTAACCAAAATAATTTTTAAAGTCTTTTAATTAACTACCATAATTTTGCTACGTTAATTTTCAATCTTTTAATTAACTACCTTATTATCAATATCTATTCATACTATCAAAAATAATAATTTTACTACATGAAATTCCAATCTTTTAATTAATTACTTTATCAACAATATCTATCCGAATAACTGAAAATTTGTACGTAAAATTTTGGTACTTATCTTTTAATATATTTGGTGTGAGCTCACGTTTTATACGTAAGTTTGTACTTATTCAAAAATTGTTTATCTTTGTATGGGCGATATCTAATTCAACAATTCAGCAAACGTCTAACCTAACACACGTTAAATGCATTCCTAAAAAAAGTTGAATTAATGTGTTAGGATCTAACGTATTTAATGTCTATAATAAAAAAAAACATATTATAGCTATAGTAGAATTTTGTTGAATTCAAAAAAAAAAGTTGAGCATATTATTTATAAAAAAACATATTTAATGTCTATAATAGGTTTTAAAAAAGTTGAATTCAAATACGTTAAATCCTATTATAGCTATAATACGTTTGTTAAACAATAGCTATAATATGTTAGACGTTTAATATATCACTTATCTTTTCTAAAGTTGATTTTGGACCCACCTTATTATTGATAAAAAAAGTTTTATTTGTGGTATTTCAATTAATTTGATAAAGTTATATTATCTATTTATTTAAAAGATATTTTCAAATTTTCAAATTTTGGTAATATATTCTATCTTTTTTTAATTTATCACTTAATTGAAAAACATGATATATCTTGAATTTTCGAAATATAATCACTATGAACTAATTATATTTGATTTACATAATTAAATTTATAATTTTTAAGATAAAATTTTAAATTATTTTTTAATAGAAAGAATAATTTTGTTACTTTATTATTTGATTTACTTGAATAAATTTAGCACTTTTAAGCTTAAGTTAATTATTTGATTTTTTTTATATCTTGATAACAAATTTGAATTTTAGCCAAATAATAATTTCGATTTATATCTTGATAACGTACCACTTTTACATAATTTTTACTTATTTACAAAATAATCCCACAAATTTTCTCAAATTATACAAACACGCCTTATTTCCTTAATACAAACATACAAGTGGTCGTTTTTGAACCACCACATTAATTTTGACCCTACCTCATATAAAAAAAACTAAAATTTATTATTCGCATTATATAGGTTTTTTCTATTGAATTTCTTCTTATCTACTTATAAGAAAAAGCTTTTGTCAAATATTAATTCTTAAAGCATTACAGGGAAAATTCTTTCACAAACAAATTTAAAAAAATCTATGAATATTGGACTCAACTTATTTCTTTAATACAAGTAAATTTGTGGTTTCCAACAATTTCTATTAAGTTTTTATAAACTTTATCAATTTATCAATTGATGAATTTTTTAAATTATATTTATATTTATTATAGTCGTTGTTAATATATGATAAAAATTGTAAGTAAAATATCAATTTATATTCTTATAATCAGGTTTTATAAAAATATACAAATGAGTGAAGAAATTATGTCTTATATATATTTTGGGTTATATGAACTTCAAAAACAATATTACTCTTTTTAAAAAATAAAAAAACATGTTCATATAATAAAACTTATATGATATTTTCCATATAAATATATAATTTTATTTTAATATTTTTAAGTAAAATAGTCGTGCATGGCATATACAGATGAAACAGATTAATAGGACTATACATGCATATGTTCTTCTAGTAACTTGTATATTCAACAAATTAATAAGACCAAAAACGTATTGGACAAATTTGTAATGTACAGCTGGTTAGGTAGGAGACATTAAGCATGCTCTGTTCTTGTCATGATATAAATAAGTAAACATATAAATCTTACATTGCTCTCTTAGCACTAGGCTATTACAACAAGCAAGGGAGGAAGAAAGAACAGATTTGTGACTTTAATTACGAATTTTTTGTTACTAGTGAGTTTATGCAAATAAATTGCTAGTCAAAGACCACTTATTTTTTATAAATAGAGAAGGAAAAAAATCGATAATATTTGATAGATTAAGAGGTCAAATAGATTATATAATCAAATATATTTTTATGGAAAAATAAAGTTACGATCAATCGTTTAAGGAATTACATAAAAAAATTGATTGCGTAGAGCATTGTTTATACCAAAATGAAAGAAAATACTCCGTATGAATTAAAAATAAAATGTTGACCCTTTGAATATGGACTTACAAGTTATTCCACCCGTTTCAAAATACATGACCATTTAAACATTGCACATATGAAAAAAATGTTATTCATATATTACCCCTATCAAATATATGGGCTTGCTATACTTCTTGATAAGAAGTACTTTTTGCCAAAAAGTAGTGGATTTTTTTACCTCAAATCTACAAAAAGTAACTAGTTTCCACAATTTCCAAGACAAAAAAAACATATTTTTTTACAAAAAGTACTTGTTATAAAGAAGTGTAGCAAGCCCATGGAATTAATTATTTGTTTAGAGGAATATGAAAAAATGTAATAATTATGATAAAAAAGATTATTAAGGGTATATATGAAAAGAGATGAAAAAAAATGTGAAATGGTCAAGTATTATGAAGCAAGAAAACATTAACATATGATCATATATTTTGAAGCGGAGGGAGTATATTATATATATATTAATATTGTATTAAATTACCTTAAACTCATTTAGAACTAATTTAACAATAACCCAAACGCCTCTTTAATATTTAAGCGAGCTCAAACTTTTCACTATATATTATTTTAAAAACTAAGTAAAAAAAAATCCCAACAAGCCACAAACGAGCCACGTGTTAACAACCAACACCGGCTCAAGCCACCGCCCACCACCAATCTCACCTTCCACGTCTCATCACAATCCGACGTGTCACTCCCTCAGCCTGCACGCGCCACGTGTCCTCCCACCTCATAACTAACCTCTTCAAATCTCACTCGCCCAAAAAATTCCACCTCCATACACCCAACACACCCCCAATGACAAAGCCAAAGCAAAAGGCCGCCGCCGTCAATCCCGCCGGCGCCGGAAGCACGTCAGCGGCGAAGTACAGGGGCGTGAGGATGAGGAAGTGGGGCCGGTGGGTGGCCGAGATCCGGGCCCCACACAGTCGCCAGCGGATTTGGCTAGGCTCGTATAGGACCGCCACGGAAGCCGCACGTGCATATGACGCCGCTCTCTTCTTGCTCCGTGGGGCCCACGTGCCCCTCAACTTCCCCGACGCCTTGCCGGAGATTCCTTCCTCGGATGACGGTGGTGGCTTGGCTCTCACCGCCGCGGAGATTCAGGTCGCCGCCTCCAAGCACGCCCGTGGGCAACCAGTTTGAAACCCGAAAATATATGGCCGTACGAGACGCTTAAATCGTTACAATAGGGGTAGGAGTGGATTCGTAGTTACGGATATCATCACCTACCACCAGCTAGAGTAGCGTCTAAGGCTCCGTTCGGCTCGTCTAAGAAAAAGCTAGCTGGATCTTTTTCTAGTGTTTTTTTGCCAAAAAGCTATCGTTAGAGGATCGGGGCTTTTTGAAAATGCTTAAAAAAGCTAGTGTGCGCTTTTATTTAGCATTTTCAAAAAATTCTGATCTCCTAGGAGTAGCTTTTTTGGCAAAAAAACGTTAGCTAGCTTTTTTTTTTGGACCAGCCGGACGGATCCTAAGTAAAATATATAGTCGTTAAAAGATGTATGGAAATCTAATACTCCTAATTGCCCGTTTGACGTTCCTTTTTGATGAAATGTAGTTAGTGTGTCTAATCAAGTTCTACATGATGTTTGGTTGAATTATGCGAGACAAGTTAGGTTGGGTTTGGTGAGGTTGTGTTTTATTTTATCGTACGTCTTTGATGGGTACGTGAATGTGATTTGATCATGAGTGTAGTGTGTGTGTGATATGGTTGTCGTAAATTTGTTTGTTGTTGGAGAAAGGGGCACATCTTAGCTAAGACACCCTTTCTATGGCGTATGATTAGGGTTCTTTTAGTTAAGTGAGGATGTTAGGAGTATTACTTAAGCACTTCTAATTAAATGGAAGTTGCATATTGTTCGCCTTTGGTCAAGGAAGAAAAAGATATTAGGCACCCACTTCTTTGTATTATCAAATTGGTTATAGGATAGAGCATTAATCATAGTCAATTTTGGTATGAGAGTCGACTCTTTTGATATATTTAGACTTGTCAATCGGGTCGGGCGGGTTCGGGTCGGGTCGTTCCGGATCCGGGTTGAGTTCGGGTTACGGGTCAAACTGGGTCGGGTCGCTTCGGGTTTTCGGGTCGGGTCGGATCATCCCATCGGGTCAAGAGTATCGAATTTTTGACCAAAATTTAAATAAAATATTATTTAAATAATAAAATATAATAACAAAATACTATTTTTCAATATCTTAATGATAAATATATCATAATTTTCTAAAACAAATTTTATATATTGTAATATAGTTAAAACCTTTGGGTGCACAATTACCTGTCAATCTGTCATTTCATTATATTAGAGTGTATTCTAAAATAAGTTTTCCGTCTTATAGATTTCTTGACCCAGCGGGTTTGACCCGACCCTAACCCAGAAATTTTCGGGTTTATCGGGTTCGGGTTCACACTGAGTTTCGGGTTCAAATTTTCGGGCTGAAACCCAGAAATTTGGGGTCAGGTCAGGTCGGGTTTACGGGTCGGGTCAGCTTTTGACAGATCTAGATACATTCATCATATGAGTTGTTGAATCAAAGTTAATTATGTGTTAAATCATAGTCAATTTTGGTACGAGCCAACTCTTTCAATATGTTTGTCAGCCTTAAGAATGATGAGTTAGTTATCTAGATTATCTAGATATGAGCTCGACAAAGTTGATGGGTTTGTTGGCCTTAAGACATGATGAGCTAATTCTTCTGGTTTAAGCTCGACCAATGTAACGATTTGTCGGCCTTAAGACATGACTAGGTAGTTGTTCTAGTATGAGCTTGACCCGGGTGAAGATTTATCGATCTTAAGGCATTGTTAGTTTCAGTTTTAACTCAATCTAGGTGATCGGCTCATTGGCCTTAAGACACGATTAGCTAGCCAATTTGAATGTATGATGTCAAGTGTTAATCGAGTCAAAAAGTAGCCACCAACGGGTCGACCCGAGACCCGACACATAACCCAAAAACCGGGTTATAGGTTGGGTCTCGGGTCGAAAATTCTTAACTTACGGGTCGGCCCGTTGGACAGCCCTGGGAAAAAAGATGTAGTGTTGATTCTGGTACACAATGGGCCACAAACTGGGCTCTGGTGTCTTCAATAGAAAAATCAGCCCAATATCGGTAATGGGTGGCCCAATTAAAATTTTATTTTGTGCAAGTGAGCCTCTTCAGTCTTCATTAGTAGTTCATTTCATGGTTTAACTTTTGACTATGAAAAGCGTCACGTCCAATCAAATACTATGGTATAGTTGACTTTCAAATAACTTTGCATGAGCTAATTCCATGCTTAAATTATCTGTTTTAGGACTTATGATCAATGTTGCTACTGTTCATACGAGCATGTTTGCTTAAGGCAACCACTGCATTACATGTGTTATATATTAGCATTATTTTCTTAATTCAATGTCATTGATTATTGGAACCATATGCTCTACTTGGCCCCAATAATATCTCCATGACAATAATCTCTTAATACAATAATTGAGGAAACAATTATAGCAAATCAAATCGAAGTGAGCTACTTGACCCCACTATCTTCATGATATTAATTAGTCGCTTAATACAATAATTGAGGATGTATTTATAGCAAATCAAATCGAGTTGATATTGCTTTATTCTATCAATAATCAAGTGGATTCACCAGCTTAGATGTATATATGTGGTGGATGTGGGTGTAACAACTAACAAAACATGAAACTCATTTATAAATCAATCCAAACAAAAATGAAACTTAAATAAGCGGACATCGAGTCATTCATAAACGATTAGTTCATTTACAAACCTCACACATTTTTCTTTCAAGCGTTAAAATTATGCTCAAACTCGGTTTATTTACAAATCGATCTTAACATAAATAAAACTCAACTTCGACAAAAAAAAATAAAAATAAAACTCAACTAAGTGGGCATCGAGTTATTCAAGAAAGATTGTGCTCGGTTGCTGTGAGCGCGTAAATTTCACCATCAATAAGGTAGCGAGATCTTTTATTTTCTCGTTACTTGTGCTTTCCATATCGTTAATTTAGCTTGTATTTTATATTGCTATATTTATATCTTGTATTTATTTCTTAATGTAGTTATTCTAGATTAAGATTATTTATTATGGAAGATTTGATCCTTGTAAAAAGATAGATTTTCGGATAGATTAGGCATTAAGTAATCGATTTGTTTGGGTCCGAAAGAGTTAACCAACCGGGCCATGGGGTATTTTTCGAAATCCTAGCCCCATCCCGCCTTTCCATGAATACACATGCATTCACCATATGCAAGTAGGGTTTTTACAAACATCGCTTTACCTGAACATAACTCGACATTGCCTTTTATAGACTTAAGCACCGAAGGTGAATTAGGGGAACCCTCGCCCCTGTTCCATTGTTTGTTTTGTAGGTCTTGGAAGGTTGAACAACATTCGGAAATGAAGAACTGAAGGAGCAAAAACTTGTACACTCTAGCTTTTTGTGTACTACCGTTACAAACCCAAGATCATTATCTTTCGAATATTAAAACTATACTCCAGCTCACCTCATTTACAAATCGATCTGAATAAAAACAAAACTTAAATAAGTCGAAGACCAAATTCTTCATGCACAGCTGATCTCATTTACAAACCCTAATGGCCTAATATATATAAAGGACAATATTTCAACTTGTACTTTTAAATTAAAATTCCAAGTCACAACTAGCCAAATGGAATCACGTGACCCAGCAAATTAACAATTAGCCATAGATCTCGTACAAGTGTACAAATGCATTCCTTGCCATTTAATAATTGTATTACTCCTGTCCACCCACGTATACACACTGCATTTATGCACCAAATTTTAAGAAAATCTACATAAAATAATAATAAAAAACTTTATAAAACTCGAGCACAAATTGTTTGGTGAGTACATTAATGTAACAGTTCGCCAACATTTATTTATCAATCAATGTCAATCTATCTATGTTTGTATATGACCATAAAATACATAGCGTATACTGAATTGGGTAAATACTAAATCACGCAAACCATGTATATTGCTTCTTCAAGTAGAGAATAATGAAGCAACAATATGAACCGTACGATAGTTATACTATTTTCATGTCGCTTCGTAAACCCTACTTCTCTCGAATTTGTTTACTTTTGAAACTAGCAATAATATAAACATTATGGTAGTTATACTATTTTCATCTCGCTTCGTAAACCCTACTCCTCTCGGATTTGTTCACTATTTTTTTTTGCTCTCGCGTCCGGTTCGGCTAGTAAACCCCGCCTACATCCGGACCGGGTACCAGTTTACTATTGATTATTCTTTTGTTCACTATTGAAACTAGTCTTAGATATCTTTTTGTTGTTGGGTTATTTTGCGTGGTTTGCTCTTTTCCAAATCGATTTAGCCCGTGAAACCAGTTTATCCAGTTAGTGATATTATCGACCCACGTAATATGAAAACTTACATTGTTTATTTCTTTGTTATATTGTGCATGTGTATATGCGCTGACTTGAATAACCACCTTTCATCTCATTCAGGTTGTGATTTTCATTTAAATCGCCTCCATAGTTAGTAGGATGGAAATCTCAATAAGATATTTTTGAAATCGACTGTTACAGTAAATCAACCGTTCGGAATAGGTTTTCACAATGAGATTATCAAATCGTTAGGTACATAAGGTCTAGAGCTACACACTTAACACACCACCCTTAAGTGAAGTAAATAAGGAACATGATACTACAAAAATTAAAAGCTTAGCAAACCAACATGAGGAGTATGATAAGATGATATATTGTAGCTCATACGTACATGCAATGGCATTCATATGATAAGATGATATATTGTACGTATATGATTTTCCTCTTGTTTTGTACCCACATGATGTCTAATATATAGCAGTACAACAAACTCCAATAACTATTGTCTTGTCCATTTACATACCGTGACATGCATGAACCAACACATTAAACATCCATAAATGCAATTATCCAATTAGATTCTTATATCAATTTATTTGTCCACTTAATTGGTTGGGTACAATTTTTTTCGTACTGATATTTAAATGCAGGTGGTTCTAATCGAGATCATCTATAGCATTTTCGTGCAATTTTTTATGTTCCACTTAATTATATGTATTATAATTTAATGATAAATTATTTTTTAAAAATTATATTCATACTTTAATGGACAAATCTCATCTATTTATACATTTTTTAGTATACAAATATCAATTTTAGTACTTTCTACATTAGCGCTTGACGTATCATCTCATTGGTTGAGCACTCATGGATGTCCCTTGAGGTCTCGGGTTCAAGACTCCAGAACGGCGGTTTGCCCTCTTCTCTATAGAGCTGGTTGGTAACCAGTTATCATCTCTTGTGAATGCTCTGATCGCGACCTTAATCCTTACCTTATCAATAAAAAATTCAGCTTTAAAAATATATTGACTAAAAGTTGGTACAAACAAATTTAACAATTATATAAGAATAAGCATTTAGAATATGAATATATTTTTAGATTTTTTTTTATCATCTCTTATAATATAAATAAATTAGTGAAGTATAGAAGAGTGTAAGAAAGAAAGTATTGGATAGGGTTAATGTGCCCCTGCTCCCTACCTATCAAATGTATCAAGTCAAGGTCATAACTCATAAGTATGATAATTATATTTAAATTTAAATTTCTTTCTAGAATTCACCCATTTCAATTTATAAAGTGATTGTAAATAATTTCTAATTTAACATATGAGTATTTGCTCATAAACACATATATTAATACCTTGTAAATACTTTATATTAAGCTGTCCATGAATTTAATATAATTTGTCAACTTTAGTCAGATTTTTTTTTTGGATAAGGAAAGGAATTAGGTTAGGCCATATATATCAGAACAGGCACTATCCTAGAGCATTCTTACGGATGAGGTCCAAAGGACCCAAATCAGAACAAATAGGCGAAGTCGACACGCAGCGGAAGGAGTTTGCAATGTAGTCAGCAGCAGCATTCGCTTCACATGGAACATGTGAAATCTTTCAACTCTGAAATTTTCCAAGCAGCCCATGAATGTCCGCCCGCATCATCTCTACCTCCCAGGGACAACTCCAGCTTCCCAGCACCGCACTAACGACTTGTAGATTGTCGCCTTCAATAATCAAGCGGGGATAGCCACGGTTGATGACCTCCAAGATCCTCTGACGGAGCGCGTAGGCCTCCGTAAACACCACCGAGCGGTTCCCAATAAACCCTCCGTCTTGAAAGATGGGTGCACCAGATTCATTCCTGAAAATAAACCCAAAGGTGGCAACACCAGAAAAATTGACAGCGCCATCAAAATTGAGTTTGATGTGGTTATGAGGTGGTTTTATCCATTTCGATTTTTTTCTCTTCTTTTGACCTTTGGTCTTTTCACCACTTTCGAGTTGGTTTGCTTACCTCCAATCGGCTCTCTGTTTTTTTGTAGAACTCAAACACGACCATCGGAGTGATATTTGTCTGGGTATTGTGATCGAATGTTAGTTTATTTCTGAAGAACCAAATGCTCCACCAGATTCCAACAAGGTCTTCAAAATCCTCCGTCGTTGTCTTTGATTTTATATGTGTTTATAACGGGCCATGCCCTACAATAAGTTCAAAATGGTAAAAATACCTCTATCCATTTACTATTTGCATCGATGTCCTATTTCAATTGCAGGAGTGCCCACTTCCCTATTTAAGTGGGTCATAACAAACTTAATTTCATTTTAAATTTTTTCCATTGAAAAATTAATACCTTCTTCTTCAACCTTTATCTCATGAGAGAGAGGAAAGAGTTTGGAAGTCGTTGTGTAAGTACCAAAGCCAAAGTATCCCCAATCGCTACTCTCTACGCAACGAAGCCATTAAAGCTCTCTCTCTCATATTCTTTGAATCTCTACCGTGAATCCCTCCAATTTGTGACGAAAATTCCCGAGTATTTGGAACAGGATAATTAATCAACGATTCCACCAATGCGGCGGCGGATCTAGTAGAGCCTGAGATGATTCTAAAAGTCGCCAAGGATAATGGCACCGATTTGAAGATGGTTGTTACTACTCATCACCATTGGTCATTCTTCTGTTGTCTTCTGTGATTTGATAGATTCCTCAAGTGATGATGATATTAATGTATTATTTAGATCAAATGATATAATTGAGTGCTCTAATTTGCTGCCTTAGCTTTCTACTGGGTGTGACTAGTGTTTTCTGATATTGTGATGTGGCTCCTTAAGCTACGTATGTATCTATATCTAGTGTGCTTGTGTTTGATAGTTTGCAATATTGATATGGACCATTCTAGTGGAATTGAGAAAATGAAGAGCTTGCAACCATTTTGTGTTTGATAATTTGGGTTGCTTTGCTATTGAAGTTACGATGGAGAAGAACGTACAGTTTGTCAAAAGGAGAATAACATTTAGGGTTTGTGATATTGTAATCAATTACTTTTCTTTATTTTTGGTAACTAGATTCTTTATAAAGATATACTTTTTTTAATGAAGAAAATAAATTAATATTTTCATGTAAATTAATTAATATTAATATTTTGTTGAAAAAGCACAAAATTTTAATTGTAAAAATACCCAAATAAGGGTATACCTTGTTATTTAACCTAAATAAGGGTGATTACTAAGTTACCAACTTCTATTGGGGTATTCATGCCAATTCGCCATTTTATATATTCTATGATCTCTTTTGGTTTTCTGTTATCTGTGTTGATACTTCCTATTATTCTGGCTGTTTTGCTATTGAATGATTTGAACAGTACTTCAGTTGCCATCTTGCACTTCATAAAGAGATGTTGTAAATCTTTATTGGTGTTGTTACAGAAAACACAACCTTGTGGAACTCCTAGGTGGTTCGCAGCAAGTCTAGTTTTAGTAGGAAGGTCATTTCGGCAAATCTTCCATATAAAGTTTTTTTTTGTTTTGGTGGAATTTTGAGTTTCCAGATCCATTCAAGGTTTTGTGATGTATCCTCTTTATTTTTATGGATCCAATCTACAGTTGCTTGAGTTGAGAACCAGCCATTCTTACTTGGCTTCCAGTATAGTCTATCTAGGACATAAGTTTGTGGAATTATGATTTGAGATATATATGTTCCACTTGCTCCGGTTGGAGGTTCCTTTTTAAAAGTGGAATACTCCAGCTTTTATCATCTTTGATATATTCACTTACAATTTCTTCAATGTCATGGGGGATTGAAATGTTTTCTCTTGGTGTGAGTGGTTTGTCCCACAGTCCTCAGGGGTTGTTTTCAATGTTATGGAATACCCCAACCCTAACCCTAACAGAAGGAAAGAAATATCACAAATGGGGACATGCTTACCTGAGGATGGTCATGCTCTTGGAGACGCCACATACTCCGCCTCACAGCCGAGGCACTCGTACTGGTAGCGTTCACTGCCGTCGCTCGTCATGATCGGATAGCCCTTCTTTCTCAGGGCCTGTCTCTGCTTGCAAAAGGTACATGTCACCTTCTCAGCTTCGAATCCATTCAGAAAGCCCACAACCCCTGAGGACAGCAGCTCCCGAACGTATCTGTAGCCCTTCAAGATCGGCAGGATGAAATTGGCAGGATCTTGCATAACCGACGACACGAACTCTTGATATTCAAGTCCCACTCCGTGTTTCGCTGCCAGGGCTTCCTCAATCTCCAAGGCGAGTTGATCGACCCTATACTGGGAGTAGTAGCTAATCTTGGCATTGGCCTGGTAGGCCGCCGCGAACGACTCTCTGAGCTCAGACCGCCAATACTCGCGTTTGGGAGGGTTGGGGGGAGAGATGGGGGCAGGGTTTGGGGAGGGTTGGGAGGGGGAGAGCTGGGGGCAAGGTTTGGGGGAGGGTTGGGAGGGTTCTCCATCGCTTTCTCGCTCGAACGATTTCGCTTTCTGCCTCGCTTTCGATTTCGCTTTCTCGCTTGCTTTCGATTTTCGTGCCCTAAGGCTAGAATGGTTTATGCGGCCCGGAGAATGGAGACAGATAATGGTCACGTGCGAAGCACGAGAGGTAGTTTTTTTTTTCTTTTTTGAGCGCTCGAGAGGTAGTTTTGAGATAATAATTATGTTTCATTTTAATTTCTTTCTAAAATTCACCCGTTTCAATTTATATAAAATAATTGTGAATAATTTAAAGTATTTGCTCATAAAAACCCATATTAATTGAACCTTGTAATTATTTTATACCCTTAAGTTGCCCATGAATTTAATAGAATTTGTCAACTTTAGTCAGATTTTTTGTCCACTTCGTTGTACTTATATATTAACTTTATTACATTGACAATTCCTATGCTAACAATAACATACATCATACATTACAGAACAATGATGCCACCCACTTCACTTCAAAGATTTGTTTTCCAACTCTTACTTCAAGTGGGTATTGTTTGTCTAGTGTTAGGTAATCTAGATTCCAATGATCAAGGAAAATCATATACTCCATCATTTTTTTTTAATAAATCCGTAAACAATACTTAAATTCTTTGTACAGGTGAAAAATCAACTCAATAATTTCAGATAATTTTTTTTTCATAGTCATTTCCATTTTCTAGTGACACATTTGTTTCTTCATAAGTGGGTCCAATTTGATATAGCCACAAACAAATCCAAAATATAATTTGCAAAATGAGAAAAAATCCAGAAAAAAAGGAGAAAAAAAACTACTTACATTTTTTTTGGTTGAAAGAAACTACTTACAATAATGTTGAAGAAAATGCCAAATAAAAAGAAACACTTAGAAAAATTTCAGACCATATGTTCATAAATCTAAACAATGATTTTTCACACGAAATGTTGAAAGTTTGTTCTAAATCATTCACACGATATTTATGAAAAAACTTAAATCACGTATTATGCATGTATGTAACTTTGTACCGTGGAATAGGCTCAAAGAGAACATGTATTTCTCTTGTACTAGTCGTGCAAAAAAGGCAAAAAAACAATAGTAAGAGAATACAAATGGGCTAAATCTCTAAATTTAGTTAAATTAATTTAAACTAGCAAATATGCACTCGTAATTCGTAAGTGATCATTTTTAATTAACCTCTAATTAGCACGTGCGGAAAATTTCTTATCTTACATCATAAACATCGTTGTACACATATTCAAAGAAACTTGGCTTGATAATCTTATACAATACACATGCAATCTACGTTTTAATATAAAAACATGATTGTACAATATTGACCCCGATTGTATATATACGGCTTAGGTCTAATGTTCACGGCTTTAGGAATTTACGGATTACTGTCACATTAGGGTTAAAATTGTAATTTTACAATTCGAATCATAATATATATTTAAAGTTGTACAAGCTAAGTATCATCGTAACTATATACTAAAGCGGAGGTTAAAAATAATATTTAGCACGACACGTGTCAAAACTTCTTATTGGACCACATTAACCATCTTTTTTAAAACAATTTCATTGGTTAATTTTGATTATAGACCCCACATGTATGTAAAATATGAAAGAATATATATTATTAAAATTGTATTTATAAGTTTCATTAAAGATATAGTTAATTAATCTTACTATATAACACTAGATTGGAGATTAAAATAATAATACATAAAAATATATGTCAACTTCAATTAAATATATAATTAAAATTATAATCCATAAACATTAAAATAAATTCCACAAAATCTTAGGAGTATACAATCTTATACAGAAAATTATAATCGTACAAATCTTTGTTCGATTAAAAGACTATATTATAGCGAAAATACTGTATTACTAAAATAAATCCTATAAAAACAAATTAAATAAAATAATACAATATTTTATATCAAACTATTCGTTTGAATAACTTTATATAAAATTTAAATTAAGGTTTAAGTTAAATCAAATTCGTGCCTTGAAGGCACGGGACTAGTACTAGTGTTTAACTTATAGCTCGGCGTTTCATTTAGAATTCCACGATCTACAATCTAACTAGGGTTTAAGTTTTAACTACGGGAACAAATGATTGAATATTTACCATAAATATACTAAGGGGTTACTATATTAGAAGGGATAGAACAAACATTCGAATGATGCAATCTTAAAGACTGAAATCAACAAACATGTTATTGAAGGGATCCCATTGTCTAGGTGAGCAAGATCATCCGCCACTATCTTGACTTCTCAAAAAACTTTTATGGTAGATGATCTAGTTTGGCCGTTGATTGATCTCTAGAAGGATGTCTACATATACATACAATCTCAATTTTACACGACCAATTTCGCATTACAATATTTTATTGATTAGAGGTTATCACCTTCAATCTTAAGGTAACAAAATGTATAACTGATTATCGGTAAAGATCGTGTGTTCCATTTACATGTCTCATTTACATGTTCCTTCAATTTGATTGGTCAATACAAATTATTTTATTAATATATAAGCAATTTTCAATTAACTTTGTTACATATATTGACCAATGAGATTTAAGGAACATGCAAATAAGACAGAGGATCCGGACTGACCGAATACACCGTGAACCTTATCTTTCGAAACAAAGGGCTTTCCATTACGCTAAAAAGTCTATGCCACAAGTATCATAATTCACCAGAACCGACTCTACAAACTATCTTCGGGATAATGTATCCATCAAGACCTATCTTAATGCATGACCCTAGTGACAATGACATGTAATTTGTAGTAGCCACCGGTCTAATTCCACCACCCTATTGCAAAGACATAAATTTCCTCCCACGAACATGGATTAGAACAAGGATTTTTCTATATATTAGAAAAATATGATAAATTTTAATATTTGGGATTTTTTAATTTTTTAGGGTTCATTTGTTTATAGCGGGTTCATTTTTTTCCTCTTTAGGTTTTAATGTTTTTATTTAACTAGTTTAAGCCCCGTACCATGTACGGGTAATGTGATTATAATCCTAATTTAATATAGATATGTAACGCCAATGTTTAAGTTATAGGATAATATATGTTTATCTTCGAATTGTGATTAGTTTTTTTTACCAATAGTAAATCAACTCATAATATATATATAAGTTGGATTTGTTCTAAAATTATTTAACGATAAATATCATGTTTTAATTAAATAATAGTATTTATAAGAAGATTAAAATTAATTAACTTTTAGAAAGAGATAATTCATAATGTTCAGTAATTTTTAAGCAATTTTTACGGGATAAAATTATATGAGATTCTAACTACCTAATTTGTATAAAGGAGGGCCTAACTGATTATTTTATTGTAGAAATGACACGTGGGGCGCAAATTTTTGTGAAGACATCGACTCCGCTTATACTATACTCCCTCCATCTACTTCTATTTGTCCATATAGCCCAAAGAACTTGTCTACTTCTAATTGTCCATATAGCCTATTTTGTCTATTGACTTCCAAATTTACCCTATTCAATATGTTAATTGTAGTCTTGAAAATTGTAATGCTCATAGTATACTATGAGAATTAATTATATTAGTGATAATTTAATAAGAATATATTTGTAAAGATAAAATTGTCTTAATAATTATGCAAATTGCTACATAGACAAATAGAAGTAGATTGAGAAAGTATATACTCCATACAATAGAAAAACCATTCGAAGAAAATGATGAACTATTGATAAGTAACCAAAAATATCTAATCCCATAAAAAAATAATAATAAAAAAAAACAATAGAAAAACCATTATACTTTCTCCCTCTCTCCTATTGTCAAACGAAATGAAATTGCTCTTCTTCTTGAACCTCACCTCTGAAGTCTGAAAAAACACACACACACACACTTGCCTTTCTCCCTCCTTTCAGTTATAAGCCCTCTCATTTCCACACAATCTCTCTGGGCCCCTCTCTCTCTTCTCCTCCCTCCGCAATCTTCCTTCCTCCTCCTCTGGCTATGGCGGCGTGCTACTCGACGGCGTCGCCGCTCTGCACATGGCTGGTGGCGGCCTACATGTCCGTCGGCGGCGCCGCCAGAGGAGACAAATCTTCGTCTCCGACCTCATCTTCAAGATTCGCTCGCAAGAGGCGAATTGCTCGCCTCGCCTCGCAATGCAATCCTCGGAGCGCTGTTCCTTCAAGCCTGATCTCCTCGCTCTACGGATCTGGCATTCAGGGGCTCATGAGCTCGCTTGAGCCTTGCGATGAGTTCTGTAGCTCGATTCCGAACGTCGACGGCGGAATCTACTCGCTCTTCGGATCTTCTCCGGTTTCCGCCTCCCGGAAGGCTCGGCGGAACAACCGAGGAATGAATTCCGGTATGGATGTATCTCGATTTCTCTAGTGTGGATGTTGAGATGATTGCTGTTGTTTTTTAATGGCGGAATGGATTAGGTTAGGTTATTTTGGATTTGCTGTTTAGTTGGAGGTTTGACTTGTAGCACTTGGAAATTGATAAGGTAGGTTTGTCTAAATGAGTGCTGGCGTAAGGAATAGATTGGATCGTGTGGATTGTTGGTGCTTGATGAGTGTGATTTGAGTGAGGTGTGCTCTGATGAGTTTTTTGTGTCACCTGAATTCATGCCGTTTTAATGGCGAGTTTGTTGTGTCAGAGACAAGTAGTATGGATGCGTTTTGATTTCGGTGTTGGATTTAGTGATTCTCTAGTGTGGATGTTGAGATGATTGCTGTTGTTTTTTAATGGCGGAATGGATTAGGTTATATTAGATTTGCTGTTTAGTTGGAGGTTTGACTTGTAGCACTTGAAAAAATTGATAAGGTAGGTTTGTCCGAAAGAGTGCTGGCGTAAGAAATAGATTGGATCGTGTGGATTGTTGGTGTGCTTGATGAGTGTGATTTGAGTGAGGTGTGCTCTGATGAGTTTTTTGTGTCACCTGAATTCATGCCGTTTTGATGAGGGGGGTGGTAAGGCTGAGATTTTGTACGTGGTTTTTGACGTTCTGGAATCAATGATGTATCTCTGACTGTTTTTCTGCTTGGAATTGATCACATTTATTGTATGTTTTTGAGCCAGGGGTACCTGAAAACCATCACTGTTCAGAGTGTGATTTTTTAATTGTTGCTTTAGATGTTGGATTGGGTTGTACTACTTGTCTCTGTACCATATTTTATGAATGAAGAACTTTAAATCTAAATGTTGTTGAACCACAATTAAAAATATCGTGAAAGTATGTTAAACAGAGATCTATACAGCACTAAGTCTCCTGTTGGACTCTTGTTAAACTAGGCGTTTGCAGATACGTATTTGATTTGAGCAGAAATACAAGAATGTATCAAAGTAGTTATTTGTGGGCATCATACAGGTTTGGCTGATTTTTTTTTATGATTCATGCAACTGAAGGGTGGAATTTGGTGCATGCAAGTATAATGGGCTCCTTTATGAACCCTACGATCAACATGCATGGCATATTTCCGCCTTTCATGCATCCGGAATAAAAGGAAAAAACTAGGAAATATGCCACCTGCTTGCTTCCTCATCTCCAGATTTTAAGCAATACTTAACTTCATTATCATACACTCTCTACTTCTCTCTTGGAGTGTTTGGGTGCTACTTTGTTTATGTTAAGCATTCTCCTGAATTGTATTGTGAGTGATTGTTGAGCTTATATTAGAAATTGTTGTTTATGTGTTATCCTTCATCTCATTGTTTCTACCTACGGTCCAGTTAAAACAATGGCTGTAGCAGTTGAACCAGCAACAGAGGGATCAACTAAGCAGAAACCTTTCACAAAAGAGAGGCGAGTAGTTGTGACGGGGATGGGTGTAGTGACCCCACTTGGTCATGATCCAGATACCTTCTACAATAATTTGCTTGAGGGTGTCAGTGGCATTAGTGAGATAGAGACTTTTGACTGTGCGAGTTTCCCTACGGTATTATTAATCTCTTCTGATCTTGTCTACCAGGCAATTATAAAGTGTTAATTTACAGTCATTTTGATTTTATTTTACAGAGAATTGCTGGAGAGATCAAGTCTTTCTCAACTGAGGGATGGGTTGCACCGAAGCTCTCTAAGCGAATGGATAAATTCATGCTATACATGCTTACTGCAGGAAAGAAAGCTTTGGCTGACAGTGGTATTACGGAGGAAGTGATGAATGAATTGGATAAAACAAGGTGTGGAGTTTTAATCGGCTCTGCTATGGGTGGAATGAAGGTATGTTGCTCAGTTTTTATGTAGTTTTTTGCGCATTGGAATAAATTTGGTTACTATGTGGTCTGTGGGAGTTGGCTTTGTTGCATGTCCAAAAGCATACTTCTATTTTTCTTGATACATCTGTATGGTCATTTTTTTGGTTTGTTTGCTTGAGTTTGTGGATTGCCTATTAGAGATGCATTTCTGGCTTTTTTTGTATGATCGTAGTAATTATTTGTTTCATGTCTTTAAACTTCACAGGTTTTTTATGATGCAATAGAAGCTCTTCGTGTGTCATACCGGAAGATGAATCCATTTTGCGTACCTTTTGCCACAACAAATATGGGTTCTGCCATGCTTGCCATGGATTTGGTCAGTTGTTATTTAAATAGTGGTGTCTAAATTATTTAGCTATGCACAGTGTGTTGGGTTTCTCACATCTTTTGTTTATCACTCAAGTGCAGGGCTGGATGGGTCCAAATTACTCAATATCCACTGCATGTGCTACAAGCAACTTCTGCATACTTAATGCAGCTAATCATATAATTAGAGGTGAAGCTGTAAGTAGTTTCATGCTTCTTGACTTGCACACATCATTTTGGCTGATTAGTTCATATGAACGTCTTGAACAAAATAAAAAATGTAAATAAAAAGAAGCAATCAGCCGACTTATTTTATTACTTGTTGGCAAGTTCATTTCAATCTCTCACTATCTGCTTTTCTTAGTCTATTTTTTTGTGTGCTGAAAACAGGATATGATGCTGTGTGGTGGTTCAGATGCTGCGATAATTCCTATTGGTATATCTTTTTACCTTATAGCTCACCCCTCGTAGTAAAAGAGAAGAGATAACAGTACTGTTTATCTTGTCCCTGAAACAAAAATTGGGGATATCCAACTTGAACTAATTCATGCCATGCCTTGACTGTGCTATTGAATGTTGCAGGTTTGGGTGGTTTTGTAGCCTGCAGAGCTCTTTCCCAGAGGAATAGTGATCCAACTAAAGCTTCAAGACCTTGGGATATGGTATTTTAGCAATAATAAATATAACAACATGGCAAAAACCATCATCAAGTTTGTATGACACACTCAATTTCAGAATTTTCTCTTATCCATTTTTTTTCTTGCAACAGAACCGTGATGGATTTGTTATGGGAGAAGGCGCTGGAGTTTTGCTCGTTGAGGAATTAGAGCATGCTTTGGTATGGCAGTGCTATTGACCATTCATCTTCTAGGGAAAAAATTGAAGTGTGTAAAACATTCTCTGATATCACTCTGATTTTGCAGAGAAGAGGGGCACACATCTATGCAGAGTTTTTAGGGGGAAGCTTCACTAGCGATGCATATCACATGACTGAGCCTCACCCTGAAGGTATGTATTATGAATTAGTTGACATTCCCATAGAAATTTATCCAAATTTCTAAAGTTTGACATGGTTTCTGATAAGGTGACAATTGATGAGTTGATTCTCCCATTTCTCTAGCACTAGAGATGCTATTTCCTATATTGTGGCACACATTCTAGACATATGATGATATTGATCTTATTAACCCAGGGTTCTGTGTGATTGTTGCAAACATGAGTTATTTTAGCTTCTCACCATGCTCGCTTTTCTGAAAATGATCTTATTCGAATTGTTGCCTTTGCCCCAATTTTGTCTGATGGATGCTTATCAGTTGTGTGCTTAAATGGGAACACCTAATTCTGATTTCATGAAAATGCTTTCCTTAAATCCTGTGATGGGTTTAAGTATTTAACTAGTCGATGCAATTCTTAATTGAAAATAGTGGTTGAACTGCTTCGAATGCCTTCTTTGATTTCAGCCTGAAACTTTCCCTTTCCTATTGATATAAGCAATCTTCAATGAAACGGGCAGTTTGAACTTATTTCATTTTGGATGTGTTTGGAAAAAGGGCGTGGTGTGATTCTTTCCATTGAGAAGGCATTAGCTGATGCTGGGATATCCAAGGAAGACATAAATTACATCAATGCACATGCCACATCAACCCCTGGCGGTGATCTGAAAGAGTATCAAGCTCTACTACACTGTTTCGGCCAAAATCCCGAGGTAAGTTAAGTGAGTTTGTGCAGTCTTTGCTGTTATCCATGCATTACTCATTTAGGTCCTGTGTACAGCTGAAGGTGAATTCTTCAAAATCTATGATTGGCCATCTACTTGGAGCAGCTGGAGCTGTGGAAGCAGTTGCAACTGTGCAGGTAAGGCATCTGGCCTGAAACAACTTTGAACTAGTGAATCATTCAATATTTGAAGTCTAGAACATCAGGGAGCTAAACACAACTATATATACACCCTTTGGGGGACTGTGTCTTGTATCCTTTGTCATGTCTGAAATACTGATGAACTGATGATGAGTCTTAAGATGTATGCATATTGCATAGTGTGTCCAGATATCTGTTTAACATGTCTCATATGGTTTGATCTTCTGGTATTTAATTGTTCTTTCTTGAAATGCAATAAGCTGAAGTATTCACTTTTTGAAGTGATAGATAGTTATATAAATAACCCGTTTTCTGTTTCTTTCTGGATTCTAGATATGTTATCCCCTTAAATTACAAGAATTGGCATCTCTCTTTCTGTTGTACTGTATGAGATTCACATATGTCAGGGAAGTCATACAGAATGACATTCCTTTGTTGGCTAAATTGATCAAAGGCCTTAAAACAACAATTATCAAC
Organism: Polygonum maritimum; assembly: GCA_963924305.1. NCBI lineage: Eukaryota > Viridiplantae > Streptophyta > Magnoliopsida > Caryophyllales > Polygonaceae > Polygonum > Polygonum maritimum. The sequence continues at coordinate 1,533,557 of OZ002735.1, forward strand.
ATTACATCTGTTCTACAAGTTCATTTATACTTTCTGGTATCACCTTTTGGGATTCTCCAGAGGATGCTTTTCTCTTTACTTTGCTTAATGTGGATTAATACTTTGTATGCTTATCATACTTTCAGGCGATACGGACTGGCTGGGTACATCCAAATATCAATCTTGAAACCCCTGATAAAGGCGTGGTATGTTTTAGCTTCCGTGTGTTCCCTACCAACTTAATCATGATATATCTTTGTCACAAGGTCTGATAGTGTTTCTGTGTTATGTGGTTATGAAAATCTCAAAATAGATCTAAATTACTCAGACGACATCATAATCCTATCGTAACTAAATCTGAAAATGACCAAACCAGAAAATGGACTAAGAAAAGACATCTCAAACAGTGGAATCCTGACACGGTCAATGGTCCTACCATATCAATAATTTGCACGTGTCTAATTTATTTTGGCTGCTAAACAACTCTCCTTAATAGATGTGTTTTATCATTTTTAAGAAATAGGAAATAAAACCTTTCAAGCTACAATATTAGTGGAGTTATTAGAAGGAATGGGGATGATTGGATCTAGTGATAGAATACTGTGATGGGAGCTATTACTCTGAGAAGTGAGAACCTTAAACTTCTGATAATATTGAGACTTCTGATAATATTGAGATTTTTGCGGATTGTTTAGCAACCTTGCATTCTAAGTAACCATTTCACCATATCCCATGATCATTCATTGTCACAATCTTGCTGGAATTAAATCAGGACACTAGCGTGCTAGTTGGCCCAAAGAAAGAACAACTCAAGATCAAGGCAGCCCTGTCTAATTCATTCGGATTTGGAGGTCACAATTCATCCATCATTTTTGCGCCGTACAAGTAGTTTGAGTAGTCATTCGATGCCTTATCCAAGCTGGTCCCAATTGTATCAGGTTTGTTTCTTTCAACCCCACTTGTAGTCCATCCCTTTGAAACCTCTTTGTCAAAATATTTTATCTTTTGCAACTCAAACTCAACTAGGGTGCATTTGGGTTGTGACAAATCCTAAGTTTGCTGAAACATCTTTTATTTTGTTCACAGGCATTTGCAAAGCCTCTCAACTATTGACATTCAACATATTATTGCTGCCACCTGTCCACCCGACTAATCAAGATCGCGATACAGAAGGAGTTACTAGTAGCAGATCTTGCCTTATAACCGAGACGCCAGCATGGACTCTTGAAGGTCAAAGAAATGTTGGTGCAGGTAACTCCAGACTAGTGACTACATCTTTTTGTTGTGGATAATTTGACTTGCTCCCCTCCTAATCTGGTGGCAAGCAGCATTTAAAAACCAGGATCTTTGAACAATTGAAATTACTGCACGAATCACTCTGCTCTTCTCTTACTTGTGTACAAACTTATAAACGGTTGTAATAACTGAACTGAATCTTTCTTTGTAGTCTATCGGAATTCCTTTGTTTCTGGCTTTCTTTCTTCACACTTGTATGCTTCCAGCTTTGGAATAAAAGCAGGAAAATCCGGTGGTTAATCCCACCATCGATCACGCTAATCAGTGCTGATTTTAAGGTTTTTAACATTGTAGTCAAGTAATTAGGTTTATTTGAACTTTTGAAAATAAAGATTTATGATCCATTCCCTTCTTTTATCGGGTAAAAAATATCTTTTTATATCTTTTGAACGTGTGAACAGTGAATCATCGAAAACAGCAAACTTTTAAGTTAACTACCGAAAAAATCCCATCCCAACCAATTCCTTTTCCTTGTCGTCGTTGTTGGCAATGGAAGACTCCCATGGTCTATCAGCCGGTGTTGACTGGGCAGATTTACCAGCGGAACTACTCGCAATAATCCACGTCAACCTCGGAGACTCTCCGGCGGAGACTCTCCGGCTCCGGTCGGTGTGCCGATGGTGGCGATTCTCGACCCCTCCCCTCCCCAACAAACTCTCGGCGTTGTTCCCTATGAGACCCGCCGCCCTCGGCGACAACCGGAGCCCGTATGACTTCGTGATCTACGCCAGCGCCGTATACCTCGTTCAGTCCGTCCGTATGGTGTCCGTCCAAGAAGCCTCCCCCGGCACGCTCCTCGTGCGCGACCCGATGTGGTACACGCAGATCTTTCCCAACTCTCCAGTTGAAGACGGCGTAGTCGCCGACTGGATTTGCGCTACCCAAACCCCCGTCGCCAGATTCTACGCCTACAACAGGCTCTGTTTCAGATGCGGTCAAGCCACCGCCATGAAAAAGGTGGTTTTCGTCCCGGACTCTAGGTCACATGGTGTGGGGTTGGTTGGGGCTTGCTCATACAGCATTGGAGGCAGGCTTGCCTTTAAGACCGACTTGAACGGGAGGTTAACGACGACGACGATGACGACGGCTGTAGTCGACAGCCAGTTTTACCCGGTCGACAGCCGGTATTACCCTTGTTTCCGTGGCGACATTGTGGCGTTCAACGGGCACATCATTGCGATCAATAACCACGGCCATGTCTATTTTGTTGATCACACGAGTTTGGACCTTGTCCAAGTCAACTCCATTGCTCCGCCCTCGAGTACTAGCTTCATCCACTTGGAGCTCTACTTTGTGGTATCCGAGGGAGATTTGTATGTGGTTTTGTTGGACTGCTACACAAGCTCTTCCCCTTTGTGCCAGATCTATAAGCTAGTGATCAGTACTGATGATACTGAAGACAACAGCAGCAAAGTTTCTTCTCTAGAGGTGGAGCAAGTTGAGGATTTGGGTGATGACAGGGTTTTCTTTGTTACCATGTCGTGCTCTTTCTCGGTCTCGGCCCGGCTTCTTCCTCCTCCTTGGAAGGGGAACTGCATCGTCTATCGCCAGATTGCGCCGACTATGTGCCAATGTATTAAACGCCCCGCCCCTATGGGTGTCCGCCCCTGGCACGAGTCGGAACATAGTGTGTTCTTGTTCGGAGGCGGTCAGAGCCCGCGATTCGTTCGCCTTGCTTCCTTGGAAGGCTATTCAGACTTGGTTTCTCCGGAGTCGCTGCTGCTGCTGCAGATTAAGGATCTCGATCTCAAGGCCGGCTCCATGGACTGATCATGCTCCCTGTTTTTATTGTTGTTGATGTTGCACTCTGAATTCGGAAAATGCTACCATAGAAGGCCGTATTTTTGCAAGTTTGTGGAGTTTTTGGGTCACTTTGTACTGAAAATTCTACTAAAAATTTACATCATCTAGCACTTTAGAGATTTCTCTAACAATGTCAATGAGCACACTCACACTCCTAAACTCAATTAGTAATAAAGATCCAGATCATTCAAAAGAGAGAATTTGTTAGGCAAGTCACCAATCAAGTTCAGTAGAAATGTATAGACGAAAAAATTGCTTAACCACCCTGATCCCTCATGTTACATGTTGCATTAAACCACTTTCTACACTCTTTTTCATACTAACCGTTTGTTTACGAAACAATGTATTTAACCATCTTTTATCATTTTTTACTATTTTAATCTCCCTTTATTTATAAATTAATGCAATTAATTCATTATTGACCTGATCATCAATAATTATTTATTTAAAATTATTTTTTCTTGTATCGTTAATTATATGTAATCGAATCCATGGTTTCATTTAGAACGTACACAATCAAATCAACGATATGTTGGAAATCATTATTATTAACAACCATGCTATTGACATATTTATCAACATATATACACTTCTTTGTATGATTGGTTGATCATAAATTCTTCGAGTATTCAGTATTCCAACTCTAACTAATTTTTGGCTTAAGATTGTTGGAATATTTAGTCAAAAGTCGAATAATTGAATTAAATAAAACCTAAATTTGAAAGGAATGAGATAGGATTATGTATTTTATACAATGATTGGATACACAAGTATCGCAATCCATCTTTCTTCAGTCAACAGTTTCGGGAAATTGTACATCAATCACACAGGAATCAAAAAGCACAACACACAGTATAATATTGTTTCATTGCCAAAAATAATGCAGTCTCAGCCAAGCACCAGAGCTCAAAGAAACAAAAGGAGACTATAAACAGCACGGTAGAAAGACCGGCGAAAAAGAAGATAGTCATACAGACCTCAAGACCAGACCGCAACGGGTTAGTTACATCAAAGCTTAAGAGATACTGATCTATGGACATGGATGGATATATGTAAAGCTTCTTTTATCTTCTTCTTTCCTATTTTGCTGGTTATACCAAACCAGCCAGAGCATGCAAGAGCTGAGGTCCTTAATGCATCCAAGGGCGAATTTGGAAGCGGTAGAAGAGAAGGGACCGAGTTTGAGCAAAAACTAGTTCTTCAGCTGTGCAAAATATGCTTGGTCAGCACTAGCCAGACGGTTTTGAAACTCCGCCCATTCCTTTTTGCACCTCTCTCTCACCTGCAGGGAGAAGAATCAGCCAAACCAATCTTCAAAACTAAATGAATGTTTTGATTAAAATTAGCTGGTTTGCAAGATTTTATTTGTCATATAGCTGGTTTTATTAGCAACTGAGCATTTAAGGAGTAAAATATGTAATAACCATACCCCTTCCCATGGTTTTTTGCCATTCTCGGATATACCCTGTGAATAAATGAAATGAAAACATCATCAACACATATTTATCATTCCAAGTTTAAACACGGAAGGAAACCATAAGTGGTTTATGCCAATAAACCACACAGGTGTTCTGGATAAATGTTTTTTATGATAGAAGATATATCCACACAATAGAAATAAGTAAAACAGAAGATACCTGGTTACCAAGTGAAGGAATTACTTGATGCACTATCCATTGGGCGTCGACAACACCAATCTTCTCATGTGCAGGCTAGAGCAGAAAATAACAGGTGCATCATTAGCGACGATATATTTTTCACAAATGAGAGTCAATATAACAATAGAAGCTGTTTTGTTTATACAACCACACTATGATTCATACAGCCTAAAGATTACTAGTGTATACGAAAACCCAGCATTCCCAATAAAGTCGGAGACAACTAACCTCCACACATCTTCGGAGAGCAAAATCCAGACCCCATCCATGCACCAAATCATTCTAGATGAAACAATGAGATTTAGTTGAATAAAACAAAAACTAAATTACATAAACTTCTATAATATTATGGAATGTGGCAATTCACATTCCAAAGGGATGAAACTACAGGACAATATTTATCTGGAGGATCAGATTTCAGCACAACACTAGATACAAACTTTCTACAGGTGAAGTATTCATGTTTGGATGCTCATCTGAAGCCTGTGAATAAGAGCTCATACCTGAATCATATGCCACACGCAATGCCACGCATCTCGTGAGAAAACAGGGGCCATAATTTCTACAAATCTGCATATTTTAAGACACAGCATGTGTACATAACAGGGATGGAGCAAATCAGCAATGGATCATATATGACCATGAAAAAAAACAGAACACTTATCCAAGGACAAATCGTTTTTTATCTTGGTTGCATTCAACCTTAATTGCAATCAGGTGAAGCAGTCATATAGATCTCATTCGCTAATTAAAATATAAATCCGGGAAGAGAAATTATAGTCATACTTTTTTCCTACAACTGAAGGGAAGTATTATTTGGTGATCAGGAATCATTGATAGATAGCTTTTAGATGGAGTATAGCAAATTTATAAAGGCTATTTCCTACTTCCAAATATAAATATTGACAATAGAAGACCTTTAAAGTACAAAGATGACAAAGGCCAATCATGTGGAGGTAAAAGGAGGCAGCTATAAAAAAGGAGGTGAAACTGTAACATACGCTGCACAAGGAGGTAAGCGTCTGTCAGAACACCAGCCAGGTTTCTCTTGCGTTTCCCTGTTAATATTTGTTGGAATGAAAAATGTTAGAAGTAAACGTACATCATTATTTGTCAAAGGAATAACTAGAATGTACATCTTCTATAACCAATATGGTTTGCAAAGACGAGTGTCATACTTGTGGACTTCCCTATCACCTCTCCTCTTTGTCATCTCCCATGTCAAACCATTATTGGGCTCAAGACCAGGTTGGGAAATTTCCAGTCCATGTTTCTTGACCAACTGAATATACCTAGCAAATGATGAGATGAAGATACTCATTGTTATTTTGCACTACATGATAATGGTTTCAAATAAAATGAACTTACTTTTCAGCATCAAAATGTTCAACCCCAAGATCTTCATCCCAGATAAATATGTACTCATATGCCGCAACTATATCTGGATGCAAGAACCTTTTAGCATACCACCTACAAATATGCGAATTATATGAGAAGAGAAAACGCAATCACAGGCAGAATATACCTGTTTATTTCAACCATAAACAACAATAAATAGCTAGAACAATTAAGCACAACTGAACTTGGTGCTGCTAAATTACCAAAAGGAAAGCTACTGTTTTCAATTGATAAGTATAAGCTTCCCTGGATTTAACTTATTTCACTGACTAGCAAATAATGCACTACATGAAACACTGGTATACAGATTTCTCAGCCAAAATGTTCATACCATTTTGTCTGCTTTGGTGCACTAACATGAATAGCTGTCCTTGACCATGCAAACTCATCCCATTCAGTAACCCGACCATCATAGTGGAAAAGCATGATAGTGAAGTCATCAGAAAACTGCCAATAAAAAGAAAAAGAGAAGAGAAATACAAGGTCAAGCGTACTCATGAGAAACCTTCTTGGGAATAAAATAATTTGATCTTTTAAATCTCGGAACCTTCTTCACAGCCTTGTCGATATTGTCCTTTTGATCAAATCCAACAGTGAATGTGACTAAGTACTTTGGTTTCTTCTTCAAGTCCTGCAAGATATACATGATATAAAATGTCCATTCAGAATGTATACACTATACACCACATGGGGAGAAAATTTGCAAAGGTTCAAAATTCATGTATCTGACATGACTGAAATCTCACATACATATTTTGGATCGAGATGGTGACAAATCTTTCAAGCAGTAGATTAATAATCAACGAAAATTACCTCACTAGGAATACCCCACAATCTCCGGAGATAAAGATCTGTCTCTGGAACAACAATTCCGGGAGGTAATGATTCTGCACCATGGGGGTTGGTTGGAACATATATCTGGAAGCGAACAAAACACAACATGACATTTATAAGCCTCCCACAACTTTAGATGGTGCAGCAAAGCAAATAGTCCACTTTTGGCATTTTGAGTTCTTCCTACCAGTATAATTACATGTCCACTGAACAGTTAGATATAACGAAATGACTCAAGATTAGAGGAGACGAAGGGAGATGTGAGATGCAAGAAGCGAGAGAAGTGAGGCACATTTTCAGATATTTTGGATATTACCCTAGCTTATCTTGAAGAAAATATTATTAACACCTGGAGAGCTTGTGGAAATATTCCTCCCACTTTTGGTTCCCTCTAGTCGAATTCTATTTTACTTATATATATATCCATAGTGTATACAATTTCATGTAATGAAAGATTTCTTCTTTTCATGGTAAGAGAGCAACAATTGGTCCGAGTCCTTTGTACTCTCCCTCTATTTGATCTCAAAAAAATGCAATCTTCATTGCCAATTTGCCATTGTTGATCCTCTAGTCCTGATAACCTATCGTTCTAAGTTTCCGTAACTGCTACTTCTCTTGTTTGGCAGTGGATTTAACCATGTAACCAACCAAAAAAAAAAAAAGACTTTTCAATCTTACCACAAATTCACTCAAAAAGACTATCCCACATTAATCTTAACCTATGAAAATGTATCTTAAATGCAAAGGAGAACTAAATCATGTGATATTCCAGTTTCACAAGAGGACTTGAAGCACTCTACATACAGTCATGTAACATTTTCAGAAAAAGACACAGCAGAGGAGAGACGTCATAGGAGGTCGAGTAGATGGCTCTGTATTAGAAACAAGTCAATGTGAGCAAAAGAAGGGATTATTCTACACAATACAACTATACAAGTACTACCTGCTAGTTTCCTTTATCAGAAAACAAGTCAGTAGAAAGGAAATAGAACAAGTACTACCTGCTAGTTTCTTTTCTCAGAAAATAAATAAGGCATGCCTCGGGAAGGCAATTTTTATTCCATAAAAAATACGTTACCTGAAAGTACATAATAAGCGAACATAAATTGGTAAATTACCTTGGGTACCCTTTGTGATCCTATGTCCTCCAATTTGTCATCTGTAGAGCTTATTCCAACAAAGGCTAAATCAAAAGATGACATAAGTCTTGATGGTAAGTTTATCTGCAAAAGAATACTAGCTAAATTTCATCGAGGTACAATGCTGACACTCAGTGTAAAAACACATTGATATTCAAAGAGTAGAAATAAGTTGGACCAAGGGTATAATATACCTTTGTAAGAGAAACAGAAGGGAAGGATACACCAATAAAAAACCCAAAAACAATTCCCATGATAGTCATCATTATAAGCCGGGCATTGTCATTTGATCGTTTGAGGACTCCACTGCAAAGCATAGAAAATGGTACACTTTGTTTTTATAAGTGAAGAACAGGTATGAGATATGATGAGCAAATATACCAATCGAAATGAAAGAATATATATACATTATCATTCTCCAACAAATGGGGGCAAAATAACAGAAATTGCCAATTTTCCTTGAAAATGAGAAAGCCTCAACTTTAATTCTTTATTTTCCTTGCATCTTGATAGAAGAAACTACTTTGTGCATATGAAAAATACTTTGCATTGCAAGAAATGGAAAATATTGACAAGCTTGTCATTTCATTATCTATCTTCTTCAGATTTGTGTCGAATGGAGCCTATTAATTCTGCTAACAAACAGATAATCAAGATAGGCATAGATGATCAACAATAGAGCAATCATCCATTTGTAATTTGCAGTATCTATAGCATTTGTAGAAGATGCACAAAACCTTACTCAAGATTAGAAAATAATAGAACCTTATAGTGGCAAGAACACTTGATATTTCCAAAACACAAATGTGTTTACATGAATAAAAAAGTAGTACTTCTAATTTTATATTTAATTTCCTACATTTGTTCAGTATCAAAGCTACCACTAAACAAGAATATCAAAACACAAATCCCGATAGAAAGCAAGCTTATAAACTGAAGAAAATGATCTTCAAAATTGAAAACTAAATCATAATTAAAATGTAGATTATAAACTGAAGAGCAATGATAGACTTAGAATAGAAAATTAGATCATAATTAAAAAGTTGAATAGAGCAAACCTGCGATGAGTGGTTCCCATCATTAAATGCATTTACCAAGAAATTCACCCTCAAGTAACCACCTCAATAGGATTGGAAGCACTCTACATACAAACGAAGGTTGCAGAAAGTGTCTTCCCCTGAAACAATGTTCATTCCACAAACACATGGTAGCCCTTTTAGTATGTTGCTTAAGGAAGTTGCAACTTGCCCATGCAAAAAGTTCAAGGCATTAAGGCAGATGCAGGATGGTATGGTAAAAATAATAAAGTCACAGTGACCAGGGCAAAGACACAGATGCAATAAAAAAAAATCATTAGGTTGTCCCCTTCAGTGTGTTTTTATTGGTATAATAGGATGCTTGTGCTGATTACTACTGAGCCAACTACAAGTGTACGTACGAAGTAGCATATTTTGCAAGGAACTGTTGCAAATCACATGCAAATATACCACGTAATATCAAATTCATTATCAGATCATTGAATCCCAACACGGGGAAATTATCTACGTATCCATCAAGCATTTAATTATAACCAATTACTTCATGGAGGTACATATGAGATCAATCATGGAGATATAACACGTATATATGCTGCATTAGGGCTGGGATACTTCAGCAAATGACATAGCTAAAGACATAATTAAGCTACAATAATCCATAAAGATGCTTCATTATAAGACCGACATCCACCATGAGAAGTAGATAACCCATATGATCTCATTGAGAATCATGATAGACTTCGAATCCCCATTTTGTTGAGCATAAACCCCCTCCCCCAAAAGCAAGATTCAACCAAAGAAGTTTCAGACGATCACAGAAGCTATTACAATAAATACAAAAAGGATAACAGGCAACAACAAGATTTACAGTTAGCATCAACCCGAGACCACCTAAATCAGCAATCCCCTTGCATAATAGATATTAAAACCCTTGCATAATAGATATTAAAATTGATATACAAGGCAACCAAAATCATTACTCTCATTCCTCAAATCACACACACAATGATTCTCCGAAAGCAAGAAACCGACAATTCGAGACATCAATCGAAGGCGAGCGTAAAATTGAGGGATTAAGCGGTTCAGATTCGACCGATTTTGACTTTTCTGAACGTGTAAGAGAACAATGGGGGATAGAGAAAGGCGCACCTGTTGAAACGCGATTTCCGAGTGGAGAGGGCGAGGAGTTGCAAGAGCTCCGGCGAACCGGCGACGACTCGCAGGCTGGTCGCAAGGGCTCGTCGGACGCGAGAGGGGCGACTGAGCGAGGGGTTGCACTGTTACGCGAGAGGGACGGCTAGGGCAATTTGTGTTGAGAATTTTCAGATTTTGGCAAGAAAATAGTAAAATATGGGTATTACTAAACTTTCGGGTTTTTTGATTTGTTTTTTATTAACCCGAAAACCGAACCCGAATTTTAACTGAGAACCGAACCGTTTGTTTTCACCTAATAAATTTTCAATAACCGAACCGAACAGACCCGAACCTATGACGAAATAATTGTTGAGTCCATTAACATCGAAGCCATAAAAGAAACATCATTTGTTTTTGTTGATTTTGCATATAATTTTTATTTTTTCACATTAGAGAAATAAATGGTCTTTTTTCATACTAATGGACCTTTTGTAACATTATGGACTCATTTTTTTTAATTGATTTCACATTAGGTAAAAAAATACGTCCTTTGTAAGATTAATGTACTTTTCTGAAACATTGCTAAGCCTATTTATATAAGCAAATTTCACTTCGGGGCCTCTATATTTTGGGGGCTCAAGACGTCCACACCTCCTAACCCACCCTATTAACCGAGCCTGTTTCATTGGAGAATGTCGAGAAAAGACTATTAGCTGCACTTTTGGGATGCATTTGAATGATTAATATAATACATTATTGGGAAATTCCGCGTTGTGACCCCGAGATTTTACAAATTCCACATGGTGCATAGGTTTTTCTAAATTCTGCGTGGTAACCTTGAAGTTTTGCACATTTCGCATGGTAACCCCATATAGTATTATCAAATGTTAAAAACACTTAAAACATAGCCACAATATTTTGTTTAATTGAATAAATGACCCATATTTTATATAAATGTCTTATAAGATATATGAAGCTTATACTTTTCACAAAACTACATACTCTCAATTTGTATGGTAAAATAATACCCTTTTAAATTATGAAACTCACATGTACTTTCGAAATAATTCTACCATTTTTATTTTTTTAAAAAGTGTAAAGTTGTAAGTTGTATAAATGGTTTATATTTTAAGAGAGGTTTTTATGCATTAACTAAAATATTGGCTTTTTAAATGAAAATATCAAGGATTTATAAAAATAATCTTATCTTGTGTTATGAAAATTGTGTAATCAATTTTAACTTTATACCTTTCACATATGGTGTATTTAGGTAGGGGTAGTTTCGATTTTGGAAAAGGAGATTTTTCATGCTTTGTTGTTTTTGATTAGTTAGTAAATGAAAGGGTAGAAGGCATGAAATCACCTTTTAAAACTTTATTTTTGTACAAAATCACCCTTTAAATATATATTGATCGTAAACAAACAACCTATTAAATATAAAAATGTGGAAGAAATCACTCGTTAAATTAAATTTTTTTATCTTGATTTAATTATGCTAGCTTATATATGTTAAATTAATATAAAAATAAATTATAATATGGATAAATCTTTTGACATAATACAATACGTATACATAAAATAACCATCGCATATTTCTAAACATTTTATTATATTTTACTCTTATTTTCTCCTAAGTAGAGTGTATGCATATTCACATCATAAATAATATATATATATACACTTTTAACATGTATAAGTTAGTATAATATTATTGGTTATAAAATGTATAAAATCACCTTTTAGATCTACTCATTTTCACAATTACTACAAAACAAATTTAATTGGTAGTTTTGAGCAAACTTATATGTAACGCTGTAACGGGAGCTTTCTACAAAATTTAGTCAAACGGGTGATTTATTGTATATTTTTTTCATTTAATAGATGGTTTGCTATAAATATAGTATATATAGAGTTATTTTGACAAAAACAAAGATTTATAGGTGGTTTTTGGATTTCACCCGGAATAAAAACGATGCGTTGAGTCAAAAATATCTTTTTTTCTGGTCACATGAGTGAAAATATCTTCAACAGAAAAAAAAGTCAAAATATCTTCATCGATCAGCTTCCCTAGAGACGTCGCTTCTTGAGTTTGGGGTGAGTGAAGAATGCGGTGGCTGCTCCAGAGTTCATTCTTTCGGCCACTCGTAATCGCAAGGCCTGGCAGATCGAGCCTACTAAGAAGATTGAATGAGGATTTACAGAGAAAGGAAGGCAGGATGAAAAGATTGAAAATGAAGACAAGTGGGAGGATGGCAAGTGAAGATAGATATAAATAATTAATAGCCTGTAAAATGTAAAGTTAGTAGAGGGAACCTGCAAAACACTAGAGCATAGATAAAACACAATATTGTTTCTAAGATTTTTTTAATTCGTCATAAAGGGAGCTTGAACAACCCAAAAGTTTAACTTTTATGAATATAAATAATTATATCAAGGTTGAGAAGGGTTTCGTATCAAAAACAATTTAAAATATAAATCTTCTAATATATAAATGATTTAATAACATATTCAACCAAAAAGTAATTGATTAATATAAATTCGTCTACACAATAATACATAAACGATCAAAAATCCGATCAGGGTACGGGTCTAAGACTAGTACTTGGTTAATGCAATACATATTTGATCAATACGGTATATAGTAAGGGAAGAGTCAAATAGTACACGTATGATCCCATTAAGTTAATTACGATCAATACAGTACATATTAATTGAATACGTTAACTACTTTTAAATACCAACTCAATTCAGATTCGAACACATTAACTAGAAAAATAATATAGCAATTCAATTTCAATCGAGCACATGTATCATTCATCGGTGGTTGTTCATCTATTAATTAGGGCTCAAAACATACACAGATCACTGAACTTGTACGTTTTTGTCATATAGGTATCCCATCTTTGAAACGGACCTATTAGACACCTGTACTTGCCAAATCTTACCTATTAAGCATCTCTTATGTGACGTGGCAATGTGTGTATGGGACCCGCGCCACATCATTTTCTCTTTTTACCATGTCACTTACACATGACGCCATGTCATATTTTTTAATAATGAAAATAATATTTTTTAATAATAAACATAATATTTTTTAAAATAATACTTTAATAATAATAGATATTTAAATAAAATTTCGAAAATAAAATTTTATTTAAATAATAAATTTATTAATGGAACATTATTATTTTATTATTAAATTTATTACTAAATAAAAAAGATTATTTATTTATTATTAAATCATCATTTAATAATAAAATATTATTATTCTATTATTAAATGATAATTATTATTATTTTTTATTAAATTTATTATCTAATAATAAAATTATTTCGAGTTGAGTCGGGTACGGATCGTAAAGGATCATGGGTTAAGAGTATCAAACTTTATACATATTTTAATAGTAAAATATATTATAATTTCCAAAAGAAATTTTATATATGATTAAATTATAATATATTTTATTATTTATTAACAAAATAATAATATATTATTATTAAATGATAATTTAACAATAAAATAACAATATTTCATTACTTAGTAAAAAATTTAGTAGTACAATAATAATATTTACTTATTTAGTAAAAAAGTTAATAATAAAATAAAAATATTGTATTATTAAAATTGTTATTTAAATAAAAAAAATTTAAATAAATATTATTTTTTAAATATTATTTTAAAAAATATTATTTTATTATTAAAAAATGATGTGACACCATGTGTAAATGACATGGAAAAAGGGGGAAATGATGTGGCACGCATCCCATACACACACATTGTCACGTCACACAATAAGTGTTTAATAGATAAGGTTTATCAAGTACATGTATCTAATAGATCCGTTTTAAAGGTGAGATGTTTAAATGACCAAAACATACAAGATCAGGGTCTGTGTATTTTTTTAGCCTATTAATTAGTCAACAATCTTAGATCTATACACATCTAGAAGGGGATGAGCAAGAATAATATATTCGAGCAAATTCTACTTTTGAATACAAACTCAAATTGAACACGTTAACTAGAAAAGTAATATGGCAATTTGATCGAGCACATGTATCATTGATCGATACTTGTTCCCTATTAATTAGAAAATAAGCTTAGATCTATGCATATATGGAACGGGTTGAGCAAGAATACTATCTTCGAGCAAATTCATGCCAATAATGTATTATAAAAGAAAAGAACAAAAAGGAAAAATCGAATGGAGAAATTAACAGAAATCAGATTTACTAACTTAACCTGTGGTACCACGCACGATTATGTCACGAGTATATTTCAAATATTAAAATTATTTATAAATATATTTTTAACATAAACAGATAAAGTGAAATTTATCAACAAATGGTAAAATAATATGAATAAAAGTTAAATTACATTAATAATATATTATATATGTATTAAAATTTCACTATTCTATTAAATTTTTTTGACTATTTATAAACACCAAATAATTAAAATAATATAATTATTTTAATAATTATATTATATTAATAGAATATTATTGACACATTAAATTTTCATCGGCCGATCTAGTTGTTGAAATTGATATCTAGTTGGTGACGGTAAAAACAACACCCTAACCCATCGCCAGAGCTCTTCCTATTTTCGCCCCGCTGATGACACTTCGACCACTGCCACAACAACCACGAATAAATAATATTTTTCTCATCAATCAGCACCTTGAGAATGGTGTCAGTATCGGCTGCCCAAATATTGCAAGTCCCGCCGTGGGAGCTAGAGATGATGAGCGATCCGTCCTTGTTGAAGTGGACGGAGGTGACCGGCAAGGAATGGGCCTTGTTAATGACATGGACGGACCGGTCGGACTGGACCTCCCAAATTCGGATGGACTCGTCGAAGGATCCAGAGACGATTTGAGTGGAGGGACTAGGGAGGGTTGAAATTGACGCAGACGACGAAGTCGGTGTGGACGTGGAGGGTCTTGACGGAGTCGCCGGCGGAGTGGCCGGTCAGGCGGTGGGTATGGGATTGTCACGCCGTTGCGTGTCTCCGGGCTGCCCGCAAGGCGGATGGTGCGACCAATGTCCTTCTTGTCTATCCGTAAACCCTAATTTTGTAACTAGAGAAACCAACAAGGTTGAGGATAGAATTGACAACAACATCTACCCAGGGACTCCCGCAGAAGCAGGATCTGAGGGGTCAGGACGGGGGCATTCTAAACCTAGATGAAATGCGCCCAAAAACGACCCAAAGGACACAGACCGGCACATTCGACAACCTAAGGCTAAAAGAAAGAAGAAAGGAAACGAATAAAGAATTATAAGACTAAGCTATACCAATGCTATACAAGAGCATGCCCACAAAGCGAGAAAATAACGGTCACAAAAGAAAATACGGCTCCACTTGGCTCCACCTCTAAGCTGTCTAGCTGTCTGCCACGCTGATCTTCTCCCTCCAACTCTTCCTGGATTGCGCCAACTCCTCTGAAATCCCTAAAAGCTTGAAATCTTGTCTTATGTTGTCCATCCAGCGCTTCTTCGGACGGCCTCTATCCCTCCGGAAAGCACCTAAATCCAAATGCTCACATCTCCTAACTGTTGCGGCTGGGCTCCGCCTCTGGACATGACTGAACCAACGCAGTCTTGCTTCCCGCAGCTTGCCTTCTATACTGGACACCCCAAGCTTGCCTCGGATTTCTTCATTTCTAATCCTGTCCATCCTCGTGTGGCCACACATCCACCTAAGCATCCTCATCTCAGCAACTGCAAGCTTCTGCTCTTGAGCCTTAGTCGTCGGCCAACATTCTGCTCCATAGAGAATCGCAGGTTTTATAACAGATCTGTAAAACTTTCCCTTAAGCTTGAGCGGAACCTTCTTATCACACAGAAATGACAGAATCCCTGAAGCTGGCCTCCACTTTTGCCATCCTCTCTGAATACGCGACCTAACATTTTCATCAATACACCCATTACTCTGCAGAACAGAACCCAGATACTTAAACTTGTCCTTTTGCGCAATGTCCTCCTCTCCTAGTTGAACCTCACTCCTAGGCTCATTTTCCTGCCCAAAAATAAACTCACCATACTCCGTCTTGGATTGACTCAGTCTAAACCCCTTAGATTCCAGTCTCTCCCTCCAAGTGTCTAGTTTGCTATTGACTTCAGCTCTGGAATCCTCCACCAAAACGATATCATCTGCAAACAACATACACCTCAGAACCTCTCCCTGAATATCCCTAGTAAGAACATCCAACACCAGCGTGAACAGAAAGGGCCTCAGAGCTGAACCTTGATGAAGACCCATACCCACCTCAAAATACTCTGAATCCCTACCTAGAGTACAGACGCTCGTCCTCGATCCCTCATACATATCCCGAATGATTCTGATCACAGACTCTGATACTCCTTTGGCTTCTAAGCAATCCCAAATCAACTTTCTAGGAACCCTGTCGTAGGCCTTTTCTATATCTACAAACACCATGTGTAAATTTCTTTTTCTCTCCCTGTATGCTTCTATCAACCTTCTCAACAGATGGATAGCCTCAATCGACGACCTCCCTGGCATGAATCCGAACTGGTTTTCTGAAACCTGCACTAGGCTCCTCAGTCTTAACTCGATTGCCTTTTCCCACATCTTCATTGTATGGCTAAGGAGTTTAATACCTCTATAGTTGTTACACTGCTGGATATCCCCTTTATTCTTGTAGACTGGGATTAACTTACTAAGTCTCCATTCCTCAAGCATCTTAGCGGTCTCTAAAATGACGTTGAACAGAGACACTAGCCACTCCAAGCCTCGCATGCCCAAGCACTTCCAAACTTCAACAAGAATCTCATCTGGTCCTACAGCCTTTTTACTGCCCATTCTGCGGATTACCTCACTGACTTCTATACTAGAGAATCGCCTGAAAAGAGGAGGATTAACTTGATTCCCTACAGCTTGCTGACTCTCCAACGACTCGCCCCCCTCGTTAAGGAGGTTGAAGAAGTACCTCTCCCACCGCTCTTTGATCTCATGATCATCCACTAATACGTTCCCATTTTCATCTTTGATACATCGTACTCTGTCAAAATCCGAGTTCATCCTGTCTCTTGCTCTCGCAAGCCGAAACAAAACTCGCTCACCACCCTTATCGTCAAGCGCCTTGTAGAGGCTCTCGTAAGATTTCTCCTTAGCAATCGCCACTGCTTTCTTTGCTTCCTTTTTCGCTAAAAATTGAGTAAAAACGTATGTCCTTCTTGGTCATGCGGTGGGTACGGGATTGTCACGCCGTTGCGTGTCTCCGGGCTGCCCGCAAGGCGGATGGTGCGACCAATGTCCTTCTTGTCTAGTCCGTAAACCCTAATTTTGTAACTAGAGAAACCAACAAGGTTGAGGATAGAATTGAATATCCTTAAAATAAAATTGAGTAAAAACTTATTTAGTTAAGTATTGTTAATTTAAAAATATGTACAAATTGTTATAGCAAAAAATCCAAAAGGGCATTGCTTGCCATTTAATACAAAGAAGGGTAAATTTCGTTTTTCCAACTTATATTGGGACACTTATGCAATTTCACCCCTTTAGACAATTAGAATATAATTTTTATTATTACAAATTTACAATATAACTCCCTCATATTTCTACTATAGGTATTAGACCTGACTTGACCGGTAACACAATAAATCCAAATTTGCACCCACACTCATCTTGGACCTGAATCTGAACCGACCCATTTAACAACTATATTTTTGTATTTTATGTCCATGTGAAAATACGGTCGGTCAACCTAAGTTGCCTTGGTCCAGTGGTTAAAAATGGGGCTGGGTCACCCAGAAGTCAAGAGTTTGAAACTCGAAAAGATCGAATTTTGCTATGTGGTAGAAAAAGTATTGGGAAGAGTCTTTCTTAACCCCTGATACTAACTGGTCCAAACATAGATTAGTTCCAACTAATCAAACCGGGCGAAGGATAAAAAAATATACGGTCGGTCAAAGACCATCGTAAACTACAAATAAAATTTGCACAATATTATGGAGATCTGAACCTAGGACAAAAATAAAAATAAAATAAACAATACCAATAACAATAAAAATAAAGTTGCATTGTACGTGGTGAGTTGGAACTTGACAAGCCTTAACTCTATATAAAGCCTCCCTACTCATATGTGATATTGCATTACAACCAATCAAAAACTTCATCTAGAGAGCATATACTTAACCTTCAAAAGTTTTACCATCCATCATGGCTTCAAGTTCAAAGTTTACTATTCTGCTTCTGCTGGCTTTTCTCTTGGCAACAGGTGGGGATACAATTATGCAGTAATTAAATATCATTTCGTTTTTTATAATTTCATAATTATAATTAGTTTTTAGCAATGTTTTAACCAAAATTCTCATATTTGGTTAAAGCCTCCGTTGCTTCTCTTTGACATATATATATACTCGTACATGTAATTCTATTAATTTTCTTATCCAAAATAAAATTTGAATTTTTATCAGTTTAATCGTGAAGATAAGAGCTTAAAAGTGAGATTTAATCAAACTTTATGCCATGTAGACAACACTTTTCCCCCTTAAACTATCACTCAGAAGTTTTTAAAATTTTCTTAAACTTATACATTTTAGAATACCCAATTTAAAAACTAAACATAAGTTGTTAATGTAAGTAAAAGAGATTATGTTAAATTTCTTTGATGAAGTGTAGGATCAATCCTTGGAGAAGCCAAAATATGCAAGTATAAAAGTCAAAAATTCAGAGGGATATGCATAAGGTCAAGTAGCTGTGACGCCACGTGCAAGCGCGAGCGCTTCCCAGGAGGTCAATGTCGTGGTATTCGTCGTCAATGCATCTGTGATCGTCGGTGTAGCGCGGCCAAGGAGGCCGGTATTCCAAATAACTAATTTGAAATGATGCCATGAGCATATCATCTCGATCTATAGTTGCCATGAGATCCCTAAATAAACTATGTTGACTGTGTTGGTTCAACATAGAGGAAGTGTGTACGGTGTAATGTTCTACCAAAATAATGTGTACGTTGTGGTGTGTTGTAGCTTAGTTTCGTGTTATGAATGTAGCTCACTTATGTCGTACGTGTAGTTGTGTGGGTTTTATGTTACAAGCAAATATATAGTTTGTAACATGGATGATAACGATACTACTATGTAATCTTTTTTAAAATTAATAATAATAAGGCATTGACCATCCTTCTTTGACGAGAAAAAGTATTTGTGGTCTTTGCTAGAATTATTCTTAAAGGTTTTTTTTTTTTTTTATCTCTACTATTGGTATTGGTACGTACTAGTGACACGGGTTGAGAATAATTCTCTAACTCGTGCGGTCCTTAGCTAGTCGAACACCTTCGATATGCTAAGTCATGTCTTGTCCCGATGGGTTTAGATGGTAGTTGTGGGAAAGAGGACTTTATATTACTTGAGAGAATATTACAAGTGTGGGTTACAAGTGTGTTTTTGGTGGCTAAGTGTCGATGGCTTTCAATGGATTGCCAAATGAGGGGGTGAGGCCGCCCCTTACAAGGGCCTAGACCCATTTAGAGCTTATCTACAAAAGATGGCCCATGTGAAATGCCCCTTAGATAATTCTAGCCCACGCTAGAAGAATCCGGAATGTCCCCGTGGAGCGCGCTAGCCCGTGCCGGCCCCTAGCGTCCTTTAGATGGGGCGCGGCCCCTCCGGAATTCTCCAGAAGGCGCGCCCGTGCCCGGAAGAGGCGGGATGCCTCTGGACCCCTCCAGAAGCTTCCGCCCGGGGCGCGCTTGTGCCCGTATGGGGCGCGGCCATTCCTAAAAGTCTCTAGAAGCGGCCCGCCCTGTTCTGCATGAGGCGTGGCCCACTCAGATGTCTCTAGAAGTGCCGGCCTTGACACGCCTTGCCCCGCTTGAGGCGTGCCGCCCCCTAGAAGGCTCCGGAGCGGCCCGGACTAGTCCCAAAGGCCTCAGAAGCCTCTAGAATCACCTAGGCTCCGTGCCTAGGTGACTTGGCCAGTCCCTAACTTAGCAGGAGGAATGCGGAGCGTGACACTAGCATTTGTTAGCTTGAATTATATATGCTCTAAAAAATATTAGGTGGATAGGGCCAGTCAGGTTCGAAAGACACATAACTATCTATACTATATATATACTCCCTCCGTTTCAATAAACATGGTCTTTTAGACAATTTATGTTGTTTCAAAATACATGACCATTTTATATTTTTTTCCCTACTCTTTCCATTTATACCCCTAATAATTAACTTTATCATAATCATTAAACTTTTTCATATTTCTCTAAACAAATAATTAACTCTACATTCTATAGGGGTAATATAGGAATAACATTTTTTTTTAATATATGTGCAATGTCCAAATGGTCATGTATTTTGAAACGGAGGGAGTATATATATATATATAGAGAGAGAGAGAGAGAGAGAGAATAAGGCTCAGGGGAACTAAGTCTGTTACGGTGTATTAGGAGCCGTTTTCTCCACTATTAGATGCAATATAATGGATGACCACATTTAAAGAAAAAATAGGTATAATATTGTGATACGGGTGAGATATAGAGGATAATTGTCAAATCTTGCTACAATGATGCAATATAATGAAGGTCTACTAGCAATCTTTGATATTTAAATGATGTAACCTGCAACTAATATCGACTTAATTTATTGTTAGACAAGTCGTTGAAGATGTTCATTCACACAAGTTGTCTATGGATTTGGAGTTCTACTAGAGTTCAGAATTAACAATCAATGAAGCTCACCATGTGTTCAGTCATGGATTTTTGTTGATCAATACCGTACAAATGCTTGACTTGGATGAATAGCCCCATTACTAGAATTTATTCTCTTTTCGGAGGCTTATAAGAATTTTTAAGGTCTTTCCCGGTAAAATAGTGTGATCTCCTCGGAAACTCAAACACGTCGGGGGCCGTCCTTCGAGAACACATCTCGGGACTCGGCCTTTTTTCGATTCTTTATTATGTTCACCACCACCCTATATATAACGGATTGCAACTCCATCATCCAATGTGGGATAGAATTATGCGTTAATCGCGCTATTGGCCCTCCAAAGGGCTTAATCGCGATATTGGCCCTCCAACTAAGCCTAATTACGATATTGTCAAGTTACACACTTCTCATTATTCCGGGCATCCTTGATCGTGCACGGACTAAAACGTGGAGCACATTTTAGTCCTTATTTCTTTATTATTAGTCATCTAGCGCACCAACACGGTGACTGGTCCGAGATTCTTGACTCGAAAATGCGAGTTGAGATTCTTCCAAGTCAACTATGCTACGAGACTAGTGAAATGTCGGACCGGGATTCTCGACTCGAAAATGCGAGTTCATTTTCTTGTATGTGATGCATGAAAGTGTAAGATAAACTATACTCTTTATTCACACTACTACAAAATGTTTTAAATACCCCGGGCGTTTCACACCAAATACACCGGATGATGCCCGGGGTAAAGGTTGCGGAGGTATTTGATAAGTAAGCTAATACACCGGGTCCAGTCCGAGGTAAATACTTCCCTTGAAAATTCCCTATACTTTTTAAGTCCGGTGTATTAGTAATTCAAATACACCGGGCAGATCCCGATCCGGGGTATATTGGAGATGTGTTTGATCCGGGGTATTAGTCATTTAAATACACCGGTTATAAATGTCCGAGGTATAAAGAAATAGGGTATATACACCGGATATCAAAGTCTGACGTATAACGTTAATGAAATTTAACCTGTTATTGATGTATATACACCGGATTAGTTATGTCCGAATTAATTGCTCTGTGTAGTGTCAAAAATCACAATTGGATCCATATTAATATAGAAATATATAAGAAAATATTAAATATCTTTGGATAAATAAATATTGTTGGATAAACAAAGATACAACCGCATGTGCATGACAACCAGTTTTGAAGGCATTGTCTCTATTTCAGTTTTGGTTTTGAGGTTCACATCCGATTTCGCAATCGAGATCTCTTGATCTTTGAATGAAGGCGCTCCATGATCCTTTTTTGCCTTCTTTGATTTTCTCTTCTTAGACTTTGCATCATCATGATTAAGGGTGGATGTTAGTTGATCTAAATCTTCATCTATAGTGTCGTCCTTTCCATACCTTAGAGCTTAACAAAAAACGGATAGAAACCCGGTTAGTGCAACGAACATAAACATCCAAGTTGCATGGCACTGCTTCCCCTGTTATACTGTCTTATAGAACACACAAGTAAATGCAAGACTATTTAGTATATTCAATGTACATTGCATGCGGATTGTAAATGAAAATCAGTGATGCATTTGCACTATTAGAATAAAGAAGTTCTTCAAATGAGTTCAAATTTGGCTAGGTTGACAAGTGCCATCAATTATTTCTTTTCAAATAAAAAATATACTATCTATTTAGAAAGGTGAAAGCACTATGCGAAATTTTAAAATAAATATCAAGATGCAACCATCATAACTTTTACCTATTTTCTTAAACGAACACAGATTTTGACACTACTATTACAACTACGAATCAGTGAATATTGGAAAAAGAAAACATAAAAGGGATAAGATAGCCGACATATACAACTATACAACTGAACTTTAATTTTTTAGAAGTACTAATAACAAAGAAGATACAATATAGATTCAGGATTTGCAAACAAAACAATTATCCATTAACAAAAGAAAATATCTCAATGTTTACCTGGGACAATATCTTTGCACATTCTGACATTGTAGAAAGTTCTCTTTTTTGTGAGGCAGCGTCAAACGTAGACAACAATCAATTCTCCAATTCTGAAGGAAAGAACCAGAAATAACATACAGCTACATTCAGCGCCTCAAAGAAACGAGAGCATTGTAAAGTGAAAAAGATATAAATAACCCTTGAGGAGGTTCTATCACCCATTGACATTTAAAAGAATTGCCCTCATACGCATATAGCAGGGGCGAATTTTATATGTGTCTTAAGTTTTTTTTTTCTTTGGAAGGAACAAAGAGGACAAGAGGTGTGATTGGTTAATACAGACTATTTATTTATTTTCCTAACATTTACATGCTACTATTTGTGTAATTTATTTATTTATTAACCGAGGGTGTCTAACTAAGTAAATTCAATATAAGTGAAAAAGAATGTTCAATACAAAAATTTTCATTGATCGTATCAACTTCACTCACCATTGCAATAATCCTGAAGATTAGCAACTGCAACTTCCAATCCCCTGCTGGCGGTAGCATTTCCTGCATCTAAAGGAGCTCCTATACCTTGTTTTCCAACATCTTCCTCAGCAAACATTCCTACAACAAGCAACAACATAAAATTAAAAGGTCGACAATATAAGCCAAACAAACTGCTCAACAGGATCATGAAGATTTAAACATTAGATACCAAAAGGTCATAGCTTCCTCAGTAAGAGTCCATATTGTGACTATGAACAAGTAATAAGCACAAAAAATTGAAATTAGGAAGGGAAAAAATGGCAAGGCTTGAGAGGAGGGCAAATAGGTGAGGGAATCAGGACAAAAAATAAATCATGTCTTACATTCTCTTATCAGCTCTGTTTACATCTATTCTCAACACGCTAAGTATAAAACTTGTAAGCTACCAAACATTACATGATCCCACTCATTACCATTTAACTGAAATAGGTCTAGTCTATACATTTCAGAAGGTTAAACTTCATGATTAAAATAAGTGATTTCCAGATAATAAAATTAAAAAGGATAAGGGTGTATACTTCAAGCAAGCTTCTTGATAAAGCACAACAGTATATGTCTAAAATGATCACTCCTAACCATAAAAAACTACTAGTACTATCAAATAGAAATCAAATCCTGATATATCAGATTTAAAAACCTTAGAAACAATATGAAGGAGTAAAGCTGTGAAACTTAAAAGTGGTAAAAAAATAGCCTTAAAAAGCTATGCAGAAGACATAATAACTTACACAACTTTTGTGCAATTGAAGCAGCCTTTGCAACACGACTGTCATCGGAAAATACAGGTGAAAGTTCCATGAGGTCTCCAGGACTGCTATTGAACTCCATCAAGTACTGTATATTTTCAATGTGATCAAATAATCTTAGCCATTAAGAAGCAACAATTTACCCCTTTTTCAGTGAATCAGGAGTACCTTTATTAGACCTATTGTGTGGCTAGCAGTATCTATGTTGGAATCAGCACTTTGAGAAATGATAATAATAAAAGGTCAATATTTAAAAAAATGCATCAATAATAAACTAATTGGCACCATCCATGCCAAGTACTAAACCAAAATGATCTGAAGCAATGAATTCAGTTTTAAAATCATCAAACAAGCCATCTACACCCTTTTCCAACTGCAAAACAAAGTATCAAGGACAAGTTAAAACCTCATTCCCCTCCCTAAGTAATTTCATCCTCGAGTGTTCTTTGAATACAATAGTCAAAACCAACCATGCTTAGGATGAGCCATGAAGATTTTTTAATTAAAGGTATCACAAAGCAAAGAAAGTTATCTCCCAAGGTGTTGCTATTTCATGAGCAAGGGGCCAAGGAGCATGCACCACAATCATAAGAAAGTACGAAAGCCATAAGCCCTAAGCACAGGAATTCGGAATTCGAGTCGGAAGCACAGGGAAACATTCTTACAATCAAGATAAATTGGAAAGGAATTCGAGCACACACATGAGAACCGAACAGACCGATAGTAGAGGCAAAGAAACAACCAGATACAATTGCTGGAGTTACCAGAACGATAGCAGAGGTGCGGAGGCAGAGGCATAGCGGCAGAGATGCGGCGGTAGAGGCACGGCGGCAGAGGCACCGCGTGAACGGTGAGCGAGAATTGGGAGAAGGAAGGAGACACGAGTGAGACTGAGATGGGAATTGACGAACTGTCGAACGATTGAAAAACCTAACGGCCAAGGATATCGACGAGAGAAAGTGAGGAATTAGGGCAAAATAGCTAATTTCATATGTTCAAATACACCGGATATTATACGCCCGGTGTATTTGTTTCTAATCAAGTATTAAATACGCCGGATGATACAAGCCCGGTGTATATTGTGGTCAAACATATCCCGGATTTAAGAATATCCGGTGTATAACTTAGCATTAATGATCAAATACACCGGGCTTGTCAAACCCGGTGTATTTGATATGGAACATTTTTTATTTCACATCAAATAACGTGTGCGGTGAACGCCCGGGTTAAATGTCCTGAGGTATTAGCCAAATTTCTGTAGTAGTGTCAGTGTGTGTAGTAAGTGAACTGAAGCCTGTCTATTCTTATGGCAACTGTTTTTACGTTTATGGCATAGGCTTGTGGGTGGTGAAAATTCACTGGTTACGAACCAATTACATTTAGGCCCCTTCCTACAATTGTCATTATTGTCAGGACTTGTTTTCTCAATCAGTACCAAATGTGCCTATGTACTGAAAAACAGTGAAAAAAATACTCTGTCATCTACTTGATAAAACTGCAATATATATTAGCATCACCATTGATAAAAAAATAACTAATAAAAATAGATTACTTAGTCACATTTTTTGGAGAAAACAAGATACATATGTTCATCAAAATCTTTTCCCAACAATCAAGAACAATATTATTACATATAATATGGTTATATTTTTTTGGTTGAGAAAACTGTACATGAAAATTGAATCGGTGACATCTGAATATTATCCTCAGAGATTTAACAGTTTGAGTAGACGTCCAAATACATGCGACATAACTATTAGGTAGCAGCAGGGGCAGACGTAACATATGCTGATATGCCCCCTCTGATAAATATTTATGGGTCCACCATTGGCAGCAGGGAGTAACACTTTACGCATACTACACTCACACCCAAAAAACACACACTTATACACAATCATACAACAATAATATTATCATTACATACTAACCCAAGCGACTAATGAAGTACAAAGCGTTACTCGTAACCTTGGCCACATTCTTAATCCTCCGCTTTACATCAAACCCTAACCCCTTCGAGTTCTTCCCTCCTCCTCCGACCTCCCCAATCCCCTCAAGACACGTGTCCTGATCAGTCAACGCAGCGCTGACCCACGTCTCAGCATTGCTCATGTGCCACTTAAACGCCCCGGTGTTCCGGGCCCGGACGGCCCGAAGCTCCTTCACGGTATCCCGGAGCTCGGCCGCAGCGTCCGAGAGTTGGTCAAGGCAGTCTCTAAGAGCCACCGCCAACGGGGCGGCGCCGCCATTATACTGGGCCCGGAGCCCGGCCACGTAGGCGGAGGCCTTCCGGGCCCGGGTGTAGCTGATGGATACGGCGGCCCGGGCCAGGTCGGTTCGGGTTCGGGCCGGGCCCGGGTAGGTGGAGAGCGTCCGGACGCATATGGTGGGGTATCTTGCGCGGTGGCAAGATGAATGGATGAGATTCGCGGGTGCACTGTGGGCGCGTGCACACGCGATGGAAGAGATGAGTAAGAGGAAGGAAATGAGTATGAAGTAGGGCGCCATTTCTTGAGTGGGTAAGAGCAAGTGAGGTGTGAATGGGTGCTTGAGAATGTGACTCTAGTAGATGAGTTTGTGAAGGGAGTTGAGTTGCAAAAATTGTCGGCATGGAGTTAGGTGTATATATACAGTGACGGACGCAGAACGAATTTAAAGGGGGGGCACGACTTGTCTCGGAGATTCAATCGAATTAATAATAACCGACAAATTTAGTTACTTAATACCTTAAATAGTATAAAAAGTCACTTATTTATCAAAAAATTATATTACATATGCCATCTAATTTATGCAAAAAAATGACTACTTTATAGGAAAAAATTGGAAAGGAATACATTCAATGTGAATAAAAAAGTAAAATGATGCTATGGGGAATTGAACCTTGGTGGAATAAAAACAAAATTGAATAATAAACCATCTAGACTAGTTGATCTTCATGTCTTATATATTAATACCAATTAAGTTAAAATATATTCCTATTTAACCTAAAAATACACATATATATACTAGTAATACCCGACGGAAGGGGGCACGGGCCACGCATGACCCCCTGTGTCCGTCTATGTATATATATAGAGAGATTGGTGGTGTATAAAGTTGAACTTTAATATATGATACACTATGTTGGATATGGGGTGTGATTTGAACCCACGTTCGATAGTAAATTTCTGGCTCGACCGAAATGAACCATATAAAGTAAAATAAACGAAATTTGAAGAGGTTGGTCTATTAAGATCGGATATCGGTCTCATAGGTTATAAGTTCGATCTTGAAGTAAGGTAGATGTAAATCCTTTTGTAAGAGCTTTTTAAGCCTTTGGGTCTTTCCCTTTTTTGACCGGGACACCATCACCTCATCCTAAATTTTCCCGAACAAAAAAATAAGTAAAGTCCGTTTACCGACTCAACGTAGTAGAAGAAGTGATGGCGAGACTTGATTTTTTATAAAGAGATAAAAGGTAAAAATTGAACCGAAACCTCGGTCGTTTTACATATACTACCTACCATTAGGTTACCCTTACGACGTGACGTCCATTAGTTTTTGTTTGAGTACGTTGGATAGCAACTACTACTAGTAGCATGTAATCACTAATTATTGAGTAATTATGCTACGTACTTTTCTTTTTAAATCCAGGTTTATGATTTGCCAAAACTGGCAATCCTAGTTATAAGACGTCTAAATCGGGTTGCATGAGACAGGATTGACAGGTTTTTTATTTTTTTTGGTCGAAAGGATTGACAGGTTTGAATGTTGCAAGTCGAATAAGATATATTTCACCATCAGGCTGGATTAGTTAGGTTTTAATACAAATGACAACCCTTATGACAAGGACTAATTAATGAATTATAAAATATTTCGACCAAAAAAAATGAATTACTGTATAAAATATGCATTGAGCATTGGTATAAATTCAAATTTGGAAAACACTTCCGACCAAAAAAATAATTTGGAAAACACTGTTTAAACTATAAATATAGAAATTTTAAAAAAAAATATAGGGTATTGATTTTTGAGATTAAGATAATAGAAATCTCACAATATAATCAAAATAAAGTTCAAAAAAGTTGTTAGTGGTATAAGTCATTCACACATTAAATTAAGGGAAATTCCTTTTGGTGCCCTCGTGATTTTGATAATTCCTTTTGGTGCCCAAAAAAATTTTGGTTTCCTTTTGGTACCCCTGTGTTTTGCAACTTTACCCATCCGTAACCCAAACCATTCATTTACACAAAAATCGTTAACCTCCGTTAACATAAAAATGCAAAACAAAAAAAGAAAATTGAAATTATAAAACATGGGCAAAAAAAACACGTGAATTCGAACCACCGTGAAACCCTTCTTGACCTCTTCTCATCTCAGTCTCCCATGGGGCATTCTAAACAATCTCAAACCCTCGCCTACATCAAGCACCACCTCCTCGGCGAATTACTCTCTCCCTTAGCCACCTCTGGGGACTCCGATATCTTCGAATCCCCTAATTTCGAATCGAAGCCGGAGATCTTCGATCTAGTTTCGCCGTCGCCGTCGCCGCCTTCGAACCGAGATCCGAGATCCGAACCGGCGTGGCTCCAGAGTGTGGCTGGGGACCTTCGACCGAGCCGTGGAGGCCGTCAAGGCCTACGACAGGGCCGCCTTCAAGCTCCGTGGCTCCAAGGCCATCCTCAACTTCCCTCACGAGGCCGGCAAGATGGCCTCCGACGCCGCCTTCGAGAAGAAATAGGAAACGGCGGCGGCTAAGGCTGGCCTGAAGAGGAGCCGTTGCCGGCGCCGGAGAAGATGGCGTGTCCGTTGACTCCGTCTCTTTGCTTCCACCACCGTCGTGTTTTTTGTTGTTGCTGAACTTGCTGGTGAAGGGGTCAACTAAAAGTGAACAACAAATTACCGTATTTTTTTTGCCCATGTTTTATAATTTTAATTTTCTTTTTTTGTTTTGCCTCTCTATGTTAACGGAGGTTAACTATTTTGGGTAAATGAGTGGTTTGGGTTACGGATGGGTAAAGTTGCGAAACACAGGGGTACCAAAAGGAAAACAAAATTTTTTTGGACACCAAAAGGAATTGTCAAAATCACGAGGGCACCAAAAGGAATTTCCCTTAAATTAATGGTCGAATTGGGCTAGAAATGTTTATTACTAAAAAATTGATAGATTTTATTAGGCTGTTATGATTCACCTTATAGTATTTAGTTGGAGGACATAAATGTAGGTAGGAGAAATTATGAAGACACCGAGTGTAGTCTGAAGTAGGTGGGTTATAGTTAGAGTCGGATCATTATATACTATCATTTAGTATTAACATGTTACATGTTAGATTGATTCAAGTTTGTTCATTTGGGCATTGGATTAGTTGTTTTTCGGATGATGGGTAATTTTTAGTATCCAAACTACTCTCAATTAAATACTTCGAGCTTCTTGTTTCGGCCTTTTATTGATGAACTAAGAATTCGGTTTATCATACATGTCTATTAAAGACGCGATTTCCTTATTCATCAAGAGTAGGATAAGTATGTGCAAACTTGGTTGTTAATGCTCCGCTGTTATTCATTATCTTTATAAAGACATTTTCATTTACAATGATATGTTATACTTATTTCTAAGTTTAAAAGAAAAGGCTTTATCTTTCGTACATTTCAAATGCCTAAGATACTCATAAAAGATACCCAAAAAAAAACCTTACACAAGTCATTTTGTCACAATTCTTTTTGTCGGTGTTCGAATTCATTGCCACTTTCTACACGAACCAACTTCCCCCCGCTCTCTCTGTCATCTTTCATTTAAATCTTCTTAATTCGTGACTTACTAGTCTTATTTTTCGTTTTAAAGACTTGAGTCAACCAACATTAAATCAAGTGAATTTTTATCACAAAATTAATTGACAATAGAAAGAGTAGTCACTCTTATTCTAATGTACCAATCATATTTGAGTACATTAATTCAACTTAACATGCATAAAACTTTACATCATCATCATCCCTTGTAAAGTTGTTACAAGATGACTAGTATTTTCATAGTGCGGTAAAACAATATCGGGTAAATAATGTAAATTATATAGGACAATTCTTTTCATATTTCCTTTTGAATGACAATACGACACAAGTTGCCGTTGGAGGGTCCATAGCCATGTGACATAGATCAGTTCCATAACTAGTGTCTCCCACGTCTGACCAAAAAAAAAAAGTGTCTCCCACGCACCCCTCAATTATATGCACGTCAATTAGTACTCAACAAAAAAATTATGTATAAATATATTTCTTCGGCTCTTCGTTATATTGTCATCATATTTTACAAAATTGTGTATTCTGGTACTTATAAAAATATTTGACAAGATTCAAGATAAGTATTTCATAACGTTGAAACCGCATGAAAAAGGAACGAAAGTTATCATTCTTATAAATAGAAAGCTCTAGTAATGGGATTGCCGACTTGGATATGTTCAATAGAAATGTTAAAAAGGATATTTACATCGTTGTTACCAATCGATCCTATTTAAGGTTTGCTTTCGTTATGGAGGGGTATGCAAGCTGGTTGCAACTTCTAGTAGGAAATACTATTGGTTGCAACTCCTAGCAACACAAACTAAGATATGTTCATTACCTAAACTAGCTTAACCTGTCGTGCCATGCACGATTATCACGACTATATTTCAAATATTATAATTATTTATAAATATAATTTTAACATAAAAAGATAAAGTGAAATTTATCAACAAATGGTAAAATAATATGAATAAAAGTTAGCTATCTGATCTCGTCGTATCATCCTCAACTATCACTGGAATTTTTATTTTTTTTAGATTTATTATAAATTTGATATTGATATAAAAACGTATAAATATAAAATTTAACATAATTTTGTAAGAATATTTTATTGTTTTTATAAAATGATAAAATGTATAAATTTTCTTAATTACAAAAAATTCAATAAACAAACTTTACTTATAGTGCAATCTATTAGATTTGTCTATAATGATTATCAATTTTGATCATATAAGCCATAAGATAAAAAAACATATATCTATCTAGGGCTTGGATTAAAATTATTTATGAGTAAAAAGGTAAAAGATATCATAAATCTTTAGCATGATATTAGGTATGATAGATATTAGGGTAATAGAAAAAATATTGATCAAATGGAACAAAAAAAATGAATATGGGTTTATTTGGGTAAATTAGTTGATTAAGAAAAAAAGGTTTAAGAAAGATGGATATTAGGTGTTAAAAGAGATAAATATAAGAAAAAAAAGTAAAAATATAGATCGTAGCTCTATAAGTAATTAATAAGGAAAGTGTAAAGCTTTAATACTTTAATATAGTGTAAAGATATAGAAAATTTTCTATCTTGATAATAAACTTTAATACTTTAATATATATATAAGATAAGTAAGTAAAAAGATAAAATTAAAGATTAGATCATTAGAAGATTTTAAAGATAGATAGTATATCTTTCGACCAAAAAAGATAGATAGTATATCTTGAAAGATAGATATTAGATGAGTAAGAAAAAAGATAAAATTAAAATTAGATAACTTAAGAGAATAAAATATATAAAATTGTTATTATCCATTTGAATTGATTAAGACAAAAATATAAATATGTATATAAAGTGGGGTCAAAATCAACGTGGTGGCTTGAAAACGGTCGGCTTTTATAATATATATATTGATTGTTTAATTATGAGAGATAAAAGCTAAGTTATTAGGAAGATAATAATTATAAAATGTGAAGCGTGAGTCATTGTCGTGCATGGCACGACGGGTAGAGCTAGACTATATAAGGTACATTCTACTTGTTAGTTTATGGTTATGGCCTTATGGGTGTTTATGTTTTGCGTTATTTTTGGTTGATAAAATCAATAATTTGATCACTATAATACAAATAATTCACATAAAAACATTTAAATAAAGTTATATATTCATATGAAAAATATTATATAAGTTTTATTAAATTAACATGTTTTATTATATGGAAAATATTAACTGGTTTATTCTTCACATATAATGGTCCAAATATGTACACAATTCCAACTCAGTATGACCAACCTATTAAATCAACCTTATCCATAGGTTTATTCTCCATATAAATCTCCCAACCCTGTACTTGAATCGAAATCAAAATGACAGACTCATCAAACCGACTTAACTGATAGTTTATTTCTGATGAATTGATAATTTTTTTTTAAAATATTCAATTATAAAATCATCTCCATACATATACGATAAATTTGCATATTTAGGATTAAGAAATTATAAAATATTTTGTATAATTCAATTAACACATGTCAAATATATTACCTCAATAATTAAATCAATACTATTCATATTAGATTTGTCAAGCGGGTCGATTTGGTCGGTTTCGATTATTTCGAGTTGAGTACAAGTTCAGGTCAATCGGATCAAAGGTCAAGTTGGATCGGCTAATGATATATATATATATATTCAATGTACTTTCTATTAAAAAAGATGTATCGATATATCATGTATTATATTACGATATAGAAGATAGAATTTGTAATGTATATTTTTAATATAAATTAAATAAATATTTCAATAAAGCTTTAGCTATACATTACTAATATATAAGAATTAATTTTGGGTATAAACTTATTTTATGTATGCAAAAGAACCACGTATTTTGATAGTTTTAATATGTAAAACGAATTTGATACGTATTTTTTGATGTAAATTTTTAAAAATATTTTAATCGATCATGGATTGTGTTTGTACCAAGATGAATACTTGATCGATATCTTTGTTATAATTCTAATAGATATACTTGAAAGATACGATGTATTATATGGAGATAAAGATCTTTAATCTTTTACGTAGCAAAATGTATGGAGATAAAGATCTTCAATCTTTTATGGGGAGATATATTTTGGCTAAATATATGGATAGATATTGTTGATAAGGTAGTTAATTAAAAGATTGACAATTTACGTAGTAAAATTAGGCTAGTTAATTAAAAGACTTTAAAAATTAATTTTGTTAAATATCTGGTGGGGCCAGAATCAACGTGGTGGCTCGAAAACGGTCGACTTTTATAATATATATATATTGATTGATTTCACAGACTATGGTTCCCACAAAGAATGTGTTTCTATTTGTTTTGACTTGATTTAAATGAACCTAGACATGTCTAAACTCTAAAGATGACTCAATCTGTTAGGCCGAGTTGACGAACCTGTACTTGAACCCGATCCGTATCCATTCATTAATTTCTAGTAGCTCGGAATGACCCAACTCAAGACTAACTCAATACGAGCCTCACCTTAGAATGTATGACCCAAACTCGACCCCAAAAAAATGGGATTGGCGTTGAAAACAAGCCTAGAACGATCAGTAGGCGTTGCTATGCAACTATTGGCATAAAGCAATAGGTTAGACACCCTTAGAGAAGAATGGTACATGTAGCACGTGTGCTAACCTATTTGCCCAATGAACACAGCCTTATTTTATAAGTGGGTTCATAAAGTGAAGCTCAATGTATATAGAGGAAGGTTGGTTGTGAAGGGATTCAATCAAATTATTGTTTGCAAGGATTGTTATTGCTCATGCAACAACTCATCGGAGGCATTTACGTCAATTAGATGTAAACACCTCCTTACACATCAATTTAATGTCAACCACTTTAGGAATGTAAGTTTATGTGTTTGATTCTTTTGTACCATAAATTGAAGAAGGTACCACACTACCTATTTTTTTAAGACTAAAAAATAAACAACCCATAAAATTATTTAATCTTCGATGCAGGTTCCTCCAAAGTATTGATACAAACGGATTGGTTACTAAAATTACCATTAACTGTACATATAGTGTTCCTCACCACTGTACACATCAAGTAAACAGAAAAGCCGCTCCATGAAACCAGATCTTGCAAGCACACTATATAACAGAACAGACCAAGACAATTTAATTTAAGATCAGAATTGGAATTAGTGTAGAGCAGGGATAAATATACACAAAAATTCATCATCATCATCATCCTCAATCATTTTGCTTCAAAAATTCGGCTCGGTCTTTCGTTATCTCAGCCGCGAGTAACAATAGTTGCACCATCTCAATGCCTGCGGCAGAAACAGACTCAACCTTTTCCGAGATTGTCTCGCTAGAGGAAGCTTCGTCTCCAACCGCAGACCAACTCAGAGGAAGAGAACTGCTGAGAGCAGTGTGTACTAGGTTTGCCTCGTCGATGATGCTGTCTATGTTTCTCATTAAGTCACGATCATCATCGGCGCCATTTTCGTACATGAATGACTCATGAGCCTGCAAGATTATCAAGAAAAGCAGCTTACATCATATTATAGTCAAAATTTGCAGCTTTTAAAGACAATGGTTAATGTTGAGTAATCAGGCATTGAATCTCTGTTTGCTAGTACAATTGCAGAAGTAGTTGTCACCTTTTTTCATTCCTGTTCTTCGTTATGACAAATCAAAAGTGTTATGGGAACGGAGTTATCAATGACATGACCATCTTCATCTAGTAGTTTTGGGTTTTTATAAAGGAATGACCAACTAACATACTTAGAGACCCAAAACCCGAAAAATAGTCTAACCTAAGGTAATCGATATGCAGAATGATCTGTACCTAAATCACCAAAACCCAATACAACTTAGCCATGTGTCCTGTATGTTATCCATAACTACGGACCCGAGAAATGGCCTAAAACCGAATACACCTTAACTATACCCTGACGTCCCTAAGCCCTAACAGACCTGGCTAGCTTCATGGAGTGGGGTACAAATCTATTTATTTTTTAATTTGATCAAGAAAAGCTATTTTTTTATGGTTCAGCTACAGGTTCCAGCTTTGACCAGTTTACCAAATCATTCAATTATCCAATCTTCTATATAGTCAAATTTCTAACGCATGTTGAAGGCTCTCCCTCGTTCAGTGAGGAGCCCATGATCATGAATACATTTCCTTAAAAACCAAATGCAGCACATGGCCAAGAAGTACATAACAAATTACAGAAACAATTGAGTTTCAGAACCCACCTTCATAAGGGCTTGTCGAAGCTTTGATATTTGAGAAGTCAGTTGCTCCAAATTTTTCATGCTCTCATTAAGGGTTGCAATTTCAATTCTCATCCTACAAGAAAAAAAGACTATCAATAAAGAACATACCAGAAGTATTATTTATCAACAACTGCTGCAAATGACAATCCTATGCATAAGAATAAAATGGAAAATAAATAGTAATGCAGTTTATTGATAGTGAGCAACTATAAAAAGGCTCACACACACACAGACCTTGCAACATCCAAGTTGTTGCTAGATCTTCTAAAGGAGAAATATCCTTCAGTATTCGGTTGAAAGCCAGTTTCTGATACACCAAACTCAGCTGGGCCGACCAAACGTTTAAGACCAGTTCTCTTCAACAGGTTCTTAAATCTCCCTTCTTTAACAACGGCAAGTGTTCTGTCATTATCATTGGGAGGACCCACCTCTGGTCGGTTCTCATGATTGGTTTTCCTATGAAGTTGCAAATAAGAGTTACATGTCTGTTTAGAACAACCATTCAGAGCTGAAAAGTATCCATGTAATTCAAGAAGGCACACCTTAAAAAGCATTCATAAAGAGCAGAAGCATATTTAAGGTACCATTTATAGATAAAAATAAAGAAAAAAAAATATAAGCACTTAAGGCAGTGCGATGCAAAAGGACAGGCAAACAAACTCCAATAGAAAGTAAAACAGGAAGACCTTGTCAATCATCCAACTAGTGACAGTAGCACGAGATCTTAATTTTCACCAAAAGGAAGATTAAAGAAGTCATGCACAAAAGAAGAAACAAATTCAGAGAGGAAAAATGTCGGCTTTGAGGCTTATAATAGCTTTTTAATGCCGTAAAACACCAAACAAGTAAGGCACCAACTCTCACTATACAATAAAATAGATAGAACAGTTGCAATTTTCAGCATAGAGAGCAACAGACCAAAAACAACCTATAGTTCTCCTAAGCACTTTTCGAAGTGATGCAAGGCACTTTGAAATTGACACTCAAACGTTAATAACTAATCCTATTTAGGTAAGAACAGATTCCATTAAAAAAAAAGAGGCAAGAATAGATTCATACAGCAAGAATTTCCGCTCCAAATGTTCCAGCTTCATAAGTGCCTCCAACTTTTCAGCAGTTACCTGGAAGATAGATTACTTTCACTTGTAAATGTATGATAAGTACGCAGAGACCTTAACTAGAACGCATACTATCTCCCAAAAGCCAAGGAAAGAGATCCAGGCTTCACAAAAGATGCAAACAGAGCAACAGGAGACCTTAAGCTGAAAATCTGCATTTGGCATATTCTTTTTTTAAATATAAATAATGAAAGGGACAGCTGAGTCAAAAAATGAAAAATTAAGAACATTGTTGTACAAGGGACTTTACAGTCTAGAATATCTACTGGCATATCTAAATCATCCATATAAGTGTAGACAAAATGCTAAAATACTTATCAAAGAGAAGAGAACTATATGTCTGATTAATTAAAATGCCAAATGTATGTAATTACAAGATTGAAATTTACTCATTTTTTATCAGAGATATTGGTTATTTTCAAAAGAGAACAAAAACAAAAGGAGACCTTACTTGATTCAAACTTCTCTGAAGCTCGCCCAATCTTTGCATAAGAGTGGCATTTTCATTTCTTTCCAGAAAATGTCTCTCTTCCTGTTGTTGCAGAAGCATCAAAGCTGACACCTGGAGTAGATGCCACAGTCAATGAAGCGTAGAAATGTAGACAACAATTTTTTACCAAAGCATCCACAACAGGAGCACACACCAATACTAAGAATAGACAGAACAGCAGCAGAATTTTAGACCTTTTCATGCAACGCTTGTGAAAAAACTTTGGAGCTATCAGCACCTTCAGCAGCAGTGGAATTACTTGTGCCAATATCCTGTGATTAATGAACTAAGTTTTCAGAGAAGAAAATACATAGAAATAGATCAAGTGTATATATACATACAGATATTTGTAGACACATGCACTAGTGCTATGCACTTAGTACATCACTAGTACTATACTGCTATCTGAATCTAGACACATGTATCATTCAGCAATTCAGACAATTTCAGATCTAAGCAGCAAGTCTTTGATTTAAGATAAAATAAATCAGGTTAATGGGTAAAAGGGAACTATCTGTTAATATTGAAATATTATAATGTGCATGCCACAATAATGAACTTCTAACAGTTCTTAATAAGCATATCCAATTTTTATACTTGTGAAGTAGTTTACTTAACAAATACGACATAAACGCCAAGACAGGTATTGAGAGAATGTTTTGTGGTGGCAGATTACAACAAACCTCATTACATTTACTAAAAAATTACACAGGAAAAGGGCACTGCAATTGCTAAAGTATCACTAAAAAGTTACGTAGCTTCACACCTCAAAATTCTTTTGGAAAAACCAACACATGAAGATGGACTGATGCTAGAAAAATGGCTGGTCTAGTGGTCTACTGATCTAGTGTCGGACCTATCAGTTAGCCAATTAGGTAGTACAAACCTCCAATCGTGTTTTTCAGTCATTCACATTGATGGGCTTTATATTTCAACAGGACTTTTGATTTTAACAAAACTCACGCTTTGCAAGAAGTTCAGCTTATCATCATCTTGAGATGGGACCAGCCTATTTCACTAAGTAACTAACTACACAGAGTAGTCTCATTATGATTTCATATGCAAACCTTACAGGCAACTAGCTAATCTTTATGTGGCTAGATTAAGCAACAAAAACCTTCAAGAAAAATAAAGGAAATCCTTCCAAACTATAAAAAGATAATGAGGGGGACAATGGGAAACAGGCTAATAAAAATGATAACATATCTAAAACCAAACTAACCATGATAGTCTGAATCCTCATATGAGCATCTTCAACATTCTTCACATCAGGAAAGCTTGAAATTTCTTGTCTGATGAGGAGTGTTGGCCCAAAAGTTTGTTCAATCGCATTAGCAATTGACATAAGATATGATTTTTCCTCATTAAGAAGATTTACAACAAAACCTCTTTGCTCATTATAGTACTGGCGCAACCTTGATATCTCATTCTTGATAAATTTATCAGACATTTTCTGCCAGGAAAGAAGTAATTGAAGGTATGAAAAAGTTTCGAACCATCAAAGATGAAGTGTCAAGAACCCTTGTCAAAAAATGGCAAGATCCTCACCTTCTTCTTTTCCAACTCACGGATTTTCCTCTTCATGTGAGCTTCAATATCTAAACCCTGCAGCGAATCAACTTACTATATCAGATCCTGTCACGCACTACAAAATCCTTGAAATATCAAGATTCAATAGTTAAAAAATAGTATCTTACCATTCTTATCTTATTTTGAAACTTAACAGCAGATTCTTTCCAAGAATCACGCTCTTGTTCCAAAGCACTCTGTCTGATCAAAAACATTACAAAGTGTATGCAAAAGAAAGCATGTATTACAAACAAACCCACCTAGAAATTGATAACAAAATAAGTAGATAGAAGCCCCAAACTTCTTATTCATGCAGTACAGCAAAAGATAGTCATACATATGAAACTTCGACTTGGAGGCAACTGAAAACAAGCTAAGAAAAACAATTGACCTTGCCTAGCTTACTCATCAATAAAAACAGTCCCCATACATTGAGTTCAAACAGAAAGATCAAAACAACCTACGTATGGTTATGCAGAAACATTGAGTGCAGATACTCCTATACTAGTTCAAATCCAGTAAATTGGCATTGCAAGTTTGCAACTTTGAAGCAATTTTAATTGGCTCCTCACTGGAAGGAAGCTCACTTTTGTTAAAACAGTTTTATTAAAGGTCAAATCCCCTCCTACTATAGAAAGTCAGATGTTATCTGAAAGTGAAGAATTATATATAAATACTAACTAGAAGACCTAAGACATTTCCTCTCTACATATATATGTTATGTACCTCAATCATGAAGAGAGTTCGCAAATCCAAATTTAAGGAGGAAAAAAAAAAGCAAAGGATATTAATAAAATATTGACATGATAATGCTGCAGTGATCTCATTTACATTACTATCCTACTCAACGTTGTATAAAAAGACAATAACTTACTATGCATTCTGCAGTTTCAGCTTCTCTGTGAATATTGAAATTCCATGCTTCCTCGGGATCATCTAAAAGGTAAGAGCATTTGTCAAGGTAGCTACTGATGTCATAATCAGGTTCATATGCTGATTGCTGCTTGATTTGATAGAACTTATCAACAATCTGCAGTATAAATATATAATTAGAACAAACCACAACAGATGACTGTCACCAATTGAGGAGGAGAATTAGCAAGCTATAAGATTCAAGCATACTAGAGAATTACCTTTTTGAAAAGTACATTCTCCTCCTCACGCTTTGACACATCTGTCTCCAGCCTAGTGACAAGGTCTTGTGCTTTACTGGCATCTGAGGTTAGTTCTTCCAGCCTAAATCCAAATTGCACAAACACATTGCAAGAAACAACCTATAAGAGAGGAAAGAAAGGTCTCTGCAAGTGTTGAACTAACATATATATGGTTGAACACAACAATATTGTACCTTCTTTGACAGTCATATAGTTTTCGAGACATAAGTTCCTCATTTTCCTTGGCCTTTTCAGCCTATATGTCACCAAAATACAATTTCAAAATATACCAACATGACTGCTAGAAGAACCTTATCAAAGAAAGTTAAATAGGAAGATTTTGACCTCCATAAATGCATTATCTCGGTCAGAAAAAGCAGCAGCAATATTTCCCTGGAAAAATTTAAGCTGCCTTTCAACTTCCAACTTCTGTTAAAAAAAAGAAGTAAAACAAACAATTAGTAAAACCTATATATAATTTATAACTATGGTCACAGCCACAAGATGCATTGATTCCTGCACTTGCACAGCAATGAAATATGTTAACCAAATTAAGAGATATACCTTTTCAACTTCTGCTCTATGAAGATCTTCCAACTGAATCTGGGGAGGAAAGAAAAGGCAACCGAACATCAGCGAAACATATAATGAAACAGCATACACTCATGAATAAGAAACTTAATCTCACTTTGATTCGAT
This sequence comes from Polygonum maritimum, assembly GCA_963924305.1. Classification (NCBI taxonomy): domain Eukaryota; kingdom Viridiplantae; phylum Streptophyta; class Magnoliopsida; order Caryophyllales; family Polygonaceae; genus Polygonum; species Polygonum maritimum. The sequence goes on from OZ002735.1 coordinate 1,573,767, forward strand.
GAGCCTCCGAAAGCTCCTCTTTAATGTTTCCTCTGTCCCTTACACATTCAGCCAACTCCTTTTGCAACTTCACAATCTCTTGCTCCAGCCCAGCTGTCCTAGTATACCATGAATTTAAACACAACACATTTATTACGCATAATTTCAACTGCAATAGCTCTCAATACTGAGTTGCAGCTGTCATAGTTCAGACTGAACAGTCTATACCTCTGGAAATGCATTCTGGTCGCAAGAAGGAGGTAGCTAGGGCCGGCTTGTTGTGTGCATAATTGCTCAATATCTTTTCTCAGTTCATCTCTCTCTGTAAAAAGCAAGAGCTTCTAAATCCCCATTCACTAACAAATTGGCGAACACGTAGTAGAATTTCCAAATAAGACGAAGTCATAACACATACCATTCTCCAATTGTGTAATGCGAGCAACCATCGGATCTATACCAGTAGAACTATCGTCCATATCTAAAATACATACATAAATTCGATCAATTTCCAACATTCTAACCAAATTCCTTCTAAAAAGATTTCTAGTTTGCTGATTTTCCACTTTACTAGCAGTTTCTGTAAACCTATATCCTTCAACTCAGTGGCGGATTGCCAAGAAATTGGATCCTTCTCAATTGAGAGATACGAACCACGATTGAGATAGAGACATTTGAGGAAACACAATTGAATTGAGAAGGAGAAGTTCAAACCGATCAATTTGGAGACTTTGACGAAGAATTATTTCTCCCGAGTCTGTCGTTCCGTCCTGAATCTCCTGACTCTCTCTCCGTTCCTTCCTAGAGCTGTTTATCAATCAGTTGAATGAACTTGGGCCTGTTTAAAGACAGGCCCAGTAGATAAAAAAGAAAAAGGAAAAAGGAAAAAGACCTCATCGGCCCGGAAAATTGAAAATTTCTAGTTTTTATTAGAATTTTATGTCATTATTTCTAATTAATAAGGATAATATTAAAAAAAAGTATAGTAAAATAATAAATATGTGAAATGATAAGTATTGTATTATTTAACAAGAAAATCAAGCTGAAAATTATTTATTAACGGATGAAGTATTTGTTTTGAGCGAAACGGATGGAGTGTTATTTTTATTCAATTTGGACATGTTTTATAAAATTTTAAAATCTTTAGCCTATGTGTTCTCGTCAAATTTTGGAAAAAGAAACCCTTATTAGTCAACTCTATTTTTTAATCAATACCTCTAATCTAAGTATCAGTTATGTTCCTCCACTAATATTCATCAAGACAGTATGGACGTGGTGACATAAGATATATAATATAGTATTGTATTAAAAAAACTAAATTAAATTAATTAACAAATGAGTTCTTGGAATAGAGACTAATAAATTTGTTGTGTACTTGTCTGTATGTTATGAAAAATGAGTTTATGGTTATTGATCTTTAGTTGTCTACTTGTCTGTATGTGATAAAAAATGAGTTCATGGTTATTGATCTTTAGTTGTCTACTTGTCTGTATGTGATGAAAAATGAGTTCATGGTTATTGATCAGGGGACTAGGACATAGAAGATAGTATATAATACAGATGTGTCAGGCCAAACACGTCCTTATGTAGCAACAGGGTGCTTTGCAAAAAACATGAGCAAAAACTTTACAATCATTTGGGCAACCACTGTTTTTTACCAGAACTTGCAGCATAACTATATCATATATTTTGAGACTAGTGTGAACCAAGTTTTACATAGTACAAATAATGAAGGGGGCAATAAATAAACCAGACACCCAATACTAGTGGCTAAGGAGCTTTGCTTTGCCTACATGAAAAAATACCATCCATCGGCAGGCGAACAAAGATCAAGCGGATATGATCGGTTTCTGTAAGTTTGCCATGTAAGTCAAGTAAATGGTCCAGATGTATGAAAACCCATTGCTCACCAAAGGCTACAGGTTCATATATGCACACAAGTCAGTATTGATACAATAAATGACAGCAAAACTAACTGTGATGAAAGGGAACGAACTTAAAAAGAAGACTCACTTGTAGAGGAACGGGAACGAATCTGTACGTGACGAAATCACACGCAGGCCAAAACATGATGCCATTTAGCAATGTAGGGAACAAGTCCCTCCTCAATCTAGCTATAATGTCAGTATAGTTCTCACCTGAAAAAAAAAAATCGGTCTCAAAATTAATGGACATGGGAAACTCCACTAGAAAGTAGCAGGACATCACAAAATGGAACTGAATTCGTTATGGCTCTGAATCAGTCTCAAAAAAACCAGTCACAAATTCAGCGCACATGATCAGGAGATCACAAATGAACTTCATTTACAGCTCCAGAAAATCTGTCGAACTTCTGAATCTCACTTTAAGCATCCATCACAATTTATTAGTGAGACAATTTAAACCACATAATTGAGCAGGATCTGCAATATACTAAGCAATTTTGCCACCAGAGTTATATCAGGAAAGTATTCACAATCAATTGACTACTATCAGAGTAGCACTGCTAAATTTGGTCCCTAAAAAATTGGATTACACCTTTAAATTTTGGGACATTGTCACTTCCCTTCCCTTCAGGATAAATGAATGAAAGACTAGAAAAGCAGTTCGACTGAGAACAATTCAACAGCCAATATTCAGTAATATGAGAAATATCTGTTTCTTCAATCATTGTTCAAGTAACATAGAATGGTTCCATTATTAATCTTGGTGACTGTATTTTAACCTACCATATAAAGTTACATTTTTACTTGATTGCTATCTTTCGGAAATGTTACACAAACTGTAGCTATCATAGCATTAGTCCACACAAAAAAACCGGTCTTTGGTTTCAAGGTAAAGAGAAGATGCGTTCCAAGATTACAAACCTTGCAATGCTGCATTCATTGAGAAGAATAAGATGGTCATGAGAGGTCCATAAACAGATTGCCCTAACGCCATTTTCTTTGCGGTGGATAACAAATCACATTTTGGAAGGACTCTTGACATGAAGTTAAACCAGAAGTGCAGTGTGGGTCCCAAAATTAACAGTCCGTATGCAGCCATTCGCGATGTCCGCAAAAAATCATATGTTGCAGTAGATGAAAGAGATATTGTCTGAAGAAATGTAAGTTGGATAAGAATTTATAATATCCCATATCAATTTCTAGAAAAAAAATGTTTTAAATCCAGCATAATTCAAATAAAATATCATCTAGCCACCAAGTGGAAGTAAAGCAAAACATACTCAACGAATGTCCAAACACTTTATACACAATTAACAGATGAAACTATATGACTCAGCAAATCCGAGCCAATTAAATGCCCAATGTTTTCAATGTCCTCCATCACTAACCATATCAATCAATGCCCCAAATTTTGTCAACCAGCTATATAACCTTCATTAAGAACTAAGGTGATGAAAACACTAGATGCCAGACTAATACCCCTCCATAATTAGCCACCACAACTAAACCGCAATAAGAAGATTCCAATTTTATGATCTTTGAAGTGTAGCTCACATCAAACCCATGTACAAGACCTGCTCTGTCAGCCCTGCTCCAAAAATAATGCAATTGCAAATTCTACCCTCCATCCAACAACACCTTTTTCCAAATCCAACAAAAAAACAAGAAGGGGAAGTACCAAAACCCACCCTAAAACAGGTTACTCTCTCACAAAACCAACCATTAAATCCAAAACACTTTCTATAATAACACCCTGTTATACCCTATGTTACCCGGAAACTCCAACGAGGTGGTGTTTCCCGTTTCGGACGGAAACACGGAAACTGGGAAACTCGTTTTTACACTAAAAATACCGAATCTTGTGTTTCGCCGTTTCTGTTTCGTTCCCCTTTCCGTTTCCGTGTAACGTAGGTTATACCCCGGCAATTACCCTAATCCAGCCAAATTTTCAATCAGTGAGCAGTAAAAACCGTAGCAAAATACTACCTAGCTATGATGGCTTTGATCTTTACAATTAGAAAATTAGGATCATGCGTTAACTAGCTAACAAAAATCAGTGTTCTAAGAATCCCTTCTAGGCCCGCCTAGGCCCCATATAGGCGTTAGGCGGACGGAGGGTGCAAGGGTGTCCGTCTAGGACGCCTACACAACCTTATAGTTACAAATTTCTGCCTAGAGACCGTCTAGCGTTTTTTAGAACATTGACAAAAATGCATGCAATGAGGTACAAATTTCTACTGAGAGGACAAAAAACTTAATAAACAAAATCCATTAGGGTTTGCACATGCCTGAGAAGACAAGTCAGAGGCGATGTAAATGAGAGAACAAGTAATACTCTTCGTCAGAATAGGGCGCAATTTCACCATCCCCAAATACCAGCTCACAAATCCAATCCTCGGAAACGAAATCGATCGGCGACTCGAGCCCAACGAAGACGAAATCAGGCCGGGAGCGGCGGTATCGAATTCCTTTCCCCTTTTGAAGAAATTGGAGAATCCCACACGTTGCTGATGGCGCTGAAGAGGAGGGGACGGATCCTTGGGGAAGGACTTGAAAGGCGCGAGATTTTTGGTGGTTAGAAGACGGCAGATGGTGGATTGGCTCCTGAGGAACGAGGACGCCATTGTTGATCGGCGTTGAAGGGGAAGGAGACTTTCGAGAGGGTTTAAGGGGAGGGTTTTGGAGTTTAGGTTTTAATTTTCCCCCAAATTTTTTGGAGTGGGGGAAGGAGGAAGTTTTGTAGGGCGGCCCATGAAAGGGAGTGTGGACAGGTGGCGAGATGGTTACTCGCCACGTGGAATTGGATTATTTGGTTGATAAAATTTGTTGTTTGTTGACCGACGTGATCAAGTTCTGGAAGCTGTGAGATCTTGCCACTCAGCTAGCAGTTCGATTATTAAAAAGGTTGAGTGTATAAATACACACTTATAAGCGTAAGTTGTTTATAATTAAGCTAGTCCATTTAATTAAAAATATGTTATTAGATATCTTTATTCAGATAAATTTGTTGTATTGAATCTCACATCGCTAATCTTTCATCATACGAAACAAATGCACACTCACTTGTCTCTTAGTAGGTTATCCAATTTTAAGGCACGTAAGACTTTATTAGCCATAATTACAACAACAACATAGGTAGGGTATATCAAGACATCATCATACTTGGTACATTGGCTCAGTGGTTAAAAATGGAACTGGGTCACCCAGAGATCATGAGTTTGAGATTCGATCGTACTGGAAAGGGTCTTCCTTAACCCCTGACATTACCCGGTCCAGACGTAGATTAGCTCCGGTTAATCGAACCGGACGAAAGGTCAAAAAAAAAATCATACTTGGTATAATTACAACTGCAATGGCATAGGCGCACCACAACGATTAGTGATGTTATTCAATAGGTCCGAATCAAATGTCGTGTGTCTAAATAATTAGTTTGGTCATATGTTTTAGGCCCTCAAGTTAATGATCTCAATCATTTTACATGGCCTTTGTTTAGCACGTAAATCTTTTTATAACACATACCCATATCTATTTTAGATATGAAAAATAAGTGGACAAGTTTATATAATCCACGATAAATAAATGAACAAAGATTATCCATACCATATTAACGGGCGAACAATTTTAGATTATCCACAATAAATGGGCGAACAACTATAAGATTGTTCAATACTACCTTATTTAGTACCATTTTATGACTAAAACTCAGTGGACCGGGGATTCAACTAAAACTTTGAACAAAGGATATTGTCAAATGAAGTACCCTTACAAAAGAACACACTAAAATTAAATTTAACACAACCCCTGTGCCATGTAATAATATAAGCATATGGTACCCAAAACACTAATGGTACATGACCTACAAAAACCTACCTCCTAAATTCTCCATTTTCAAATATAATGAAAGACAAACTGGAATGAAAGGTTCTCAAAAAGAAAAACTGGAATGAAGGTCATATAATCACGACAACATTAAAAAGAAAAGGCCAATGTAGTTCAACCCCTACTGACTCTCTGACACCACACAACTCTAGCCTGACTGTGATTTCATACCTGATACTAGAGATCCAACGGAGCTTGTAAAGTATTATACCGGCTTAATGATACAGAAGATGTAAACGCCGACAGGCTTCTAATCTGCATGTTGTCACAACAGAAACGAAAGAATAATAAGCAAATACAAAAGGGTTTCACTTTACTCAATGAATGGAAAACAAACTAAAGGATATAAACTATGCTAAAGAGAAAATTTTGCAAGGCAAACATATTAAGAAAAACCCTGTTTTGAGGGTTTTATTATCACTTATCTTTCGATTAGAAAGATATGATATTATAAAATCGTGCATGCGAAAATGGGGTATCAGTTATCACCAAAGATCATCTATGGTTTTTTTTCCATCTCAAAAAACAAGTTTCAGTCAAACCCAGACTGGCTAAAAGGAAAGTCAAAATAGTCAACATAAGGGCATAAGTACAATACGCATTGTAAAGCGGTTAAATGATGGTGGAAACCATGACCATGAGTTATACACAGAAAATGAACTTTACTTAGGCTAGGACACTGATAATGTAGAAACAGCAACTTATCAAAAAGCAAAGTAAGTCTGCATAGAATAAGAAGAAACATATACCTTTTAGATAAGACAAAGAAACACCACTTTAAGGAGGTCTATTTCTCGGAATGGCCCCGCTTTCCCTTTCGGCGCCCGTGTTGGTGCTGCTGAGCATGCCGGGAGGACTTCTTTCCTTTGGTACTGCAAGACACAACACAAACTGTTAACAAAGCAAAAGTCGGGTTTATCCTAGGATGCACACAAGTTAAAACACTTACAGGAACATGGCTGAGCACAGTCTAGATAATATGATAACTGGAAGAGCCAGCAAAGCTGAGGCCTGCATGAAAGCATTAAGGAAAATTTATAAACAACAAACAGTTTTGTATTTGATCTACAGATAATTGAGCATTTGCAAAGGAAGATTTTGACTTACTACAAACCACACAAGCTCGTTTGTAACAAGATGCTTCATCAATTCATGATTTTCCATCTTTTCACGAACTGTAGCTTGGACCTAGACAGGATGTTAGATAAGTCACGTTTCCACTTTCCACGTGAGAATTTACTGTGGAACACCGAAAGGAAACTAGAAAAAGGGAACGTACAAGAGGAGAAAGTTAAGATGGATGCTATTATGCAATACAAGTCCATAGGCATAGTCATGTGATTTCTTGTTGATCTACAGGTTCAACGTTTCAAGCAAATTTATGCTAGTGTCAGGCACACTAAACACAAATCCGCCGAAAAGGGACGCCACTAAAGAGCTAATAAGAGAATTGGTATAAAACAGAAGCTTTAGTTTCATGATGATATGGTCAAAAGAGATCTGATAATTTTGTGACAGTAATCAACCACACTAAAACCAAGACATCCCCCTCTAACCAATATTTCCTAAAGCTCACAAAAATGAGATTACAAATATTGAGCACACTTGAACCTCTTCTCTTATGCTTTCCCAGTTAAAATAACTACTTTTGGGCATGCTTGCATGAATTCATCCTACTGACACTGCTACTTACTTATGTAGGATACAAAATATTATCTTGTCTTTCTGAGAGAGTGTTCATTTCATGCAGCTCCATGTCTTACCATGCATCAAAGTGGCCTGAACTAAAATCTAGTAAACTGTCAAATTTAGCATAACTTCATGTAAATAAATGACATAGTAAAATTTCTCAATCTACACCATATGGCCATTGCTGATTGAATGGTAATCAAATCAATTGGATGAGAACCCATATAGTTTACCAGAAGATATGTGCATGCCAAAAGGGAGTAAAATACTATGGAGAGTTACTACTCATCTACATTTGTTTAGATACTGATACAAATAAAATCTATTGCACCTGATGATGATATGCAGTTGCCTTTTCAAGAAATTCCCTGCAGCTATCGACAGCCTTTTTTGTGTAAGGATTCAAAGTAACTCTTGCCTTCTCAACATGAGGCTTTACCACAGTAGCAACCTGATCCACATATGGCTTGCTGATTTTCTTAACTTCCTGCAACCATTTTAAAATTTAATTTATCAGTACATTTGTTGATTATACTAATGAAAAAAAATGTGTTTCGAGTTACCTGATAGTAAGGATTAGTCAATTCTTGTACTGTACTCAGGTGTGGCTTCACATTAGTCTTCACTGCCTCATATGCCTCAACTGTTTTAGTACGTGCTAGTTTCAGATGTGGTTCAAGATACTCCACTGTCAGCACCCATTTATCCTTCACAGCTGGCACCCAATGCTTTGTAACCCGGAAAATATAATCAAACCCATCTATTAGCTAAAAAGTGTTTTCAAGAGAAATATTTTGCGTAACAATCTTATTCACTAGATAACAAGTTCTATGTCATCAGGTTGCTAGAGTTCTCTACAGAGCCATACAACTTGCAACAACAGTAAGACATTATTATTCAATGGCATGCACATATTAACAGTAAAATATATCCAACTATATATTTAAAACAAACTTAGTCTTATCCACACATATGAATAAGCAACAAGCATATGTACTAAAAAACAAATAGCAAAACAAGCTGTTTCATAAGTTCGAGGAACATAAAGAGACTCACAGTTTTCATGTTCACTATGTGGGGAGCAGCCCATGTTTCCAATTGAGTCTTGATCTCCATTCCCTGGGGAAAATGTGAAATACAAAACAAGTTGACAAAAATCTTGATGGAGATGACGGTTAAAGATTAATAATAAAATGTCACAGTCACATGAAACAAAATCCTGTTCATGTTAAAATGTTCTATAAAATGAAAAAAGTGCGAAAATTACCTTCTCGTTTAGTATATTCATGAAAGGCTCTCCATGCTCATTCCACTCTGTCACTATGAAGACCTGTGGTAGCCAATGTTTATTAGAGCTTGACAAAGAGTTTACCAGAAGAACCATTATAGAAACCTTTCTCAATTACCTGAAGACGATTGGCATGAGTGGCGAGCCAAGGTGGAAGCCATGAACCATGAGCCTACATAAATAAATGTAACACATCTATTAGCCTCCTACGATAAGAAAATACATAGTTGCATTGTTATCCAAGCAAAGGAATTACGTGAAAGAGGAGAATATTAAGGCAGGAGTGAAAATTGGTACATCAGAGCAGATGAAGAATATGACAATTACTATTGCTAACCAAATTCCCTAGATATGTAAAACCATTTTTTCATGTGTTTTGAAGGTTAGGGGGTTGGGTTTCCATGAAATCTAACACAGATCATTATATGCATGATTACAAGCTACCACCGCTCAAGCCCTACAGACATGTCCAACTTTGAGATAAAACACTTCTGCCATTTTGTCCCAAATAGCATCCTTGAATTTTCACCAAGACAATAGGATGTTATCACACACAATATTCATGAAATCATATAGTTGTAACACATCCATCAGAAAAGATTAATCCTGAATTCCTGGTCATCATCAATGATTGCTAAATAAGCTTCATCCTTGTCTAACCACCTCTATAATCCATTATCCAACCGTTCAATTATTCCAAAATTATGTTGGTCAAGGTACTCCCTTATGAGAAAAACACAATAGGGTGATGTAACTTCTACTTGATAGCATGCACATCAGTAATCCAGTGATCCATACCTGAGACTATATATAATTTCTCCTTTTGTAACTTAGGTTACATGTTTAAAAACCAAATAAGTAATTTCCAATATGCAAGGAAGTGGATCCTCGGTGTTATAAACAATCATTTACAGCTCACGGTTAAAAAGATATGGTGGCCATAGAAGGTAAAAGCAAAAGAGATATTTGACCATTATGATGAAAATCAAATCTAAGAAAAATAATGTTTTCTTTTGTGTCAAGTAGTTCTTCCAAAGAAAATGGCAATGGAAGACAAACGTATACCATTTGAAATAAAGGGGTTAAAATTATGCGCCAGGATATTAATGAATAGAATGATGAAGCAGCATTTGCAACTCCATACCTCTGACAACTCCTTAGATCTAGAGCTGGCGTCCAGTTTTGCCTTAATCATCTCTTCCTGAGTAATATTACGTATTTGTTAAATGTAATGCGGCAATCATATGACTAAAATCCATTTCAATGCACAAACATACCTCAGCTACTCGAAGAGCACGCTCTGTCTTCCGGATTATGGCTTTCTGTTCATCACTGACCTTCTGAAGCTGCAATACCATTGCGTAAATTTTGAATTCCATGCGGAACAAACGGACAAATTGACAGGTAAACACATCAAGCAAAATTAACTCACTAATCAAACTTAAACAAGGAAAGAATATAGAATTTTGTTGAAACAAGACAGCCAGCATAATCAACAAACTGCATCCCTCATTTTAGTTCTTCAAGACAAAATTATATCCATTTATTGGAACTCTTTGAGCCATGTAAAGTAATATATAACCTTCCCTTACTAGACAGGGTGAATAAATATAAAATATATATACATTTACTTCTTTAGAACTCTTATTTCTACTCTAAACTTTCCTAGCAACACAAACACCAGAGTCACTTAAGATGGGGAGTACATTAATCAAGAGTCCCTCAATTTGGCTACGAGAATATGGAAATCATAGCCAACTTTATTGTCACTACTGCAGCTGCATCCCGTGTTAGGCCAATTCTATCCATGTACAACAAAAATCAAGAGTCTGTACCCTATCAAATTGGACCAACCTGACCACAGTGCCTCGTGATGCATTAGGTAATAAGATTTCCAAACAAGAACAAACTTGTGTCAGAGTAAGCCGGTATTTCCAGGACTTGATAAGCATATGGTCCAAATTATGGAAAGAGTTGGAAAGTGTCTAGTGAAATAAATTTGGTTTAGTTTTTGTTTTTCTATGGAAAGCCACAAAACACCCTATTTCTGAAGTGGCATGCGTTATGTTTAATACACACAAAATTCAGCAGATCCATGAGTAATAATACATATAAATGATATAAGTAGATTCATGTTTAAGTCAATGGGTAAGAAAACCTTACTTTCTTGAGTTTTAGATTCAGTTCCTCGATTTTCTGTTGAGCTTTATCAGCTCGGGCTTCCAAATCTTTCTTCTCCTCACTTTGTGTTTCTAGCTCCTTCTTTAGCTGATCAAACTGAAAAATGTAAAGATGATTAGCCAAAAAAAATAGAAGATGAATATATGTAAATTCAGAAAGTACATGGTTAACTGTTAACCTGCTTTTGCAAATCAGTAGCTTGAGCATGAGCCGTCTCCACTCGCACTTCAGCATCAGATGAACCTTTCCTCTGAGGAAAAAGGAGAAGGAATTTTTTAACAAATTTATAAAAGATAACTCTACAAAGTACAAAACATCTTTCAGGCTCATCTTGAGATACAAAATCCTTATCTAACAAAAAAAAATCCAAAATCAGCTAAGTTGACATATATTAACATCAACGAAATCCAATTGTCAGACCTGGGTGGATTCTATCTCACTCTGCAACATCGAAACTGTTTTGGACTTCTCTTGGACAACTTTCTCCAAATTTGCCACTGTCTCATCCTTGCTCTTAAGACTGTTATCGCTTTCAACAAGGCGTGTCTCTACAATCAGCAACAAGGTTACTGACATCAGATTGGCAACATAGACTCACCAGTTATAAGGCCATGCTTGTTATAATCCAGTTTTGAAGTCCTTTTATCAATTAAGATCAAAATTTCTGAAACATCTTTTGTGATTACCAATTCTGAGTTCCTTCAAATCTATAAGCATGCATTCACCAAATAAGTTGATAAATAGAGACAATTAGTTCTTATTAACCGCTACATGGACATGCAATTTCCTAAGCCAGGTGTGAAAACCTCTACAAGGATTTTCTCAATGGTTTCTAGCTACGCCAAAAAGAAACAAACATTATACTTCATAAAAATCCAAATAACAGCCCTTGATCTCCAAAAGGAAACTAATATTAGCTCAGGGAATCCAAATTTTTCTACAAAACCTACAAATAAAGCAAGCTCTAGGCAGTTTGATTCGCAGACTTCAAAGCACCGAAAAATTCACTCAAACAGACAATCAATCCAATTGAGCATAATTTGATACCTAGGAGATGGATCTTGGACTTGAGCTTGTCCAATTCGGCATGAAGAGCAGAAGAATCGGCTCCATCCGACTGAACTTCTCGAAGAATCTGCACATCCTCCTCAGCGGAAACTCGACAACCTCCAAAACCTAGGGCGAAAAGCAACACCGTCGAGAGCAACAGCGCTAAGAGCCTCGTGTCCGCCATTGACGAGCAGTTAAAGCTCCGCTTAACAGGATCGGAAAGCAAACGACAGATCGCAAGAAGTGAAGAGAGATTCTCAATCGCTCTCACTTTCTGAGGCTACGAATCCAACTTCTGTAGAGTTTGATATGATTTGTGATATCCAGTTCAAGAGGGTGATTAAAATATCGGACCGGGTTTTTATAGAGGACGAAGTCCGTACGGATGGGTTCATTTGAAATTTGTCAATCGCTCTCACTAATACAAATATCTTGTTATATACGATTAGTGCTGAATATAAACTCGACTTAAAAGATGGAATTTTGACTTGATATCGAGAATGTACAAGTTAAATAAATTTGTATCTTATTTGATAATATTTTTTTATGTTTTATCTATAAATAAATAAATTTAACTAAATTGACTAAGTTGATTACTTAAGATTAATTTTCCTAGTACAAGTACACCTAAACCCCTTTACTTGCATTAAGGAGTGTTTGGGAATCGAAGGACAAAAGTCCAAACAGAATGTAATTCTAAAGCGCTACCTAGATAGGAAAAGAACGAAAAGGAATCAAATGAAAAGAGCCACCCCGTCGCCACCCTCCGATGTCGACGACCCTCCGCCGTTGACCATCCCCCACCGCCGGCCACCCCATGCCAACGGGCACCCTTTGCCTCCGGCCACCCCAAGCCATCGGCCACTCACCGCAGCCGACCACCGATCGTCGTCACGGGTCACCCCATGTCGACGGCCACCTGCCGCCGGCCTCCCACCGTCACCGGTCACCCTCCGTCGTTGACAATCTTTTGTCTTGTCCAACCACCCTTCGCCGCAGGCCACCCCTCGTCGCCAGCCACCCTCCGCTGCTCGCCAACCACCTACTCTGGCCACCCACCGCCTTCGGCCACCCTCCCCCGCCGCCGACCCTCCGCCACCGACCATCCCCAACGGCCTACCAGCATCCTCTGCCTCAAGCCACCCCATGTCGCCGGCCACCCTCCGCCTCCGGGCACCCCATGCCGTCAGCCACCCTCCGCCACCGGCCACCCCATGCCGCCGAGCACCCTCCGCCGCCGGCTACCCACTACAGCCAACCACCCACCACCGTCGCCGGCCACCCCATGTTGTCGGTCACCCTCCGCCGCCGACCGCCCTCCATCGTCGGCCACACACCGCCGCCGACCACCCTTCCTGAACGACCACCCTTTGCCGCTGCCCACCCTCCGCCGTCGTCCACCCTTCGCTGCCGGCAACTCTCTGTCGTCGTTCACTCTTCGCCGGTTGCGGTAGTAGGAATGAGGAAGAAATGAAGAGGGAGGAAGAAGGTAGAAGAAAGAAAAAGGGTAATTTTATTTTATGTTTCATTAATATATATATATATCATGTCCTTTTTGGTTATTTTTCACCCTTTAATCAACACACATTCTCGAACACATGTTTTTATGAAGTGTTCAACTTCAACACTATTATAAGTATCTACTATCAGCATCAACACCGTCAATAGTAAGGCTCAGCTTCATCATCAACATCAGCACCAAATTGCCGAACGGACCCAAAGATTCAAGTGACTTGATCACTGTCATTGCTTCTTTTCTTCTCAGCGTGCTTGCACTTTTGCAATCATGGAGGGAGAATTTGTGTGGTGGACTCACTGTTACTTATAGGATGTATCTCTTCTCGACTTCCTTCACGGAAAATGTTTCGTTCTCCACTTTCTTACTTGACAGCACCCTTTGTGAATCACTAAACGGAGAAAGTAACAAAGAGAACTTAACAATGAATTAATTCATAATAAACGATGTACCGAAGCAAGATTATAATTAGTTAATGCGAAAAATGAACATGAAGAAATATACCTTTCAGGTGCGAGACTTAAACCCAAGCTACCTGCTGGAATCATGATGGAATGAATACCCCAAATGGCTTCTAATGAAGGATGGCCACTTCAACACTTAGTGTGAGTTAGAAATGTGGTGACTCCTACCAACCATATTCTCCCGGTCTCGTTGCATTCCTGAACAAGGCATTTGAGCTCCATGATGACATGTTGAATAGGGCAATAGTAGGTACTCCTTTGGTCTAATCCACCACCACTAATAAACTCGGCAGCGCACTTAAGATCACCCACGTAAAACACTATCATTTTACTCGCATACCTCTTCACTAAACCATTTAGTGGGTGTTTGTTTAGTGGGAATCAAGAATGAAGGTATGGGTTTGGGAATGAAAACCCCATACTTGTTTTTTGGTATGTTAATATTGGGTTTCCAAACCCATACCTCAAAACCAATAGGTATGGGGATCTCATACCCTACTTATATCATGGGTATGAGATTGAAACCCATATTTAAGCTAATTTAACACATAACAAGTTAAAATTTTCATCAACTACCATTTATCATTAATCATTCATGACTCTTAGATAATCTATTTAGTAAGTTTTTTCAAGATTTCAATTTTTTATTTATCTCAATAAAAAATTTAATTTGATCCCAATTTTTTTACCAAACACGTGGCAATAAGTATGGGTTTCCAACCCCGTACCAACTCAACCCTATACCTTATCTCATTCCCATACCTGGATTTGTACCAAACGCCCCCTTATATCCACAAACTTGTGCATAGGCTGCTCCTTGGAAAGGTTTCCCAGTGAGTGAAGAGACAAGAGCTCAAATCTCACATCCCGCAAGGTCTCATGAATGTGACAATCTCTCCTTGATTTCATAAGGAACTCTTTAGAACTTTCGTTCTCATCCAAAAAAATGCGATAGACCTTTTCTGTAACCGAAGAGTACAATTCTCACCTAATAAAATAAAATAAAATAAAACCATACACGAGTGCTACATTGATTAAATCAAATAAGAATTCAACAAATGTACCAAAAACGAACTCACAAGCATGATGACGATGTTAAGAGTTACCAACTCACCCAACATATCCGCTCTCTCGCTTCCTCCCTCCCCACTAGGGGTGTCCATAAAAAACCGAAACCGAAAAACCGAACCAATAAACTGAAAAACCGGCATATTTTTTGGTTAACCGAACCGACATTATTTAAACTTTTGGTTTGGTTAACCGAACCGAGAATATTCACGGTTTTCGGTTCGGTTTCGGTTTATAATTTTCGCAATATCGGTTAACCGAAAACCGAAAATTAATTTTTTTTATATTAATATATAAGTTTGATTTATTTTAAACGATTAATTTTCAAATGATGATCTTGCTTTATTGAGCATTTTTGAGTTCTCTTGTTTGCATAGTTTTATTGTGGTTTGTAATTTCAATTATTTACTTGTCAAATATGTCATTGTACGTGCCTTACATAAGCCCTCTAATTAAATTATTTATTAAGTATGTTGTTCGAATGAAATACATACAATAATAGTTTAAAGTATCGATCATTTGGTTATTATAACTATCAAGGCATATAAAACTAGTATATTATTGAAGATCTAATCTAATTAGATTGTATTGTTTAATCATATTCGATAATATTATTGATCTTTCATGTATATTACGATAATCTAAATCACATAAACGGTTATTGATTAACCGATAAAACCGAACCGAAAAATCGGTTAACCGATCTCCGGTTAACCGAGATTAACGGTTCGGTTTATGTTTGTGTTTTTAGTTAACCGAAGTTATGGTTAACCGAAGTCCGGTTAACCGTAGTTACGGTTAACCGGGTTTGGACAGCCCTACTCCCCACAGATCCTCAAACCCACTCTCCCCGATCGTATCGCCTTTTCCGTCTTTCCAGGTCTCCTCAATCCACTCCAAAACTCGTTTCCTTTCGCCGATTTCCTCTCTCCTTCCATGGCGAAAACCGAGTCGTAGTATTAATCTACAGATCTTTTTCCTTTCGTGCTAACTTTTGGCTTTCGCAGAATCGAAGACGGCGTTGAACAGAATTCCGGCGCAGATTTGCGTTTCTCGAGGCGGAAGTAGCGTCGGACGGTTGCGATCGGGCGGTCAAATGGCGGTGGAGGCGAAAGAAGGATCCGCGGAAGTGAACGGGACTCTGTATCCTCCAATTGAGCCCTATAGCTCCGGATTTTTGAAGGTTTCGGATCTTCACGAGATTTATTGGGAGCAGTCTGGGAATCCGGATGGACATGTGAGTTTTTGTCATTACTTGTGCTGATTGTGTTCCTTTCTCGAGGATTTTCGGAATCCAGATTGAAATTTGAGTTCCGATTGTGATTTTAGACTGTAGGACAAAGAATTTGTTCCAAATTAGACTGTATAGATAAGTAGAGCGTAGTTTGAGAACAGGATATTTTGTTCATTGTGTATGTCACTGATCAGTGATGATGAAAAAATTAACATAGAGCTAATTGTAAGTTTGAAACTAACATAGAGCATCGTGATTCTTACTTCTTATGATTGTGTTCCTTTCTCGAGAATTTTGGAAATCCAAATGGAAATTTGAGTTCCGATCGTGATTTTAATGGCTGTGATAAATTGTAGGTCAAGGATTTGTTCCAAATTAGACCGTAAGATAAGTAGAGCGTAGTTTGAGAACAGGATATTTTGTTCATTGTGTATGTCACTAATCGGTGATGATGAAAAAAATTAACATAGAGCTAGATGTAAGTGTAAAATTTGTGTTCCTTTCTCGAGAATTTTGAGTTCCGATCGTGATTTTAATGACTGTGCTAAACTGAAGGACAGAGATTTGTTCCAAATTAGACCGTAAAGATAAGTAGAGTCTAGTTTGAGAGACAGCATATAAGTAGATCATCGCGATTTCTTACTTCTTATAATTGTGTTCCAGATCGTGATTTTATGGCTGTGCTAAATTGAAGGATTTGTTCCGAATTATAAGTGGATCCTAGTTTGAGAAGCAGCCTATTTTGTTCATTGTGTATGTCACTAATCGGTGATGATGAAGAAATCAACATAGAGCTAAATTTAAGTTTGAAATTTGACTTCATGTGGCCTCTCTGCTGAGTGCCTGAGTGGCACTGTTTACATGTGTATAAATAAGGGATGAGAGTTGATAGTAAGAGGGAAGCTTTTTGTTGGTTTCATGTATTTTTTAAGAGTCCGTACATATATGTGCCAAAAAGAATCATCTGAAACTCTTCATTCGAGGCGTGGAATGCTTGCATTAGATGCTATTGAGTCAACCTCGAGAAATTGTTTCTGTATCTTTTGGCACAATTCTTTAGGCCTGACAATCTTTTTTGTGCAGCCTGTTGTGTTTCTTCATGGTGGTCCAGGTGGTGGGACCTCGCCCAGCAACAGAAGATTCTTTGATCCCGAATTTTATCGGATTGTTCTACTTGATCAGGTTGGTTCTTCCAGCAATATATGAAATCAGTGCTTTGGAACCTTGATTGGATAATTCTGTTTGTTCACCAATCTTGATTTCTCACACTGCTTTTCCGCAGCGAGGTTCAGAAAAGAGCATTCCTCATGCTTGCTTGGAAGAGAACACGACATGGGATGTTGTTGCGGACATTGAGAAATTAAGGGAGCATTTGGAGATTCCGGAGTGGCAGGTCGGCGTTCTACACGAGTTAATCTGTATTTGTTAAGTAATTCTAAGCGGCCGACTTTTTGAAATCCTTGTTGGAATGTGCAGGTATTTGGTGGTTCATGGGGAAGTACACTGGCTCTAGCCTACAGCCAATCGCACCCTGATAAGGTGTGCTTTCTGAGCTGAACATTTTCGATTTTCAACCATGGATTCGTTTCCATAATTGAGTATCTGAAGTATTTTTGTTGTCTTTAAGGTCACTGGTTTGATTCTTAGAGGGATATTTATGTTGCGTAAGAAGGAGCTTGACTGGTTCTACGAGGGAGGCGCTGCTGCCATCTTTCCTGATGGTAAGATTTGATTCTATATTATTTGTTATCGAGCGCAGCTGAGGATTGATCGATTCTGCTAATAACCTCAATTGTGAAGCTCTCATGATTTGGGTGTGTGTTATTTAGGGAATCTTGTGTTTTTGCATGCTGCTGTCGGGCATAACAAAGTCTCATTACTATCCTTTTTTGAAATATAGCATGGGAGCAATTCAGGGATCTTATTCCAGAGAATGAAAGGGACTCTTTTGTTAATGCATACCACAAGAGATTGAATGGTGATGACATGGAAACACAAGTAAGGCTTTCGGTTTTAAGTCTTAAGAGTTGAGTTCAAGCTTTAGTATGCTTGTCTGTTTTGCGCACTCATCAATGGTTTTGTTAGATTCACTTGTTAACTTAGTTCTGTTCTAGCCAAATTGAGGAGGCCTCAGTATCTTATTGGACCATATAGATGGCTTGTCGTTTACAGTACATTGATTTTTGGCTTTCTCTCTAACTTTTTAAAGTACAATTGATTTGCCTTTTCTTTTATAGAAGGAAAGAATCATTTGATAAAATTTCCTGCAGCATGCAGCTGCAAGGGCATGGACTACATGGGAGTTGATGACTGCCCATCTTCAGCCTGATCAAGACAACATCAAGCGAGGAGATGATGATAAATTTGCTTTGGTAAGATCCATGGATGACTAATGCTTAAAATGTCAGATTTGTACTTCTGTAGTCTCTCCGTCATTCATACCCATATCTTTTTCTGGCATTCCTTGTTACTTTCTCCTTTTGCTACCTGCCATTATAAATTTCTGTGACTTTTTTACTTTACTAGTTTAGTTTATCTCTTCCTTTCTTCTAGTTGAGCTGTGTTGGTTTACGTCTACTGTACTTTTAATCATTGTAAATAAATTTGAAGCACCTAGTTAATGCTGTTTGGAACTATAGATTTAACTGTTTGGCTGAAAAACCTATTTTGTTATCTTGCTGATGATCATCTTGTTATCTGGACTATTCCATTGTTTTTGCCCTTTTGGGATACTAATCTGAGTAATTATAGGTAGTTTTTACATTATTTTTGTCCATGTTCGCAGGCATTTGCACGGATAGAAAATCACTATTTTGTCAACAAGGGATTCTTTCCATCTGACTCGTTCCTTCTTGATAACATTGACAAGATACGGCACATTAAAACAACAATAGTACAGGTATGCTTGCTACAGTACATTGTGTTGCTTTGTTCTGCACTATGTGGATTATTCTTTCTGTCATATTCTCCTATGGCTGCCATAGTTTTTGTTTTTATTTGTACTATGATAAGCTAGTGAAATCGTAGGTACATTTTTTGATAACAGAAAGGGTCTTCCTTCCAAGCCTAAGCCTTCATAATCTATTAAGAAATTCAGATCACCATAGAATTGTCATTTGTGTTAGCTTTTGACTTGTTTTAAAGTCAACACTTCCAAGTGGCTGTAGGAAAAGTTGTTGCAAATGCTAATAAAACTTGGGTTCTTCAGTGAGGTGGTTCTATCCTATAACACACAAAATACTTGAAGTGTGTCAGATTGGGTCCTGCCACTCTAACCAGTTTTGTATTATTCTTATATAAAACTATGAGTAAATCAGAAACATGAGTTCAAAAGGGTGTGATCATGCACGGATACCGACTAGGACGGGTAATTTATTTGATGTGACAATTGCCCCTGCGACGCCTGCATAAGTGTGTCAGATTACACTTTCTTTGAAATCTAATCTGAGTGTTGTTAACTTTGCCCCTCAAACTCCTGAGTATTCCTTTTTTTTGGTGGAAAAACAAAACACGGGCAGGGCCCGGGTACAGAGGGGGGAAAACTCAGGGAACAGGCACAGCTGCCCGGGACACAGCCCTCCCAGCAGAATCAAAACCCAGCAGAAGCTCCGTACAACCCGGCGGTTCAGCAAGCACATGAAGACCTAACGTAAGAGAGTGGGCAAGCCCGGCGAGGGAGTCGGCGATCGAATTCGCTTTCCTAAAGACATGAAGGAGACGGACTTCCCAGTCGCGTCTAATGAGAGCTTGGCATTGTCGGACCAAGTTCGAAAGGGGATGACGAGGGCTAACAGACTTCTTTAAGAGATGGATAGCAAGAGCCGAATCCGACTCCACAACAACCTGTCGGTAACCCAAGCTCCAAGAAAGGTTGAGGCCATCAAAGATGCCCCAAAGTTCAGCAGCAGGCACAGAGCACCGGCCGAGGTTGTGAGCGAAACCTCCCAGCCACACGCCCTCCGCATCACGAACGACCCCACCAGCAGTCGCAATACCATGGGTAGACACCGATCCATCCGAGTTAACCTTGACCCAAGGGGAGGTGGGCTTCGTCCAAGCCACCAAGATATCCTCGCGGGCCACCCTGGGCCCCTCGTTGGCCTTCTTCTTCTTCCAACTTAGGTCGTAGTCCCTCGCTCTAGAAAGCACAAACTCAGCTTCAGCGATCACCCTCCTAGTGCTGCCAAAAGCGACTTCGTTTCGCCACTTCCAAATCCACCATAAAGCCGTGGAGAAGATTTCCGGCCACCCGATGCCATCCATGGACTTCCAGCTCGAAAAGAGATTCTCACGAAACCAACCTGCAAAATCCAAAGAAATAAAACCAGATTGATTAGCAGGAGAACCCAAATTCCCCCAAAGCGAGAAAATAACAGAGCAATCACGGAAGAGGTGCAGAAAAGATTCACTTCCCTGAGCACAAAGCGGGCAGACGTCGGAAGACGAGAGGTGGCGCCGGAATCGCTCAGCATTGGTCATAATACTACCTCTGGCCACCAGCCAGATGAAAGTCCTAATGCGTTCCTGGACACCCAACTTCCAAATCACCTTGAACAGATGACCATCGTTCCATTGGAGAATCCCAACCCCTGTAATGAGCTTGTAGGCCGAGCTAATAGAGAAGGAGCCATCAGAAGTCCCCGACCAACGGAGAGAGTCGTGGAGGCCCTCGACATCAGCAATCCGAACCGCCGAAAGCTGCTGCAAGATATCAAGCGGGAGGAGGGGCGTCAACACGTACCAATTCCAGCCCGCAAATCCTGTCCAGTAACTACGCACAACCGCATCCAAATCGAGGGACTCAGGCGCAGCCAAAGCAACGTCGACAAGACGAGAGGCGCCCAGCCACCGGTCCAGCCAGAAACGTATGTGCAGACCGTTGCCAACATTCCAGCAACACCCACGAATGACCACATGTTGAATACCCTGTTGCATCCCTCTCCAGACAGCCGAGGTATTAGATACCTCATTCCCCGAATCACGCGTATACTTACACTTCAGGACCTGACTCCAGAGCCCTTCGGAGTCATGGAGAAACCGCCACCCCAGTTTTCCGATAATGGCAAGATTCATCTCCCTCATAGACCGCACACCGAGCCCACCTTCCGACTTAGGTTTGCACACATCTTTCCAACTGACCAAATGCATCCCTCTCCTAGAATCACTATGATTCCAAATGAAATTCCGGATGAGACAGTCAACTTCATCACAAGTCTCCTTGGGTAACATAACAGTGGCCATCGAGTAAGCAGGGATAGAGCACAGAACAGACTTAGCCAAGGTGATCCTACCCGCCAAGCTAAGCGTCCTACTCTTCCAGGAGCTCAGTCTAGCTTTGATTTTGTCCACCACCGGAGCGAAAGTGGCTTTAGACATCGGTTTGTGAAGAACCGGCATCCCAAGGTAGTTTCCAAGATCCGAAGTAACATCAAAGCCACTCTCCACCTGGAGCGCTTCAATCATATCATCACTGACATTGCTAGAAACAAACAGCTTTGATTTGGACCTGCTGACCTTTTGCCCAGAAGCCTTACAAAACAAATCAAGAACACCCATGATGGTGCGGATCTGCGCAACCGAAGCCTCCGCAGTAAGAACGATATCATCGGCGAAGAGGACATGAGAGATCTCCGGGCCTTTCCTCGTGACTTTGATAGGTTTCCAGTCACCAACTTCAACCGCATCCTGCACGAGGTGGCTAAGTCTCTCCATACAAAGCACAAATAGGTACGGCGAAATCGGATCGCCCTGACGAATACCTCTCGAAGGCACAAAGGATTCCGTCATCTCCCCATTCCATAACACACGCATCGAAGTTGAGCTGATGCAGGTACGGATCCACTCAACCCAGGTCTGCGGAAAACCAGCTTCAAGAAGCGAATCGGTAACGAAATCCCACCGGAGCCGGTCATAGGCTTTCTCGAGGTCGATCTTTAAAACCATCCACCCTTTACGCCCCTGCTTCCTCCGCATAGAGTGCACAATCTCCTGCATCAACACAATATTGTCGGAGATGAGCCTACCAGGAATAAAGCTACCTTACATCGGGCCAACAAGCTCATCGAGAAGAGGACGAAGCCGGTTAACAAGAATCTTGGTGATCAACTTGTAGATGACGTTACATAAACTGATCGGCCGAAACTGACTAATCGTGGTGGGTTTAGCAACTTTCGCAAGAAGGACGATCAGGGTTTTATTAACTCCATCAGTGAGTTGACCATGAGCAAAAAAATCCCTAACGAACTGACGAATAGAGTGGCCAACCGAGCCCCAACAAGCCTTGAAGAAAACTGCCTGAAACCCATCGATACCGGGGGCTTTGTACCCACCCATCAGCTTCATGGCATCCCAAATCTCCAAGTCAGAGGGCTGACAACAAAGGCTATTCCACCGCTCAGCAGGAATCTGCGGGAAACGGCCAGAGGGGAGACCAATCTCGACATCATCGTTGGAGGGCAAAGAGTAGAGTGACTTAAAGAAGTTGATGGCATGTCTCTCCACAACCGACGGTTCACAGAGCATCACCCCTTCATCATTCATGAGCTGATCAATACGGTTTCTCCGTCTCCTGACAATAGTAGAAAGATGGAAGAAAGAGGTATTCCTGTCGCCCGCTGAAAGCCAGTTCTCCCGAGACTTCTGGAACCAAAGAAGCTCCTCCTGCTCGAGGATATTCGAAAGCTCATCCTGCAGACTCTTTTCCGACTCAATACACCAGGAGTTGGCTCCCCGAGCCAAGGCGAGTTGAACATCCGACAACTTCTTGAGAGTGTCCTGTTTCCTGGAATGAATATTGCCAAAAATGTCCTTGTTCCACTTGATGAGAACATCCCTGATGGACTCCAGAGCAGCCGGAGTGGGGATGGAATCAGACCAATTATCATCAATCAGACGCCCGAAGCTACTGTGGCAAAGCCAAGCCGCCTCGAATCGAAAAGGCCTGCGTTTCCTGTTCACAATTCTTCTAGGCTCAAATTCCAACAGGAGGGGAGAGTGGTCCGAGCCGAACATAGGAAGGTGTCTCACGGCAGCATTAGGCCAGTCGAGCCGAGCAGAGGCGTTAGAAAGAACCCGATCAAGCCTCCGAGCCTTATAATTCTGCGCATCCCTCCCAGTCGCCCAAGTAAACTCACTGCCAGTAAAGCCCATATCAATCAGTTCAGCCTCATCAATCCACTCTTGGAAAGTGTCGGAGTCGGGAGAAAGCGGTTCCACAGTCCCCAAACTTTCCCAACCATGGAGCACGCAATTGAAGTCCCCCCCAAAGATGCAAGGACCTTGAACTCGTCTAGAGAAAGCCTTCAATTCCTGCCAAAAAGGGGGCCTGTTAGTCTCGTTAGGAGGAGCATAAATCAAGATTAAATTGAAAACCTTACCATTGGCCTGAACTTCAGAGTGAATAAACCGCTCATACAAGTGGATCACCCGAAGTTGCAGACCATTGTCGTTCCATAGGAGCCACAGACCCCCCGCAAATCCGATCGCTTCGATGCGTTCCTGGTGACTGAAATTGAGGCGATCACAAACAAGCTCAGCACGGGGGCCAGAGATCTTAGGCTCAAAGATAGCAAGAATATCAACTCTGTGCTGTCTAATGAGATAGCGCGTAGCACGACGGAAGCCGACTTTACCGGCCCCACGACAGTTCCACAACAAGCAATTCATCGAAACAAGGGCAAGAGACCACCAATCAAGAATCAACCCTCTTGGTCGACCGCCGAACGGACGCCGTCTTCCACCATCGCGTCTTCACCCGTCGGGGTGCCCTCGTCCACCGGACTAGCAGCGTCGATCGCCATAATCTGCGACCTAAGCCCTGCAATGGTGTCGTTGGCCTCTTCCAATTGCGTCGAGACCATCGATGGCGTGGCCACGGCCGGGACAACGGCGGCCGCATTCTCAGGTTGGTCCGAAACCTCATCCTCAAGAGCTGCATAATTGTTACTGGTTTCAATAGGGGTTTCACTTCTGGGCCTTTTAGCTGGGCCGCTTGGAGGCGGGCTTTTACCTTCATTTGGGCCTGACTCTTTCTTATTTTTGTTTCTCCTTTTATTGTTCTTTCGCCAGCTCTTTTGATTCTCATGTTTTGTCCCAAACAAGAACACGTCAGATTTCCTCATAGATTGTGATCCCCCAGCCGCCGACTTTAAGGAATGTTGGGATCCCGAAGCACCACATAATTGATCTTGCACTTTGTCTTTGCCTTTCCCAAGTCCTTTCTCATTACCCATGCCAACGTTCACACCATTTATTGCACCCGTGGCCATCGAACCGTCCTTCGCCGGAGCCTGGCTGCGAGAACTGCCTTCGCCGGCGCCACCACCAGCCTCCCCTGTCTTCCCCTTGCTCTTCCCGGGTCTCTTCCTCCTTGGGACTTCCATCCAAGGGCCATACATGGCCGTCGGGTTCACCGAATTGACCTGCGCTCCTTCCTGAGGGGTCGATTGCACAACCACTTCCTCCGATCCTGTCCCGCCATTAGTAGTAGCCACGACGGTCGGAGCGCAAGGAAGGGTGGTGCACTTGGAGGCTAGATGGCCGTATAGCCCACACCGGAAACAGATCATATGCAATCCCTCGTATTCTAAGAAATACAACTTTCCCATAATTGTGATAGTTCCTTTCAAAGGCTTCGTTAAATCCACTTCCACGCAGACCTTCGCAAAGCGACATCTACTGGAGTACAAAGTTTTGGTGTCCGCCTTGATAGGTCGCCCAATACCAACAGCCGCCCTCTTGAGGAACTCCTCCTCGTAGAAAACCAGCGGGAGTTTTGCGATGCGAACCCAAACCGGCGAAGTTGTGATCGAATCAGTTTCAGGGTCAAACTCAGGGGTCCAAGCCTTGATGATGAGATAGTGCCCAAAAATGGTCCAAGGACCCCCTGTAAGCGCTTGCATATAGTCACTCTCATGTTCGAATCTCACCACGTAATAACCATTGGGAAGATCCGCTATCATCATTTTCCCCGAAGGCCGCCACGTCTCTCTCAGTTTCTTCTCCATTATGTGATACGGAGCAAACCCACCAAGCAGCTTCACGATCAGGGAAGAGCTCCAAACTCCAGCGAGCACTGAATAGGCTTCCGGCGTCACCGAGACGACGGGATCGCTATTAGGGCCACCCGGGAAGTCAACACTCATCTTGCCATCCAGGAAGTTAGCCGCAAGTCTGCGGCGTTGCAGCCCCTCATCGTTAACAACAAGGTCTCTCCACGTCTTGGGTGGGGGTGCCGTGTTCAGGTTCTGGCCGGCCTCTGGGGGGGCCGGTGAGAGTGGCGGAAAGCCCGGAGGGGCATCCGTCACCGGAGGAGGCTCCGACATGATGCCAGAGACGAGCAAGAGGAACAAAGAAGGGCTTTGAGTTTATTTTCAGAGCGTTTTCAGAGCGTTTTTTCTTCAAATTTTGTATACATACTCCTGAGTATTCTTGAAGGAATTGTGCCAGAAACTCTTTGAGTTGGCTTTCTGAAACACCCTCGTTCTCGATATTGCAGGGTAGATACGACGTCGTATGTCCAATGATGACTGCATGGGAGCTTCACAAAGCATGGCCAGAAGCAGAGTTCATAGTATTATTCAACATCACCTATTTCAACAACTTCATAATCTTTCTACATTCCCTGCAAACTAAAACTCTTCCCATTTTGTTGTCAAACAGGTGGTTCCGAACGCCGGCCACTCTGCCAACGATCCCCCTGTAACCGCCCAACTCTTGGTTGCAAACGAGATGCACAAAATAAGTCGTCAGGGTAAAAAATGATAGCAATCCTACATGGTATACCGTTTTGCCTAAATTGGTATCTCGTGTAAGTGATTGGAGTTTTGAAGGGCAACTGCCAAGCATCCATGTTTTCATTTCCGGTGTAGTCTATGAAACAATGCTCCATTGTGAGCTGTAATAAAGCGGGGAAAAGAAAAAGGAACATAGCAGGCCATGGTTCCTCGGTTTATATGTGACATGGGTAGTTTAGTGGAATGATTATGGTTTAAAACCCGTTTAATTTAGTTGCGTAAAGAGATGCCGATGATTGGTAAACAGAGAACTCGATCTGAGAATTTGGGTTTGGAAGGCTGGTGCATCAAGATATGAGGCGGATCAATTCTAATCATAGAAGATTTCAATATGTGAAAATTGAGCATGAGTTCACAAACCGAAGATGCAAACATAATTGTATCATTTCACTTCTTGCCCTCTCATATTCTCATTTCTCATCCATTGAGTTTTTCGGCCTCCAAATGCGAGCTCCACAAACACAGGCGATTATGGAGAAGGACAATGATCAAAACATACAAATCTAGATAGTTCTAAGCCGTTAACCGGCTCAAACCCAGTAACTGCCTTGGTTGGCTGGCCTAGATTTTTAGTCGAACCCGGGCCAGGTCCATTGTTGCCCGGGTTAGGGCTCAAACCCAGTAACCACCTTGGTCGGCTGGCCTAGATTTTTAGTCGAACCCGGGCCAGGTCCAATGTTGCCCGGGTTAGGCACAGTTTAGCAGCAGCAACCGATAAGTGTGATCGCAGTATCAGCACACTAAGATAGGCATCAGCACAAATAATTTACAAATTACCATCCACTGCCACCAGAAAGATACCAAGAGAACTCCAAAACAAAGTCTGATTACAGCATTAACATATTCAAACAAGCTGTTAGATACGAATCAGTGCAGATAAATTTTATTAGTGACCGTCCACTACTACCACAGACACTCCTGCAATACACGGTTTACTTAAAACACAAAACGCCATTCTGCTTCCATGGCATTTCAGCATACCAACCACACGCCTACTAGTCTACTAGAGTTCCAGGGATCAAATAGAGATTTAAGTCAAATCTACTTAATAATGTCGACTAACCCAAATATTTATAAGCTAAATTACCTTGGAGGGAAGGAAAGGAGATCAAGTGGAGGATGTGTTTGCCATGGGGTTGACTTTCTGCAGCAAATTCCTGATCTCTTTCTCCAAGCTCGCTCTCGTCTCAGCAGAGATCGTACTAGCTGACTTATCCAGCATTGTTGTCATTAACTCAAGACTCTGCTTCATCTGATCAATTGTAACCTCAGCACTTGACTTTTCTTGAGTAGCTGTCTCTGCAGCCACCGGATAAGGCCCTGCGTACTGCAAGCACACCTCTAGGGAAATCGGCTTCACATTGTTTCCATTGATGTAAGAAATCTCGGGTTTCGTTCCTTTCTTCCTAATTCTCTTCTTTTTCCCTGGCGTGCCGTCTGTTTGGTTGGGGCTCACAGAGGCTGACATTGCCATCTCCTTCTTTGTCCTCCTCTTCCTCTTAGGTTTCGTGTTGGAATCTGCTGGTAGTTGGGAGTCGGGAGAAAAATCAACATTAACATCGTAAAGACCAGAAGGCGGCTTTTTCTCGTTTGTTGCTGGTTCGGTGTTTTGGTTTTCGGAAAGAGCATGGGAATCTGGGTCGTCTTCATCTAAAACACCAATCACTTCAGAAACTGGCAGTTCACGGAATACAGATGCACGGAACCTTTTAAAGAGAAGCTCTGCTGGATCAAAGGCACTGCTAAAGTAAAAATTCAAGTGATCAAAAGCTACCACATGGAGTTGTGTGAGGAGCTCAGCTGAAGAGGCAGTTATTGCTTCAAGCTTAACTGATTTAGTAAGTGATTTCCTTGACTCTCTCTTCCTTTTGCCGCACTTAACGAGTGAAAAGGTATCATCATCCTGGGTGGGGTTCCTTCCCGGGCTCTTACAATCTTCAAATTCTGATTGTATAAGGGGTAAGACATTAGACTCCTTGCCAAGATTTATGAAGGGGTAGCATAAGTACTTGCTCCTTTTTCGTTCTCTTGACAGTGAATTCCTGGCAGCTGTATCAGAATTACCCTGACCGTTTTCTACATCAGAAACCTTTTCCTCTGTGCTTCCCAGACATTTAGAGTTTTCTTCCTTGTTGCCATTCAGTAGGGGAGTTAATTCATGCCCAGTAGTATCCTCATCATCATGTTTCGGACCTAGTAGGGGAGTTAATTTATGCCCAGTAATATCCTCATCATCATGTTTCGGACCTTTCTCTTCTGCATTGCCATTATTCTCGGCACTAATGCCATCTGCCTCCTTAATTGTTTCACAGTTAGAAAGGTCAGCCTCAGAAATAGTCATCGGGAAAGCAGGTTTGCAAGGAACGGGAAATCCACCGTCAGTTGTAAGAACGTATCCTTTACTTTCTTCTTCATCAGATAATCCAATTGAATCTCCTGCAGCTGTTGGACTATTGAGGAGCTCAGTAGGGGTACCGTACACCAGCGAAGTGAAGTTACAAGCATCAATACCCCCAGCTTCAACAATGGGACTTCCACTTATGAACTTGGAATCTTCATTCCCAGTGCACCCAGCCACAGATCCTGGTTCACAGGTTTTGTTTTGAATGAACTCACCCGGACTTATCTCCATGACTAACAATCCTTTGCATGTGCTCCCCTGCAAGAGTCAACCTTCCAAATTAAAGGCCAAATATGTTTTATATAAAAAGCATAGTCTCACACGAATTGTAAGCATGAAAAAGGCACATGTCAGAAACACAAGGGCTTGAACAACACGTAAAGATAAATCGACAAAATGTGTGGATTCTAAACAGACGTGGACTTAAGCAGGAAGGGATTTGAACATTTAAAACACTGAAATCGAGTCAATCAACCCACTCATCAACTCTGCATCCACCTGCTTCCCCTTTGAAAGAAAATCACTCTGCATTACGTATGGCTTCTAAACATTCAGAGAATCTGTAGATCAACCTAGGGGTAATGACTGTTCACACAAAGGAAACACAGACAAGAAATAGCTATTGCTTACAAGGATAAGTGCTATGCAAGAAATGATGACGATATGTTAAAAACTCCCACTAAACTTAGCCAACTCTCCCTAAAACTGGGGGAAAAAAAGAAAGATAGAAAAACATGTTTTTTACCATACAGCAAACCTGTTTTTTCAGCATAACTTTTCGAAAATAAGGATTGAACCAAACTCCCACAAAATTGAATACAATATTAAGATAGGAAAATTATATTTTTACTTTCCAGCAAATCTCAGATTGCCCCTATGTTCCATTGTTGAATCCTAAACCATCTCATAAGGTACGCTTAATGACGACTGGAACACAAACTAATAGAAAATAAATCACACATTAAGTACCCTATGATGTAGTTATTTTAACCTTCAAGACCTTTTTGACATGCAAGTTATCAAACTTGTATAAGTCCCGAGCTACTCAATGCAAAATCAACTCATAGTTTGCTACATTATCAGGTTGATTATGCAGAACACAAGAGGATTGTATATAGTGCAATGTAGATTTTCAAGCTTGAAACATAAGAGAATAGTACTGGTTTCTGTATAATTTCCTTCATCACTATAGTTCAGTCCAACAATACTAGCACGCTATAATTTACAAGTTGCATAAAGTCAGTTTACATCTTGCAGAAAGTGAAGTTTACACGTTGGAAATAAAGAAGTTTGACAATTATATACAATCATAGATTCATAGTAGTCAAATGATTTGGTGAGGTTTGGTCAAAAGGTGCTCAAACATCAAACTAGCTCACGTTCTACTGTTCTAGAACGTTTAGACAGTATTAAATCTGAGTTATTCGACTACAGATTCAAAATGTGCGGTTTGAGTTCGCGTGTTTTTGTTTAAGCTGTAAATTCCAGAATGGTACAACTGCACGTTATGTCTCCATTTTTTTTTCTTCAAGGACTAGCACCTGACGACTTTTATGCACAACATTATAATAATATTTGATTTTGACCGCCAATTTCAATCGTCCAAGACAACAAGATTTCATAAAAACACAACTTTTTAATCATCCAATTCAGACAGTGACCTCTGATCAAACAACGACACACCTTTCCTACCAACCCTAGCTAAGCTCACAATCCTTTCGAAACAACACAACTCACAATCAGCTACATTCACCGGAACGAAACACAAAAAATCACCAGAATCCTTTCCAAATCAGAGAGGAAAAACCACGAAAACGCAAAATGCCCTAAATTTCAGCAGCGAACAGACAGCAAAGAAAACACGAGCAAAACCGACACCAAATCCCTCAATCGGACGCGTTTCCAAGTCTCGTTCCTCATCCAGAGCTCAAAAACGGCGAAATCGGAGCGAAAAACACGGAAAATCAAGGCAAAGGAACAGGAAAACACACATTGAGTAGCGGAAAGAATGCAAGCACAAATTCCGGAAAGGAAAGCGGTGAAACGAAGAGATCAAAGACCTAGAGCGTAGAGTGAGAGAGAGAGAGAGAGAGAGAGAGAGAGAGAGAGAGAGAGAGAGAGAGAGAGAGAGAGGTGCTTACTAGAGTAGTACGGAGTACGCGACGGAAGCTTCGAGAGAGAGGGGGAAAGGGAGCGGAGGATTCTGACAGAGAGAGAGGTTTGAGTGAGTGAGTGAGAGAGAGAGGGGGGTTGTCAGGGGTTTATAATGTTGGTTGGGACGGAGGAGAGGCAGCAGTGTGCTAGTAGTAGTGTGTGTAGGTGCGATAGAGCTACACCGGACACGTGTCATACGGCCGATTTGGGGAGGTTTCGTTTTTGTTACTTTTAATTATTTTATTTTTCCGTTTCGAAATATTTATCTAAATACTCCCTCTGTCCCGGAAAGATTGTCCATGATACACATTTGCATGCAAATTAATAAAAAGTGGAAGAGTTGAATAATTCATGAGATGAATAAATAAAGTTGATTGAAAAGTTAGATTAAAAGTGATAAAGTTGATGAAAAAATTGGATAATAAGTGTAATATATGAGATTATATAAGGGTAAAATGGTAAAATGGTAAAAAGTATGACAACATAGACAATCTTTCAGGAACGCTCGAAAAGGAAAGATAAATAATCTTTCAAGGATGAGGAGTATAATTTACACACCAATAGAGTAAATTATTAGCATAAAAAAACATAAAAAAGTGTAATAACTATTATAAATTTAATTATTACGGGACGGTAAGAGATGAGAAAAAAAATATAAAATTGAAAAGTATTATAAAACAAGAAAAAATGGTTGTATGGACAACAATTTTGAAACAAAGGGAGTATTTTACAAAGAAAAATCCACGTTGACCGATTTCGGGTTCACGAATTAGATAAATAGATTTGTATCGACCAGCTTAACCTAAAGAGGTTTGTATCGACCGGTTTAACTTAGTTGAAAGAAAAAAGATAAGATTTGATTTTTCACTCTAAACACCGGAGGAAAACAAGAGTTTGAAACTGAAAATTCCAACATTATTCCCGTGCATCTTACTATTAGGTCACTCGATGTAAAGTTGTTTGTATATCAATGTTACATACTCCCTCCGTTTCAAAATATTTGACCCTTTAGACATTTCACACATATTAAGGATTATTCATGTATGCCTAAACTACCCCTATACAATAATAACAACATCACTCTTAACTAAAAAGCATAGCTAGCATGGAAATAGGTGATATCATTACATTATAGGTTATCATGAGGGGCAAACTTGGAAAAAAGTGGGAAAATATATGAAATGGACAAGTTTTTTGAAACAACATAAAGTGTCCAAAGAGTCAAGTTTTTTGAAACGGAGGGAGTATAAACTATGTACTACTCCCTAGGTTCTTAGAATCTAGGGGCTATGCCTCGTAAATTGCACTACTTACCATTCAAGTAAAACTTCAGTCACATTGTATGAAGTAGGCTGCACTGTGTTGGTAGTATTAGTCACAAAATTTCTTATGTCATTTTTTTAGGGAGCCTTTGTTTGATACTAGCTTGCACTGTTTTGAGAATTGCTGTAGAGTTGCGTTGTATTATTCCTTTCGCAATCACATCTCGCCCTTTAGGCAGTAAAATTTGATGACTCCTCAATGTTCATATTTCACCCTATTTCTCCAATCTATAGTATTTGAAGTTAAAACGAATCTTTGAAGTCTGGAACCTGACCCTAGGATCCGAGCAAAAAATCAGAAACTAACTCAACTCCAGCTGACTTGAGAACGTACCAATAAAGCAAAACCACAAACAAGTATGAGAAAGTGACTAGGTAAATTAATTAGCAGCCGAATCCAATTATGATTTCAACAAAGGTAGCCAAACTAAACACATAGCATGCATAAAGCCCAAAAGAGTCTCTTCTAAGATCTGCAGGTTGCACAAGAGTTTGACCCATCGAAAATCTGTCAAACTCAACAAGGCTTCTTTTCTTCATCCTGATACTCTAATAATGTTACAGTAATTCATCAATCTGTCATTCTAACTTCTCATCAAAATTGCACAGCACAGAATCACCTTTTTCGTCTCTTCTTAGAAGGGGGCCCTTTTGGACCGAAAGGACCAAACAAGTCTGAGCCGTACCCCTCTAAGGTGTGAGGGAGTGACTCTGTCTTGACAGTACAAGGGATTGACTCTGTCTGGACACTGTCCGAGCGGTACCCCCGTGTACTCCTGACTGGGTTAACTCGGCGAGGCTTTGCTGAGGTTTGAGTGTCACAATCAGCTGTTGCATTGAACAAGGATTTGATGAAATCAGATGGAGGATGTTCAGTGGCAAGTGGGATTCTTGATTGTTCGTCGTGTATGAACATGTGAGTGATTGCACGAATAGTGTCAGCCAGCACTGGAGGTATTTGTGTCTTTGGACTTCTGCCCTGCAAATGAGGAGCAAGATAACAGAAGTTGAGATATCGGACAATTGGCGTGATTAGACAATAAATATCACACGTTATTTGTGCAAAGAGTATGTTGGAACCCTAAAGCTGGGGAAAGGGGCAAGATAATCTGAAAGCAAATTCATTTCATTTATCAAGTTCACCTAATTACAAGCTATGCATCCTTCTTTTGTAGTAGAAAATAAATAATCATCCTCAAACTAGATAATATACTCAAGCTTCACTAAAGAATATCATGTTAGCTTTTGACACAAATGACGATTTCAATCTATAAGCCAAAAATTTGTCAAAAAAAAAATCTATAAGCCAAAAACACTAAATCTTTTCTAAAATTTACAACTAAACAATTCTCAACTCATTCCAAGCCAATAAATGAAAAAAGAGAAGTTGTATACAAAAATTCAAAATGTGCAAATTCCTATGAAAAATATAACAACTCACCAATAAAGATATTGCCA
Organism: Polygonum maritimum; assembly: GCA_963924305.1. Lineage (NCBI taxonomy): Eukaryota > Viridiplantae > Streptophyta > Magnoliopsida > Caryophyllales > Polygonaceae > Polygonum > Polygonum maritimum. The sequence goes on from OZ002735.1 coordinate 1,607,166, forward strand.
ACAACTCTAAAATGAGAAACATTTCTAGACAAAAGTAGAAGTCTGAAATGATAATGTCTTCAGAATAAATGTAGCAAGAATTGAAACAATGGAAAAGGACATGAAGTGGGGAAAGGGGAATTGTGCCTACAAACTAGGAAGTTGGAATACAGAGAAATTTTATATAAGAAACTAACATGAAAGAGGAAAAATGAAGATTAGGGATTGAATCACAATACCTTAAAGAAGATTGCAGCAGACAGCCTCTCTCTCAAGCAGTAAATCTGAGCAACTTCAAGTGCTGTGGATTTAAATCCAATCCAACGATCAACAATCAAAGCAACAGGGTCATCAGCAGATGACATCACATTATCTTCATCATCTTTAGGTATATCTCCACCATCTTCATTACCCTTCTTTTGATTTATAGGAGCAACGGCAATCTGAGTAGCAACTAGTACCAATGGAATATTCCCGATAAGACTAAGTTTCTTTACCTGTAACCCTGCATCTCCATGAGTCATTTCATTATATACAACTATACCGGATTCCTTCAATGGTGACAAAGGGTATGTTGCAAAAGGTGGAATTCTAATTCTGGCACCGCTAGCTGTCTCCATTAACAACTTTTTGGGGTTTCTAGGTGGAGGAGTCACTCGCCCTACGTTTGGATATAATCCAGCCACAAGTAAAGCATTTATAACATTTGGTTCCCTTGCATTTTGATTGCAGGTCGTTGATTTAAGATCTGGAATATATCCAAGTAGCAAAAGTTCTCTTTGGAGTTGCTTACGCATGTTAGACAACATATTCATAGTGGGAAAGGAGACATAGTACTGGGAACAAAATTGAGCTTGTAAACTTTTCTTCTTCGTCTTACTCCAGCACTCAAATGCAGCAATGACAGCCAACTGCTCACTGTGCCCACCATAGAGAGCTGCCAGCTCAGCTTTGGCATCTTTTGCTCTTTCCCTGTCCTGCTGTGACATTGGTAGAGTAAATGGGTCTCTGTAGTATGCGGCGCATGCCAGAGTCAATGCCGGGTCAAGGCAGTTAAACAATATGGCAAAGAAGAGCATCCTACTGGTTGTAGGATTAACTGGAAGAGAACCAAGCTGCTTTCCAAGTTGTGTCAAATTCTCATCATTTGACAAAGCACCGATTTCTTTGAGTAGAGAGACAGCATTATTTATCGTTTCAGATACTGGAGGATCTAATGTCTTGTTAAGGAACTCCCCTATATTGCAGCTTGGATCAAGCATTTTCACCTGTCCCCATCAACCAACAAGATATAAATCCAGATGCCGTTGAGATTATAAAGAACAATAGAAAAATGCATGCTTATGCAAAATCTGTTAGAACCATAAACCTGAACATAAAAAAGATGCTTTGCAAAGCAAGCATCTCGCCATTCAGAAATGATGAGCAATTTTCCCATATAATTTACTTCATTCATCAAATATGTCCAATGATAATCGGGTACCAACTTATCCTTTTATACTAGAGAAATGAAATAACTAACTCCTAAAACTAAATAAATAATGATTCAGACTATGGAAAACAACAGTGGAGAAAATGACAAAGTGCCTAAAACTCTAACAAGTGAAAATATAGAAATCAGATAACAATTACAACACAGTAATATTACATCTGGTATTGTATCATACTTTAGAGTTTATTTTTAACTGCAATTGCTACGGAGATGATATATAAGAGTACAATAATACTACACAGTACATAAGAGAAAATATGGAAATCAGAGAATGTTTCCAAGAGACCCAAAAGTGTATCGAGCAAAAAGTGAATAGAGAAGGTCAAAGCACAAATACCAAAACGGAAGAATGGTGAATTTGCTAAAGTCAAAGCAGGTTTGTTACAAAATTAAATAAAAAAGAGAAATACCTGTAGACAAAGTTCCTCTATAGGCATTCTTTTTATTTCAGGGTCCCTGAACTCTAGAAAACCCTTTGCTTGACGTCTCGTATAAAGGTAGAAACAGAAACCAGGTTGACAACGGCCTGAACGTCCTGCACGTTGCTTTGCACTTGCTTTTGAAACCCAAGAAGTTTGTAATGTTGACACGTTACTATACGGGTCATAATTCTTTTCCTTCAACCTACCTGTGTCTATAACATAGACGACGTCATCAATTGTCAATGCAGTCTCAGCAATATTTGTAGAGAGAATAATTTTTCGGCAACCCTTAGGGGGGCGACTAAAAACTTTCTTTTGATCAGCTGATGGAACCATTGAATGTAAGGGTAGTATCAAGAATTTTGAACCATCCGTGAAGAATTTATTGGCAAGTAATCTGGTTTTGGTCTTATTTATATCATCCCAACCAGGAAAGAAAACCAGAATAGCCCCAGTTTTTGAGTCTGCACTTAATTTCATAAGCAACTGCTCTATAAGGATAGTGTCAATAAATTGAGGATTGACTTTAGCCAGATACTTGTCAATTAAAGCCTGATTATCCGAAGAGCCGGTTTTTAAGTGTATACTTATAGCATCAACTGCTTCAGTCTGTTCAGCAGATTTGGCCAAATCTAAAGCAGTACTTCCATCATGTGATTTCAGAAGGGGATCTGCACCTAAAGAAAGAAGCATGCAGACATCCCCAACTCTCCCTTTTGCAGCAAAAACCATCAAAGGTGATACTCCAGTATGTGAATGTTGATAATTCAAGACTGTAGATGTCCCTTCAGAAGTGATCAATTCAAGTAGAGAATCCAATTCATCATTTGACCAAGCCAAACTGATAGCCTCATCTAAGGCCACCTTCTGTTCAACTGTTAATGTTTGCTGCGAAGTTGCATCAAAACAATTTTGTCCTTCAGATTTCAACATAGGAAGAACATCTTCCAAGTAAAAGATTTTCACCTGTGATGAAATACACCAAAAACAATCATGTATTTGCCATCAATCCAAAACATAATAACATCTTCATTTTGAAGAGTGAATGTCTTAACTGGATAGGTGAATCCAGGCACTTTAATGATTGGGCAGCCAGCAAAATATTGTGAGAATCTTTCAACATCCATTGTGGCACTCATAAGAACCTAAATAAGCCCCAAATTAGATCCAAACACATAAATACGGTCACATTCTTCCTCCAAATGTACACATACATGATAACACTCACCAAACGCAGATGAGGATATCTAGGAAGTGTGTCCCTGCAGACATGAAGCCAGTATAAGAACTACGATTGCTAAATTGATCAAACAGCAGTGACAGATAATTGAAAACTTCTTGGCACATTATCCTAGTTTACTGTTTGTTTTTGGTTAACTACAAAAATATTGGAGCAGTTTGTTAGAGAATATGGAAGTGTTTCCGGAATTATTAAAAATTGGCATCACTGGAGTGGAGATGAATCAACAAACAACTTCCTCCAATCTCGGAAAATACAAAACGGTATACACTAGATATAAAGTTCTATTTAAAACTTGGATTCCAGAAATTCATAAGCAAATATGAGAATTTGATGCAGATATTCGATACAAAAACGAGCATGTCAAGCCACATATAACAAAAATACACCAGCACATATGTTGGTTGGCATTATTGGATAAGAACCCAACCAGCCCACAAAGATGAATTACCCTTTGACGATTCTTGTAGAGATGACTTACATCTAATTCCGTCAAATATGAAAAGACAGAAAAGGCAATAAAGAGAGGTTCATTCTGATGAATAAATAATATGATGTGACAAGTAACTCCAAAAGATTAATCTTACCTGAGAATTGCAAGAATGAAATCAGAATAGTGATCCCTTTCATGAATCTCATCCTACAAAACAAGAAAAAATAGAAAGAAGTTGTGCTAGTTTCCAGAAGTCTTATATCAGATTTGAACAGAACCCTGGCCAAGAACATAGAAATAAGCACAGATAGAATCCTCCAAGTATAAAACATGGTAAGGCTAATAAGCAAAACTAAAATACCATCTGCTAACAAAGAGGATACCATGGACTACTTCTCAGGCAAAGGCTAACTCTGAATATTAATAAACCTCAGTGTTATGACGTTACGTACAATGTCTACAAGATAGGATTACAAAATAATAATAAAAATATGGCATAACAAGTTTATGTTATATTATTCCAGGATACCACAAACAATGTCTATTTTTCATAACTTTCCTTTCCCGTGAAATGTATGTCTTGCATGTGGATTTATGCACTCAGAACTAACTTCATTGAAATAAAAAGACATGCAGAAGTTGAAAACAAAGAAAAAACAGGATCATTACCACAACGATATGGGTTAATTGAGAAAGATTACTAAATGCCACTGACTTAGAACAATCTTGGCCAGGTCCAGCAAGGCCATCAGCAACAAGCAAATTTAACAAGATCCCATTTGTGCAAAACATGAGTGAAGTCCTCTGTCCTCCTTTGCTTTCCAGCCGTATCTAGCAGTAATGGAAGTATTATCAAAGTAACAAACATGAATTCAGGTTTAGAAAGAGCAGAGCAAAATTAGAGAAGCCACTGATCAGCCAGCTCTCCGAATTCAGAGGAATCTGTGTTAGCATTGCTTCAGTTCCTTTTATATTTTGCTTTTTCCTCTAAACTTTGAAATGTATTGGCACAAAACAGGAGATCTGCATCATTCAAACCCTTCTTTGTATGCATCTACGAATTTTTAACCTTTTAGAATGTATCCTTTTGTTAAAACAGGAAGAGAAAGAACTACATATTGAACAATTTCATTTATAGCGCTTATGTTTACCTTGTATCCAACTGTTCCCCCAACAGCTTCTCCCCTTTCCTGAGATATTCTTTCAGATACTACAAGTACATGTAAAGTAAGTCTTAGCCAGCCAAAAGGGAAGAACTAAAAGAAACTAAGAGATAGCATATGCAAAAAAAGTGCTAAAAAGAACTACAATAAGCATGACAAAACAAGATAACCTGAGGTTGCTGATATTCGTCGGGGCTGTGTACATACTATTTTACATGCTTGACCTTTTTCCCACATATTGTCTAACAGAAATTGTGGGACCTACAAATAAAAAGGTAAATAACACTTTGTAAGATAAGTGCCTTTAGGAATAGAAAAACGGTGCAATAATGACAATCAAATTTACAAATTGGTATAAAATAAAATATATAGCACAAGTTCACCACAGAGAAAACACTGTATGCAACCTTGCAAAATAATGTAAATGTATCTTGCAAAAAATGGCAATCAAGCTCAAGATTGCTTGCTCAGTTATGAAGCACCCAGTTTGAGGCAGCACATATTGATTCATGATTATCGATAAATTTCATCTGTGGTGGAGCACCCATATTGTATAGGTGCAGAAACTGAATGTTATTAAAAGTGAATTCTGTTACATAAGTATAGGTGCAGAAACTGAATGTACAAGAGAATTCTGTTACCTGAGTTGTCTTGCCACAGCCAGTCTCCCCAGAAATGAGCACAACCTGCTCTTCAAGATAAGCATGTGTAAACTCTCCACAACCAAGACAATAATTGAAAAGAAAATCCGTGAAAAAACAAAAGGAAAAAAGGTAATGAGGTATTTGCCTTCTTTGAACTTCCTATATTTGAAGATGGATTTTGGAAGACTTTCTTTCAATCACTTTATCATGCCTAACTAAGTTGAATTAAACGTGACAAAAAGTTTGCATAGACATAGCATACACAATACCTGGTTATTCTCAATTTCTGACAAGATAGCATCTCGATAAGATGCAATCGGAAGCTTAGACCTCTGCTCATTGATCTGAAACCACAGATAAGGGAACATTGTGAGTTAAAAAGGTCTTAACTTAATATATGGATCACAGGTGTATAAGAAAATAATGGCTTTGTTTGATGCAATGACTTCATTACTTATCAGGAAGTTATAAGAGATAAGGTCAATGTGCACAATGACCTCTAAACGAGCTAGAGTGGGTCAAAACCTCTTTCAGAATCTTGTTTTTCTTTATTCTCAAAGAAAGTGCCATCACTTCTTTTTTTATGGCTTCACTGTTCATTGAAGGTTTGCAGAAGGTATCGCCTCTGTGTCCAGTCCATTTCCTCATTGTAACGTTGTGGTTAACCTTCAGCTTTTCAAGCCCATCTTGACCAGGCGGACAGTGCTTAAACAAGTCCACCAGAACCTCTTTTGACTCTTCAGAGAGCTTCAGTAAAGGGAGGTTGTCCTTCCCTAACTCATCACGCTTCAGTAAACTGAGGTTGTCCTTGTTCTTACTTAACTTTTTTCTTATCTCTTCGGTCTTGTACACAGTAAGGACTCGTTTGGAGCCTCCCCTAAAGAACCATGCGAAGCAAGGGTTAACATATATCCAAATGAGAAAGAAACTTCTACTTCAAAACCTATCCTTTCTCAACCTTCAAAAATTATACTATCTCTCCTTTCTAATGACCATCAGAATATCATTCATGCAAGTACAAAGCTGGAGACAAGAAACAATATCTTAAACAAACTACAAACAGTTTTTCACAATAGCTGTGCATATAAGGCCTTTTTTGTAGGTTACAGTCAATATTTATAACATCAAGCACATCAAGTGAGATAAATATTACTTCCCCACACAATCAGGAAATTCAAGCATCTACTGATCAATATCAGACTTTACTTTAGTCACTTCCTATAGCTGTTCTTATTTCCATCTTAAGATAATCCAAGGTCAAAATACCCATGTATGTAGCTTCTTAACACAAAAGAAACCCTTGGCAAAAATGGCAAATGAATCAGTCCACAAAATTCAGGTCACTTACCCTCTACTTTTTGATACCATGCCCAATTTTCTGGCCCACTGATGAATGAAAGCACGGTCTTTCTTCATCAGACGGCCAAACTTTTTCGCTGCATACTCAGACAAAATTCACACGTAAGTAGGACACAACATGGCATATTTTCCAAAAATAAGAGGTGGTTTTTTTGGATATACAGCTTAGCAGATGATTCCATGTATGGAACACCACAAGATAATATCGTGAACTGGTCAATAATGAGTGGTGATTTTATACATTTTTCACATTGTGTCAAGCAACTAATCAGGGAAGTCAAGACAGGTCATACACTCATAGTGAAAAAAAAATAAAAAATATGACAGCACAAGGAAATCATTCTAAGTGATTTGGCAAACCACATTGATCCTTTTCACTGTAATCCTCCCACACTTACTGGATTTCTAGCATTTCTAAGGGCCAAGCAGAACATGGTAGAATACTTGCAGAACAGAGCAAACAAACCTGAGCTTCTCAGGTTTCAAACTCGCTAATTTAAACTACAATTTCATCTGCAGGCTCTCACATTCATTCACCATGATTTGTATATCACCATGATTTATGTCCAATTAACGCCTTCTGAGTTAGCTTTTCCAGTATATTCTCTCAATACACCATATCTAGATGAATTCATGCATCAAAGACCTATACAAACAGGAAATTCGCCACGCCGGACCCCAAATGCAACCTCAAACTCAAACCAAACCTAGTAAAACCGCTCAATTTATTCACTACACCGAGATAGCGATCTCACCTTCTTCAGAAGATGCTAGAAAGTCTGCGAGTTGCTGAGCGCGATAATTCGTTTTCTTGACCTTTTCCGTTACCGGTTCCTGAGAGGCTTCCTGTTCGATTTCGTCTACGGTTTCCAGATTTTCCGACTGTTCGGCGACAACGGGAGATGACGCCTCGGCTTCCACCTCCACCTCCGCCTCCGCCTCCGCCTCCGCCTCCACCTCCATCGCAATGCTCTTCTCAGACGCTTTCCGTTTCTCCTTGCTCTTCTTTTTCGATCGCGACATGGCTCTCGCACACGATTTCGAGTTCTCTCAGCTTCTTCTTCGCCTTCGTTTTGAAGTTGGGGAGGAGGAGGGAGAGAGCTCTGCCTTGCAGACTTGTTGTGGCCGTTGTTGTATAGCCGAAGGCGGTGCTCGGCTATGGGCGCGCGTTGCTAAACTGGAAAAAACCCTAGCGCTAACCAATTTCAATTACGAATATTCGATTTTTTTTAACTCGTTATAAGAAATCCATTTAAGATTTGTTTATCTCTTGTATTTAATTTTTTATTATTTATTTTTAAAACTTATATATTATATTATTAGTGTATTTAATTTTTTATTTGAGTTTTAGAATTCACTGTATAAAAATAGAAAACTAATTTTGTTTATGAAGATAAAATTAAAATTTGCTTCTGGGTATTAGAATAGTAGGTTTGTTTAAAAAAAACTTTATATTAAAAATTGCTTCTAATTAAAATTTGTATTGCAAGAAGCAATACTGTTGATACCAGGAACCGTCAACGCGATAAGGCACCCTACCAAAACAAAATACGACCAAGTATAGACTTTCTAAGTTGGCGTCAAGCCCTAAGCTCTACGGCCATTGCGATCAGATACGCCGCTGTCCAGGTCAATAAATTCCTCACAAAGCAAACTCCTTACGGGGCGGAAGCCCGGTCCCGGGGGTTGCGCTCACCGCGCTATTCTACCCGTCCCATCCACGCAAGTGGGTGGGCGGCAACGTCCCATCGAGCGAGCGGTGGGCGGCAACGTCCCATCCCAGCCTTTGATTGGCCGGCTCCGCGGCCGCCACCCCAAGAACCAACCAAAGAGCTACACGTGCCTGGGCGGCGCTCGTCCCACATCGACGTCCCGCTCCAAACGCAGCTCGAGCCTCGACTATAAATAGCAGGCTCAACGCACCAGAACGAGGATCGAAAACCTCGCGAACCACATACACCAGATCTCGAGCTAAGATCATTGTTGTAACCCGATACACCTAAAACGCGATAGAGATCATCTGTTTACTATTGTAACCCCACAGTTAATACAAAAGCATCCTTAACACTACCCTTATCGCGTTAAACACTTCAAGCGACCAGATACTTTCCGTCTCTCCGTCGGTTGACTCGGTTGAGTTCAAATCTCTTGCTCTCATCGCGTTACTCTACAATCGGTGCTTTCGGACTTCAACATTGGCGCCGTCCGTGGGGAACTCCTCAAACTAAGCAGGCACCGCTTCAACCAACGCAGAGTGATGGACGCTAACAGCAACAACGCTTACTACGCTGACGGCGCGGCCTTCGGGATGCAGCCGCCACCTCCGTGGTATTACGGGTCACCGCCCGCCCAGCAACCACATGTCGTGCCGGGCTGGCACCCTGGTTTCCAACAGGGTGCCCAGCCCCAGGCCCCCTTCCTGGAGTATGGGCACGCGCAATACTATCAAGGATACGCACCCGCGCAGGAACCCTACGCGGGGGAGTTTTCCGCCACCAACGGAAGCTCCACCACCAACGGAAGTTCCACCACCAACGGGAGTTCCTCCACAAGCGGGAACTCCACCGGGCAGGAGGTGGGAAAGGACGCTCCCAGCGCGGTGTCAACTCTCAACGAGAGCACCGGAAGTTGTCCCTGGTGTTTTTAAGTCGAGAATTTAGGTCATGGCTAGGTTTGTCGCCGCGTTTGTCATCACGTGTAATGTCTTTATTATGCCAATTATCATATAAATAAGACAAGACAACAAACCTACGCTGTCCAACAATGCATTAACCGTTAGGGAAACCCGAGTTGCCGTCCTCGCTTGGGGTTGTCCGCTAACGCGCGCGATGCGCTTAGGCGCGCTCGAGTCGGGTTTCACCCCTCGCAGTTGCACAAAGCCTTAAAACATCAAAAACTCCACAGTCGTTAGGGAAACCCGAGTTGCCGTCCTCGCTTGGGGTTGTCCGCTAACGCGCGCGATGCGCTTAGGCGCGATGCGCTTAGGCGCGATGCGCTTAGGCGCGCTCGAGTCGGGTTTCACCCCTCGCAGTTGCACAAAGCCTTAAAACATCAAAAACTCCACAGTCGTTAGGGAAACCCGAGTTGCCGTCCTCGCTTGGGGTTGTCCGCTAACGCGCGCGATGCGCTTAGGCGCGCTCGAGTCGGGTTTCACCCCTCGCAGTTGCACAAAGCCTTAAAACATCAAAAACTCCACAGTCGTTAGGGAAACCCGAGTTGCCGTCCTCGCTTGGGGTTGTCCGCTAACGCGCGCGATGCGCTTAGGCGCGCTCGAGTCGGGTTTTCACCCCTCAGTCGCATAAAGCCCTAAATACCTCAGAAAAGCTTCTCCAAGTAACGCCAACCTAATGTCAAGCGCGGTCCTAGCACCTAGCTTGGCAGGGGGTTGGGTACGACAAGCTTTCGTAAAAAACCAAGTGACGTCAACCTAGTGTCAAGCGCGGTCCTAGCACCTAGCTTGGCAGGGGGTTGGGTACGACAGACTTTCGTAAAAAACCAAGTGATGTCAACCTAGTGTCAAGCGCGGTCCTAGCACCTAGCTTGGCAGGGGGTTTGGTACGACAGGCTTTCGTAAAAAACCAAGTGACGTCAACCTAGTGTCAAGCGCAGTCCTAGCACTTAGCTTGGCAGGGGGTTGGGTACGACAAGCTTTCGCAAAAAACCAAGTGACGTCAACCTAGTGTCAAGCGCGGTCCTAGCACCTAGCTTGGCATGGGGTTGGGTACGACGGGCTTTCGTAAATTTTTAGAACAGAAAGAAACGCACGTCATAATCAAAAGGCCGCATGCGGCAAAAATAGTTAAAACACACAGATCGCGCCAAAAGTATTTAAATTACAACCGCAACGCGGCAATGAACAGTATTAAGGCCCCAAGGTCCGAATGAAGCATCAGGTCACGACACAAAAGAAAAAGAGAATTAAAAACTTCAGATTTGGCAGAGAAGTGTTTCAGGCATCGGAGGCGTTGGCCGCGGTCCCGGAGGGAGGGGGGTCCTCAAGGGTTTTCTCTTTTTTGGGGTCGGCGGCGGCGGGGAGTTTCGGATCATCATGACCCTCCGCGTCGTCCACCTCCACATCCGGCGGTGGTTTCGCCACTCCATCCTCCCAGACAGCTCCCATTTGGCGATGAAGGTCGGGGGCGAAGTACTTCACCTTGTACTTCTCGCAGTACTGGAGGGCAGCCGTAACAGCGCTAAGAGCATGGACCGTTCGGGCGTCGTCAACGCGTCGGTCTATATACTCTTGCGATGCGAGGAAGTCGGGGATCGCGCTCTCCAATTTTTTACTGGTCTCCTCCAGCTGCGAACTCAGCTCCTCGTTCCGCGCCTTCAACCCCCCTACATCTTTCTTCAGTGCCGCGACCTAGGACCTTGCCGACTTGAGCGCCGCGGCGTCCTTTTCCGCCTGCGCGCGCAGCTCCTGAAGTGACGCCTCGGCCTCCTCCCGGGCCTTAACCGCGGCCTCCGCCCGCTCCTCCTCCTCGCACAGGCGATCGGGGAGGTAGTTCACCCACGCGTTGACCTACAAATCAAAGGGCACGTTCAGCTTCAAAGAAAGAGCTATGACGAATCAAAACAAAATCAGAAGAAACATACCATGTGGCCATACTTCAAGTACTCCCCCTTGACCTCCCGCGCGTTGAGGGTACTGAACCACTCCCTATCCTCCTCGTACCCGTACTGACCCTCTTTAAAAGTACCCCAAGCGGGCCCAGGGCACGCGAAGCCCGCCACCTCCGCCCTCCGCGACCAATGTCGGCGGCTTCCGGCGCCCGTGGTGATCTGGGTAGGTCCCTTCGAGGGGGAGAGAGATCGGTCCTCAGTAGCGGTCGCGTCCCGCTTGGACCTCTTAACCAACACCCCCTCGGCACGAACGGCGTCCTCTGCGCTCTTGCGCTTCAAGGCCTCCGCCTGTGTTCGTTTCCCTTTAGCGTCGGCGCGGGCCTTCGCGGTGGCCTCATTACCCGCCTTCATGGTGTTTTCCTCGCCTTTGGCAGTAGAGGGAACCGCAGAAGTAGTCGCCGCTGATTTGCCCGAGACAAGGGCCGCGAACACATCCATGCCTGCAAGGCAAACCGTCAGTAATCATGATTAACGCGATCAAAGCACGAAATAGCATATATTAAGGAAAAACGAAACCCCGAAAACAAAAATACCCTCGCCTGGGTGCGCCGTGGACGCGGTAGCCGACGAGGACTTTTCGACCTCCCGAGACGGCTCAGGCTGAGCCCCGCGCGCTCAAGGCGCTCTTGGGTCAGCCACGCCTGCTGCTCCCTCTTGTGGGATGCAGCAAAAACTTTCTTCGCCGCGGCGGCCTGTTTCGTTGCACCGTGCTTGCGCTTGTAGGGACGGAACCTGTCGGCGATAAGGGGGCAGAGCATGACGTCGCCCTGGAAATCATGCACGATTAACCATTTTTCCCTCCACCGCGGTCCAACATTGGAGGGAGTGATGATAAGATTGCAGTTTGTAAGGTTGAAGTTAACAATGCCCCCTTATCCGCTTTGATGGTAAGAATTTGTTGCAGATGCCCCGCGGAAGGAGGGTGCTTCAGCTCCAAACACCTTATATGGTACGCCGCGATGTAGCTCCAGCAGTTGGGGGCCATCGAGGCAGGGGCGAGCTCAAGGTCAAACAGGAATTGGGATACGTAATGCGGTAGCGGAATCCTAAAGCCCGCGATGAGGCTCGCCGCATAAACCACGTGACCCGCCTCGTAGGCAGCATAGCTGTTGCCCCCGTCCAAGGGCAGCAGAAGTTCCACCCCTGCTAGCCAAGGGTATACTGCCGCGATCTCGTCCAGCTCCTCGAGGGTAAGGATGGACGCGCAACCTTTGGCCAAGGTCTCCGGGTTTTTGTAATCCGCCAGACGCGTAGGCCTGGTCTGTCGAAAGCGAGGGACTGCGGCCCTGACTCTTGTTAAGTACCGCGAGGGAAAGCTCCTCGCGGTCCCAGAAGTGGACGCCTCGTCGTCGAGGGCCTCATCGTGGGGGTCATAGGGCCGGCAGCGTGCCATAGACCGCGATGAGGATTCGCTCCTCGTGCGGGCCTCGGGTACCGTGGTGGGGTCGCTCTCGCTCAGACCGATGGGCTCGCGAAAGTTGTTCTGAGAGTCACTGGAGAACATATCCCGAATCTTGAGTGAAGGGTCAGGGGCGTAGAAGTCGTCCCAATCCGCTATCCTGTCACCGCGATCCACGCCTGAGGGGTAGGAGTCGCTGGAAAGCCCCAAATCCAGGGCACGGAAACAAAGAGGCTCCTGGAGGAAGGAAAAGAGAAATGATATGCAAGGGGAGAAACAAATCACGATAGGGCATGCAGCGCGATAAACACACAGTGAGCGATAGTAATGACAAATATAGAGGGCAAATAAAGACAGAGAGTGCGGCATCCCGGCCGCGTGCCGGTGTCATTCCGCAATAAGGCAAGAAGCCTTGTCAAAACAGGAGGCCTAGGGACGCGCGAGATATGTGTCAGGGGAACATTCCGCCTTCCTCGACACGCATCTCCAGGAATAGGCTGAGGCGACGGAACGCTGATGGGACGTCGCGCTAAGCGCGTCTTCTCCAACCTCCCACGACGTTTCGCCTCCCACGACGCTTCGCCTTCCCGGCGGAGGCATCCGCCGCTCTCCACCACTCAGGAACTCCAGAAAAAACCCCGAGCACCGCCGGCACCCAGCGACGGTGTCGCCGCTGGGGTTAGGGCATTCCCCCCCCCCCGAAAGAAAATCCCCTAAAACCCCAGAAAAAATACAGAAGAAAACGAGGAAAAGGAGAGAGAGAGCAGGCATACCTTGTGATTACGGAACTGCGGAGGCCGGCTTGGGCGACGGCGACGTCACTGACGGGCGAGCAGTTCCCGGTGAGCAAGAGCGGGTGGGCGAAAATGGGAGCGGAAATGCCAGGCTTTCGAAATTGAAATGAGGGGGTGGAGAGGACGAAGAGCGGGACCGCTCTTTTTGTCCGGTGTCTGACGGGCCGCGAAAATATGGGCTTCAGCTGAAGGGCGGCCCATGAGGCAAAAGCGGCCCAAACAGCTTTCTTCGCCACACTCCTCATCCCATCGCCCGTCTCCGAAAAGACAGCGCGTTCCACGCATCACGTTTTCCGGCTCGAGGTACCTTTTTTGGACCCGTCCTCGCGAGGGGCGTCGAGTCCCGGTCCATGGGGTTGTGTTGATACCAGGAACCGTCAACGCGATAAGGCACCCTACCAAAACAAAATACGACCAAGTATAGACTTCCTAAGTTGGCGTCAAGCCCTAAGCTCTACGGCCATTGCGATCAGATACGCCGCTGTCCAGGTCAATAAATTCCTCACAAAGCAAACTCCTTACGGGGCGGAAGCCCGGTCCCGGGGGTTGCGCTCACCGCGCTATTCTACCCGTCCCATCCACGCAAGTGGGTGGGCGGCAACGTCCCATCGAGCGAGCGGTGGGCGGCAACGTCCCATCCCAGCCTTTGATTGGCCGGCTCCGCGGCCGCCACCCCAGGAACCAACCAAAGAGCTACACGTGCCTGGGCGGCGCTCGTCCCACATCGACGTCCCGCTCCAAACTCAGCTCGAGCCTCGACTATAAATAGCAGGCTGAACGCACCAGAACGAGAATCGAAAACCTCGCGAACCACATACACCAGATCTCGAGCTAAGATCATTGTTGTAACCCGATACACCTAAAACGCGATAGAGATCATCTGTTTACTATTGTAACCCCACAGTTAATACAAAAACATCCTTAACACTACCCTTATCGCGTTAAACACTTCAAGCGACCAAATACTTTCCGTCTCTCCGTCGGTTGACTCGGTTGAGTTCAAATCTCTTGCTCTCATCGTGTTACTCTACAATCGGTGCTTTCGGATTTCAACAAATACAAATTTTGAAGTCAATACTTATTCATAAATTAAAATGAGGGGTGTCAGATTTATGGTGATGGTGGTCTTGGAGGTGAGCTTGATGGTGCCAAAGAGTGAACAAGGATAGGAATTAAAGAAAAAATCAAGTGCAAGCTATGAAGAGTTCGGTGGAAATTGGCCAAAACTCTGGCAAAGACGTCAAAACTCCCCCGAATTTTGGAGGCACATCCGTGCTTTGGGACCTGACGCTCAGCCTTGGGAACTCGGGGACGTGCAGTGAAAACTCACCCGAGTCTTGGGTGTTACCCCGAGTTTCCCCCGTGTCAGCTTGAGACGAGATTTTTGTACGGGTCTTTGGACTTTTGGGTTGAAACATCTTTTAGGTAGTATTTTTTGAAATTTTGAAATATATAGTTAGCTATTATTTTCTAGGTTTTGATTATCTTGTTATTATTGACTTTTGGGATTATTGTTGGAGCTTCGAGAAGAAAAAAACCTCTTTACCAATTTATAAGCTTTTCAATGTCTTTCAACAACTAAACCTCTTTCGTTCGACTAGTTAATTGAAGTTGTGAACGAAATATCATTATGAGATTTGAAAAATATCACTAGTAGTGTATTATTTATGAGAAACTTAGCCATTATATAAAGTCACTTTTGTTCAAAAGCCCAAGTAGAGATAATGCTCTATTGGGCCTAAAAGGCCAAAGAGTGCTAGTATGCTCTTTTTTGTTCTTTCCTTTTTACCCCTATTATAGTATTTCACAAATATAGCTTGTACATTACACTAAGCAAGTGGGTCGCTAGTGTTTGGTATGTATCAATAGAATAAAGATCAATAGTGGACACCTAAATATTGGTGAACAAGTGAACAATTATAGGCCATTGGATGTTAAGCTAATGGAGGGCTCAGATTACCCCTACAAATTTGACACAATTTCAAAATTAAACCAATCCCTTAATTATAGGAAGTGGTGATTAATTTTGAAAATTTGGAAAAATCAAAAGAATTGTTTGGATTTTCGTGGATCCCGTTCTTCCGTCGTCATCTTCATCCTCTCGCCCACACAAAACCACCGGCCCTACCTTTTCTCGCCTCCAAGTCGCCGGCCGCCTCTCCACAGCTTCCGCCGCCGTCGGTGTCTGACGTTGGTCGCTCTCGATTCAGCCCGTCCAGTGCCGCCAGTCTCTGGTTGTCCGACGCTCAATTAATGGCCTCGCCGATCATTGGTTACCTCCCCCGAGGACGTCATGTATACTAACACTAAATTCCATGTATATACGCTGCTATCGAATGTATATATAATCCAAATCGTTTATATAAGAGACATTTTTTCATTAGTTGTACATACAATAATGTAATTAATATCCAGCCACAACAAACTTCGTACATACATTCCTCCGGTTGTCATATACAATATACTATACATATATACATCTTATTTTGTAGGAATAGGTCACATAAACAATCCAACCACAACAAATTTCGTATATACATTCTTTAGGTTGTTATATACTATATTACGGTACATATATACATCTTGATCTGTAGAAATAGGTCACATAAACAATCCATCCACAAGAAATGTCGTATATACATGCTTTAGGTTGTCATATACAATATTACTGTACATATATACATCCTGATCTGTAGAAATAGGTCACATACACAATCCAGGCACAACAAATTTCGTATATAGTTGTCATATACACGATTACTATACATATATACAATGATTGGCAACGTGGTGGTTCGTGGTGGCTTTGGCGACGTGGTGGTTCCGACGGGGTCTTCCAGCAAATTGGTGGTTCCGATGGCCGGCGCAATGGTGGTTTGATGTTGCCGGCGCAATGATGGTGGCCGGGGAAGTGATTACACCGGCGAAGTGGTTATATACAATATTACTGTACATATATACAATAATGCAATTAGTATCCAGCCGGAACAAATTTCGTATATACATCTGTCAGGTTGTCATATACAATGCTACTGTACATATATACATCCGTAGAAATAGGTCACAGAAGCAATCCAACAACAACAAATTTTGTATATACATTCATCAGGTTGGCATATACAATATTAATATATATATATATATACATCTTGATCTGTAGATATAGGTCACATAAACAATTTAAACATAAATTCACGACATATACTAAATCAAATCAATCATATACATAATGAAAAAATTATATACAAAATTACCTTATGTTATATTTATACGATTGACAATTGGCAACGTGGTGGGGGGAAAACTCCAGCGCGGTTTGACTGGGGGCTACGAGAGGCCGGCGGGAGGGGACCCAAACCTACGGACGAGCACCGGCGACGGGCGGAATCGGGAAGCAACCAGCGTCGGGCACCAGATCTGGGGCGCAATCCGGGGGATGGGCGAAACCCCGGATCTAGAGGGGGGATCTGGTCAGGTGGGGTACAAGGCAGGTGGCGACGGTGGTCGCCGGAATACTCCCAAGAGAGTGGTGGCGCTAGGGTGAGAGGTTGAGCGGCGATGGAGGATCTACGTAATTCTGGATCTACGTAATGGAGGATCTGCGCTAGGGCGAGAGGTTTTCCTGCGCAATGGAGGATGCTGGTGGCCGGCGACATGGTGGCCGGCGACGTGGTGGCCGGCGAATTGGTGGAGGCTGCAATGGAGGCCGACGATTTTTGGGAGCGTCTCTTCTGGATCTACAATGGAGCGTAAATTCTGATTTTACAGAATTGTATTTATGGTAGTTACAATTGTTAGATGATGGAGAAAATCTCTCCTGTTTTAGATTTTTTTTGATTTTCTTATTTTTGGATATTGTGGACTAATATCTCACCATTCATTACAAATCTCATCCTACGGATGAGATTTGTTCACTTGTTCTCTATAGGGAGATGTACGCCATAAAAACCTGACTCTGTATCAATAAACCTAAAGAATGATAGTGTTGTTTGTTTTAGTTATCCTTCGAGTGTTGTTTGCTTTCATTGATTCATGTAAGCAAAAAGTTTTTAGTTAACGAAACTCATGTTGCTTTATAGTTTTGTAATTTTAAAGTTAATGGCGCATTATTATGGGTTTAGGCTTAAGGCGATAAAATAAGTTTTTATTGAACAAGAAAGGGGTTGATTTCATGTTCGAGATGCAGATTTAAGTATGTAAGGATTTTTTAATTCCCACGATTTTAACAATGTAATCAAACAAGCACTAACACGAAATAGGACGATTGAGATGTGATCCTAGCATGATCGATAAAATCGGTATATGAACTTATACATATGTCTTTATAAAAAATAACACAGTAAAAAATAAATCCTGAAACTATTGTATCCCATGCTACATGATAGAGTGAGGATTAATTAATTAATCAAACAATAACATTAGACGCATATAAATGCACGTTAATTGTTAGTTAATGTCAGTCAAACAAAGGATAATTTATGCGGTAAGTAACTAAAGTAAGTAAAAAGAGGAACAAAATTATTGTAACCTAATTAATCAATCTGGAAAGTGGAAACAAACATTCCGATATGTGAATGTGATTTGATATTTTGCATTAAAATGGTGGATGCCGACATCAAAAGATAGTGGACGTGTTTGGACTCCAGCTTGTTCACTCTTCTGAGTCATTTCATGTCCAATAGACATCACTAGAACTGTGACTTTAAAGTGTATATTTATTTCACTAGTTACTCCGTATTAAATACTCTGTAGTACTTTCAAAGTTATATATGGTCCTCAGTCTTATTAAGTTTGTCATTTTTTTATGGTCTCGAAAATTGTTTATTTTTTAAATATTTTTATTTATATCATATTTTCTTACAATATTACTCTTATTTAATCTTATATATTATTTCATTATCCATTTTTTTCATCAATTTTGTTATTTTTTCCTATAAAATTATAAATTTATCTTCATTAAATCTTATATAGTATACTTCCCCCAATTATCAAACTTTTCCATCAACTTTATAACTTTTTCATTTTTTACCACGATAAAATGACAATATTTCTCTCATATATTACCCCAATTATTCAACTTTTCAATTTTTTTATTAATGATCGCGTAAATCAACTTTATGGACAAAAAATTTAGAACAGAATGAGTAGTATATAAACTTTCAAAATGATGACAAAATTTATGTTTTTGACTATTTGATAAATTAGATCCATCAAAAAGATTAATAATTCGTAATTCGAATCAATTCACTCGTGATTTATAATGATAAAAAAAAAATCTACTTAAATTGAATCTAGCTAAATACAAACTGAGATGATTGATGGGGTTTAATATAATTTAATTAATTATATAATTTCAGATAATTGAATGTAAATGGTCATTTCATCAACAATGTATGTTTTTTGTGATTGAACGCATATAATACATAGCTGAATATATATAATTTTAGTACTATGTATAATTTTTGTTGAAGTTTTATCGTTTCAAGTTCGGGGCAATTTACGTCGGCCGAAGCAAAATCCTGAGAAAGTTAGTTGGATGTCCACGACCGACATCAAATCAAGTACACTCCCATTTTTTTGAATAATCATTTTATGCAATGCCAATCAAGAAGAGGACAACATAACTCCCTTATTTTCAACTATAGGTACATGGCAAAGGTTTTTATTTTCAACTATAGGTACATGACAAAGGTTTTTTTGTTAAGTTCCGTTCGATAAACTATGTATT
Organism: Polygonum maritimum; assembly: GCA_963924305.1. Lineage (NCBI taxonomy): Eukaryota > Viridiplantae > Streptophyta > Magnoliopsida > Caryophyllales > Polygonaceae > Polygonum > Polygonum maritimum. Next base: position 1,626,442 of record OZ002735.1, read on the forward strand.
TATATGAGTTAAAGCTTAAACTATAGTAGTTGATGTTGAAATTGAAATTATAGTGGTTGATGTTGAAGTTAGAATTATAGTGGTTGACATTGAAGTTGACATTTTTTTTGAATTTAGTGTTTGAAATAGAAAAAAAAATAACCAAAAAAACAAATTAGTTTCCATAAGCTCTCTGAATGCTAAAATACACTCTTTTGACAGCTTCAAAGTTTTTAATAATTAAGCTATGATGAGGTAGTTTTGTTGGACACTATGCACAAACTTTATTTTTTCGATAAGTTCCGGTAAACTCTGATAAGCTAGCATAAGTACCATATAAGTATCGTGGAACGGAGACTCATTGTTTTTTTGGCAGAAACTTTTATAAGTTTTTGTACGCTACGATAAGTCGATAAACTAGTTTTGTCGAACACATATGCACGAGCTTATTTTTTTCGATAAACTTCGATAAGTTCTGATAAGCTCGCAGAAGCACCATTTAAGTACCGGAGAACAGAGCCTTAACTGTTTTTTGTTTCTCAGAATATTGAGTTTAAATTTAGCTTCCCATATTTATTTATGAATAAATTACTACTTTGAGATGGTCACCCTTATCAAAGACTCTATATAAAGCATCCCTACTCCAAAGTGATATTGCATGCATGTGAGCCAAGTTCAAAGTTATACCAATCCATCCATTATGGCTTCAAGTTCAAAGTTTACTATTCTGCTCCTGCTGGCTTTTCTCTTGGCAACAGGTGGGGTGAAAATTACGCATAATTTAAATACCATTTCCTTAGTTATAACTTTTATAATTATAATTACTTTTTAGCATTGTTTTACTGCTACATTTCTGAAAATAATTACTATTCATTCAATAATTGTTCATTTTCCTTTCCTTTAAATATTGAGTTTTAGCATTTTCTTTTATAATCATAATCAGTTATAACTTCTCTATTCAATAAATTTTCATTTAAGGTTCATTAAATATCGAGTTTTTAGCATTTTCTTTTATAATTATAATTAGTTATAACTTTTCTATTTGGCATGTACTCCTACGAATAGTGTGAAATTAGTTTTGCTATAAATTTTCTTAGCAAGATAAAATTAGAATTTTTTTATCAGTTCAAGTGTGAAGTTAAAAGCCTAATGACATGAGCTTAATATATTAATTTTATTTAAAAACTAAATATAAGCCGTTATTATGTAATGTAGGTAAAAGGGTTCAGGCTTGGCATTTAAGCTGATTGTATGAATAGGCATGCCTAATTACATCAATTTTCTTAATTTGGTCAAATGTAACGTAGGAACAATGCTTGGAGAAGCCAAAATATGCGAATACAAAAGCCAAAAATTCAGAGGGATATGCATAAGGTCAACTAGCTGCGACAGCACTTGCCAGCGCGAGGGCTTCCCAGGAGGTCAATGCCGTGGTGTTCGTCGTCAATGCATCTGTGATCGCCGGTGTCGCGAGGCCGATCTTCCGATTAACTAATTTGAAATGATGCCATGAGCATCATCTCTAGTAGCCATGAGATCCCTAAATAAACTATGGTGAGTGTGTTGGCTCAACATAGAGGCAAGTGTACGGTGTCATGTTCTACCAAAAATGTGTACGTTGTGGTGTTGTAGCTTAAATTTCGTGCTATGAATGTAACTCTTTAATGTCGTGTTGAATGAAAGTTGTGTGGGTTTTAATGTTTTATGTGTCAATAATTTAATTTATGGATTATATCTAAAGTATTTGTGGTCTTTGCTGGAATTATTATTACAAGAAAATTTTATCTCTACTATATATAGTTTGCATGAATTATGTGCGTGCCAACATATATAGTTTATGTTCTAAAATATATTAGGTCGATAAGTTCGATAGACATATCTATTAATCCTAGAAGGGCTATCTATTCCTTTTTCTTAATCTCTTTTGTAAATGGCGATGGACTTAGCTTTTCATTTCAGTTTTTTGTTAATTGTAAAAAATGACGATGTAGTCCTTCGATCTTGTTTCGATAAAAAAAATAAAAATCTTCCAGTCAAAATCTGTTTCGGTTAAACTCAATTTTTCCCCTTATTGTTAAAATGTAATTTTATTTTTTCAACCGAAAATAGCGGATACACTTCCGATCTTGTTATGATACTATCTTTAAAAGCTTTTTTTCCTCTTTTTTATTTTCAAATTGGAAATAATGTTTTATTCTTTTAAAATGTATGATTTTTTTTGAACAAATATAAATAAAAATATATTTTTGACATTTTTGCCAAAATTTTAGTTTTCCATTAATAAAACATAAATTACTAATTTTGAACATTTATGCAATTTTTAAGGCATTATTACAATAATTTTATGTATTTTCCTAACATAAAAAATGGGGATATTTTTACAAAGTGATTTTCAAATATGGACATGAGCTACTTCCTCTTCTATTAAAAATATTTAGGGCTAAAAATATTTAGGATTTTCGTGCCACAATTCAATTCTTTTTGAGTTTCTAAGTTTCTCAAATAAAATGTAGTACCAACGAATGATATAGTTTTTTTTGTGCAAAACAAACAACATGCTTTACGTGTTTCATTTTCGTCCTTTAATCCACAATAATTGTTACAGGAATTTTCGTGTGGTCTCACTCAACTTTATTTTCTTTTGTTTGATACCTTCTACCAGCTACACATGCAACGACAACGTTACATCCTTTTCAAAAGAAAAATAAAAGTGGTATTTCTCCACTCGAGTTTTTTCTAGCACATCTTTAGCGTCTTTCCAATAACGGAAACTATGTTAGGTTTTTATTTGTAGGATAGAATGATTTCAATATTATTCAAACAAGTAATGTTGAAGTACTATATTACAACTATATATGTTATTGAATAAAAACAATATTTAAAAAAGTATAAGTATATTAGAATGAAAAATAAAAAATGGATAAATTTTACAGAAATATAAGAATCTTTTTAGAAACGAAGGGAGTATAAACAAAAATCACATCTCGATCATCTTTCGGCAAAAGCAAAACAAAAGTAATCCAGGCTCACCCATCCTTACTTTTTTCCTTTATTTATCAAAAAATATCTTGTAATACAAACTTATTTATTCATTTTCACAAAGTCGCCAAATTTATTAATGCAATACCAAACTTACCTAAACTTACCAAATTAATTCAATACATACCAAATCTACTAAATTAAATATTCTAATACAAACTTACCAAACTTACACACGAGAATTAAAGTGCTAGAACTATCCTTATTTCTATTAAAGTTTATTTAAATTCCAAATTTCCAATACTCTTTCAGATTTCCACTACTTTTATGTGAATAGTTTATAAATCAATTTTTTTTAAATGATATCATTATACAAAATTATTAATTTTATACTCATTCATGTAATTATTTCAATTTAATAACGAGATATAAGCTAGATAAATACATCTTACATGTACTCCATCTAGTCTAGCTAAACTATCATTTGGTCTTGAATCAATTGAACACGGCGATTCTGCCTTATGATAATTTTTATTTGAAAAACTATTACTTTATTTAATTATAAAATATAATTCCTATAAATATAGCTATAATTTCTAAGAGAATATTTTTAAATGAAAACATATAAGGGTAACCCAATATGAAAAATATGAAAAATGTTGGGAAACAAAACCAATACAAAACTATCCACATCGGGAGTTGGAATACAAACTTGCCTAATATATAAGACGGTGGATTACTCCTCCTATTGCCAATTAGTTTTAGGATGGAATTCTATCAGGCTTGTATCTGGGCCACCCACACGTCTAATAAAATATAAAGTTGTAACCAAATAAGTTGACTCAATGGTGTAAGACCATATTACATTCACAAAAAAGAAGAAGGTGTGTATAGCATGGGGTCTTGCATTCGATTATCTCCATACTCCATGTGAAAATTATAGTCGGTCGACAACAATCACGAAACACAAATAGAAATTAAATTTTAATTTGTATGGATTGCGCGACATATGAACTCAGACAAAAAAGCTAAAACTCTGTATAAAATAAAATAAAATAAAGTAAAATAGAATAAAATAAAAATAAAGTAATTTTTGGCCGGAAAATAAAATAAAAATAAAATTCAATTTGTTGTGGATGATGAGTTGGAACTTAGGCAGGCTTAAAGCTCTATATAAAGCCTCCCTACTCATATGTGATATTGCATTACAACCAATCAAAACTCCATCTAGAGACAATTAATACTTTATCCTTCAAAGGCTATACCATTCATCATGGCTACAAGTTCAAAGCTTACTATTGTTCTTCTGCTGGCTTTTCTCTTGGCAACAGGTATGGAGAAAGTTATGTAGAATTTAAATATCATTTTCTTATAGATTATGAATTGTAATTAATTAGTTTAAGCATGGTTTTATTGCTAAATTCATGGAAAAGGTTACTATTCAATTGATCGTTTTTTTCTTTTACTGATCGATTTAAGAGCATCTCTAACAGTTTCTTCTATTTTTTGCCATTTTGAAAAATGAGATATATAACCTCCAAAATATGGATGTGCATGCATGATTATAACTATTTTCTTTGGTGAAATTAATGTAGGAACAATTCTCGGAGAAGCCAAAATATGTAAATATAAGAGCCAAAAATTCAGAGGAATATGCTTCAGGTCAAGTAGCTGTGACAGGACGTGCCAACGCGAGGGCTTTCCCGGAGGTCAATGTCGTGGTCTTCGTCGTCGGTGCATCTGTGATCGTCGGTGTCGTCAGGCCGAGGCCGAGGCTGATCTTCCCATTAATTAAACCAAAATGATCCCATGATTATTATGTCTACTTTCCATGATATCCCAAAATAAACTATGTTGATTGATTGTGTGTTGGTTCAACATAGCCAAAAGTGTGTACGTTGTGGAGTTGTAACTTAAATTTCGTGCTATAAATGTAATCCTTTGATGTCATGTTTAATGAAAGCTGTGTGGGTTTTATGTGTCCATAATTATGGATCATATATAGTCCAAAGTGGCACCATCCTCGAAATTTTCAAGTTTTGCCTTTTGCTTCATCTGCCCCTACTCAAATCCGCCGACTTTCCTATATATATAAACTAGTGTAGTTTCCCGCGCCATGCGCGGATTTTTGTTAGAAAATTTATTTCATATTTAGATTGAAAAATATATCTGTTTACATAATATTTTAATACATGATCATGTAGATATATTGAAAATATAAAATAACTTAACATATACTCCGTATGTTATACTACTCTAATATTGAAGATGAAAATGAACTAATAAGGCATAATTTCAACCTAAAAAAACAAATTAAATAGGCATACCTTATTTTTAATAAAATCGAATAAACATGGTCAAATATATGTCAAGAAAATTCTCCCTTTGAAGATCAAACTGATATATTTAGGGATAAAATACATTATTTGGGAAATCTTTTTAAGTATATCCGTTTGTATAATTAGGATTATTAAAAATATCTACGCTATTGTAAAAATATTTTTTACATGAATTTGCTCATGATAAAGTAAGATACATTACTACATTGATTATTAAAATAGAGGTTCTTAGAAAAATATACATCATAATGGAGATGGTGAGGATATGAATTAAAAATCTAGAGGTTTTAATTATCTTTCAATATACTTAATAAATTTCGAATAAATTGGATATATATGTTTTAAATAACCAAAATTAACCACAATTAAAAATATGGTTAAGGTTCTCGGCCTACAAAAAATATTGTTAATATTTGTTATCTCAAAATTTGTAAATTAATAGAGAATTTAATTCATTTATAAAATTGATTATATGTTAAAAAATAGTGCCTATATCTTTTTGATTAAACTCTCCAACAAAATCTTTCCATAACAAACTTATAGTCTAATTTGTTTATTTTATTATATTTTAGGAAATGATGATTAGGTACTCATGATTTCTTATCATTTTTAAAATTGAGAAGATGCATCGTTTTTCTTCATTTTTATTTGATCTTTTTTCATTTGGCAAATCAAGATCCAAACAGATCAATTCAACCAAAAAAAAAAGATCCAAACGGATCAATCTTGTGGTTTTATTACATATATAGTTTCCTCAATTTGGCTATTTTTTTGTAAAGTATCCATATGGTCGGTATGGTTCATATAATAATTAAAATATCCAAATAATTAATTTAAATTAATAAATAATACTCCGTAGAATGTCAAAGTTATATATGACAACAAAATCTAAAATTGACTATTATAGACCTAAAATCTAGAGATATGGATAAATCCTACCGATAACAAAATATCCAAATAATTAATTAGTTAGGATTCAGATCTATTTTTTGATATATTTTGCAAGATAATTAACAAATTTTAAATAGGTTGATGATGTGGAAATGAAATGGCAAATTTAAATAATATAAAAATTGAATTTATATGGTATTTGAAAATAGCCAAATTGTGTCAATTAATACGGTTGCGATATGTGGCAAAATCCGAGGTGGCTTAATGTATGAGCGTCATGTGGCAAAAGTTGATGTGGCGCAATGAGAAGGTTTTATTCCTTAGTGGTTTTAAATATATATAATAGATTCAAGTGCAATAGAGAACACCTAAATAATATAGAATAAGAGAATAATTATAGACCATTAGATTACAAGAATCTTAACGGTGAAGAGTAAATTGAAATAATGGGTCATTATTGTGATTTTTGTACTTCCGCATCAATATAGCAACAAGATTTTGTTTGATTTACTCTTTCTTCTTCGTTCCAAGCGATACAAATCCGTCCGTCCGTCCGTCGACCCAAGTTCAGCGCTCGCTCGCCCCTTTGCCACCCCCTCCCGTCGACAATCGCCGCTCACCCCCAAGTTCACCGTTCGCTCGCCTCTTGTCGCCACCTCCGAAGTCGCTGTCGAAGTCCGCCCGAAATCGCCGCCCCCAAGTTCACCCCATTCACAGTTCGCTCGCCCCCAGTCGCCGCCCCCGAAGTCGCTGTCGAAGTCCGGCCCCTAATAGAATGAAAAATAGTTTACATACGAAGTCATGTATATTAACACTGAATTACATGTATATACGCTGCTATCGAATGTATACATAATCCAAATCGTACATGTAAGAGACATTTTTTCATTAGTTATACATACAATAATGTAATTAGTATCCAACCATGCCACAACAAATTTCGTATATACATTCCTCAAGTTGTCATATACGATATACTATACATATATATATATCTTATTCTGTAGTAATAGGTCACATAAACAATTCAGGCATAATAAATTTCGTATATACATTCTTCAGGTTGTCATATACAATATTATTGTACATATATACAAAAATGCTTAGATAATATATCTCACAAATCTATACCTCAATTATACCTAACAATTTTGTCAAAAAATTCTCTAAAAACGTGTATAATCTTAATTAAAATAAACTTTTTTAATTCTGTGTTTTGGGACGTCCAACGACTTAAAAGTTACAACCTAACCTTATATATAGGCTTTACACAAATCTCTTGGATTTCTACTAACATTACACACCCCTTGTTCTTAATTGCTTAATCAAGTTTTCTCAAATTATCAGAGAACTATAGCTAATCTCTTTTTTATTTTAGCTAAAAATGGATCATTGTCATTTCTTCAACAAATTGAAGATTCTATATAAGCGTCCCCACACATGAATGGCATTGCAAAACAACCAATCAAAACTCCATTTAGAGATAAACACTTTAACCTTCAAAATTATACCAATGGCTGCTAGTTCAAAGCTAACCATTTTACTACTGCTGGTGTTTCTTTTGACAACAGGTAAAAACAAAATTATTTAGAAGTTGAATAACATTTCGGTAGTTATAATTTATAATACAATTAGTTAATATCATTATGTTACTTCTTGGTAAAAAAAATGATTCATTTTGATACTTTATCTTTAACAAACCGTGTTGCTTCTATTTGGGCATGTACTCTTATAAATAGGATGGGATTAATTTCTAAATTTTTCTTGGCCAATTTTTTTTAAATTTCTACTAGTTTTATTTATTATTATATTGAAAGCTTACGAGGTGAGCTTATATATAGCTGATAACAGAAATCGGCTTCAATGCCTCATCATGATCCTTCTTTGAGACTTCTTAAATCACATAACTACCAAAGTGAGATTTAATCAAACTTGCAAATATATCAAAATAAATACATTTCCTATATGTATACGATTTTTTAAAAATATTTTTTTTATACTAAATTATCTCCAAAATATTTAAGTGAGATAATGAGCTATATTGTGAATTTGTGAGTAAAAAAAATTATACTTGGAATTTTGGCCGAATTTACCAATAGGTATGTCTAATTATATTCATGTTATTTGGTGAAATGTAGAAACAAGACTCGGAGAAGCCAAAATATGTAAGTATAAAAGTCAAAAATACAGAGGAATATGTTTTAGGTCAAGAAAATGCAATAAGACGTGTCTACATGAGGGCTTTTTGGGAGGTCAGTGTCGCGGTTTTATCTTTCGTAAATGCATATGTGATCGGCGGTGTCAATAGGACGATCATCCAATGAATCGAAAATGATGCCATAATCTTCATCTCTAATCGCCACAAAATAGCTAAATAAACTATGTTGACAATGTTTGTTCAACATAGAGGCAAGTTTAAGGTGTCATGTTCAACCAAAAATGTGTACGTTGTGGTGTTGCAACTTAAATTCCATGTTGTGAATCTAACTATTTATTGTCGTGTTTAATGAAAGTTGTGTGAGTTTTCTGTGTCAATAACTATATATCTATACATACATATATTTATTTAAGATATTTGTCATCAATTGGGTTATTTATTTTTTTTGTTTTATAAAAATTTGTATATGTGAATGATTCCTTTACAAGATTGGTGCTAAAAGGGTGGAATAAACTCGTACGGCCCAGCAAGCGCGGTCGACGTAAGATTAGTCGGTAGCTAGCAGTTTAGGATATACCCGTGATAAATTTTTAAAAAAAAAGGTGGAATAAAGGCACAAATACTATCTCAACTAACTCAACAACCTATATTAGTATTGCTCTGTTTTTGAACTTAATTTAAAATTGCACATCTAGAGCTCTCCCACATTTGGGAATGAGAAGCTGAAAATATATGCTTGTAGAGGTTTTTTCAACATAGGTTTGGTAGAGAGAATAGGCCAGTTAACTCTATATGTGAGTATTAAACAACCCATATTAGTATTGCTCTGTTTTTGAACTTAATTTTAAATTGCACATGTAGAGCTCTGCCACATTTGGGAATGAGAAGCTGAAAATATAAGCCTGTGGAGGTTTTTTCAAGATAGGTTTGGTAGAGAGAATAGAGGTTTGTTCCGCTACAAATCCATTATGAAATATAATGGCTTATTTCTGTATTGGGTTTTGTGCATAAGAGAGAGAGAATTTTCCAGAATATGAGAAATAAGAGCTTATAATACATTATTTTTAAAACGAAGGCTTAGGCCATGGAAAAAAAAGAGTAAATGTTCGCATTAGGTCTACTTTTTACAAGTTTGTTATTTTATTTTTTAAAGATTAGGAAGGTTGAAGATTAATATTTCATATTGTTCTTTAATAACTTTCAAGATTTATAAAAACGTTTTACTAAAATGTTCTTCAACGTCCCTAGGATTTTTTAAGTCTACTTTCAAAATAGATATAGAGGTCATAGAAGATATAGAGTGTCTCTAAATTCGCCCTTCTTATTTAACTCGATTTCTTCCATTCCCATTCCCATCTCTTCTTATTTGAAGTGCACGAGTTTGAGGAGGACCATGTTAGCCTTAGGGTATTGGTGCCGAGCTTTGACTTACATTACGGTCAGGACGTTTTTACTTCTAAGACATTAGCTTTCTACAACAGTGGTGAACACGTCGCCCCGTCCACATTAAATCACCGGCACACATATGTTACTTCTAGTCTTCTATTGTTCCCTGCATTGATTCATTCTCACACTAACAATCCTTGAAACCTCACAAGCATTACAACATATGTTTGATCTTCTCTCTTGTCACTCAAAAACAATTCATGGTTTTGTTCATCTTATGCATCAAATTGAACACATGAGCATTTGAAAGCACCTCTAGTGCAGCCGATCTTTAAACATCTGTGCCTCTAGAAAACATCTATCTCGCACCTATATACATTCCAAGCCAAATGCAACCAACAAATATTTTGCGTTAGATTATCAATTTTTTTTATGAAACATGCAATTATGTTTAATACCAAAGTGACCGAGTACAGATAAAATTTAATAAAGCTAATTACCGCTTGCCATGGAGCTTGTCCATCCCTTCCTTGACCCTACATACATGATACATAGAGATCGATCAAGTAATCAACAATTCAACATGCAATGTCGATCCTAATATATTTGAGCTCAACGATGAAAAATAAGGTCATGTTTGTACTTTTTTGGTAAAAAAAATATTTTTATTTGCCATAAAATATAAGGACGGAGAAATGTTTTGGGAAAATTTTGTTGGTATTTCTAAAATAAAATCTATTTTAGCTGGTATCACAAGATTAATTTTTTCCTATTGGCGCTCTTGAGGTTTTGTGTTTGCTTGTTCTATTATTTTATTCGAGAAGAAATATGACTCAAAGGGGTGTGTTTAGATTCGCCTAGGGGAGTAGAAGGTGTATTGACTCAAAACATGTCGGGGAAGTACCCCACGACAACTTACTGATAGGAGGTGGCCTAAAAAGAAGACTTTGAAAATGGTTTCGAATGTCCTTAAACCTCTTTGAAAATGCAAGATTTTTAAAAATTCAAATCAAGATGGTTATATTCGATCTAAGAGTTGAATTCTACTAATTTGAGACTTACAAATACAATGATAAGCTTGGTGTTAATCCAAAAAATGTCATAAAGTTGAGCAAGACCACACACTATAATTTATGGTGGATTTAATCGAGTACCTGGTTTCCAAGAGAAGGAATGTGTTGATGAACAATCCACTGAGCATCCACAATCCCCATGTTCTCGTGGGCAGGCTAAATTTATCATCATCATCATCATCATAAAACACAATGATCATTGATTAATGCATATGATTTTAAGTTATTATAAAGATATTTAATTTGCTAGTACGAGTATAAATAATCATGTATCAATGTACGATTTCAAACCTCAACACATTTTCCATATGCGCTGTCCAAAAACCATCCATGAACCAAATCATTCTGCATTCCCATTAATACGTTGCTTAATTAGTAAATTACGTATGCATTTGAAAGATCAAAATCGTAGTACATGAAAATTGTGAAATCTCACCTGAATCATATACCACACACATTTCCATGCTTTTCTAGAAAACACAGGAGCCATGACCTCTACAAATCTGTGGTTAAAACCATAACTTTGTTACTTCATGTAAAGTTGATCTTAACCCTTAATGCACAAATAAATAGTTAATTGAGGTTAAGAGCATGTTTGGATTGCCATAAAAACTAATTATTTTTTGGTTGAACCATAAAAACTAATTATTATACATTATAACGCGAGATTAATTTAATGTGCGCAACTGCATTACATCCTACATTATAATGATGAATAATGTGCTTTTGGCGCTAATCGAACCGGGACCTAAATTATTTGCAGGTTTATAAAACATACCCATAAACAAAAATTACAAAACTCAAATATAAGTACTATAACATTTACCTTTGAACATCTAGTTAAACGGTTAAACCTCTAAGGATAGCATCTAGAGATGGCAGTGCCCTCAGGCAAAAAATAGAAGTACTAACATTTTAACTAGATTTTGAGATTAAACAAATATGAAGATATTATTTGGATATTACCTAGCACATGGTTGTTTGTGTACTCTGCAATCCTTTGGATCCAATTCTCTGATAAAATGCAAGAGAAAGAGAAATATCATTTGTCATTCATAAAGTTAATTATAATATGAACATATATTGTAATAAAAGAAATTTTAGTGCATGGATGCTAATGTTATGTTGCTCATACTTGTGAATTTCTTGGCCGCTAATTCTTTTTGTAATATTCCATACATGCGATTCAGACTCCACCGCAGGCTGTGAAATCTCTAAACCATATTTTATAATGAGTTTAATGTATCTGGATATCAACAAATTAGCAAGTGTTAGAAAGGAATTGAGAGAAAAAAGATAGTAATCGAAACATATAGATTTATCGTGGTTCGCTAACAAGGTCAATGAAATGTGTGATTTAAGAAAAATGGTCATAATAAGATAAATCAATCTTGCCACCTAAGAAGTATTGTAATAATGATCTTGCTTAGAATTCGCGAACTCTTTTTATTCTTACCAATAAATAGATTATCGTTCATTAGAAAAATACTCATATTGTTTAAACACTATCATCTAGCCTCTTACTCTTCGGGATCAAAGTGCTCGGTGCCCAAGTCTTCGTCCCAAAGAAAAATGTAGTCATATTGCACGACAATGTCAGGATGCAAGAATCGTTTGGCATACCACCTTGAACAAAAAGAGAGATGTTAAGTCCAAGACAGGTAAATGATACAAGGCAGGGTAAATGAAAGGAAATAGAGAAGTTCACCATTTTGCCTGTTTTTCAACACTGACATGGATAACATTCTTTGACCACTCAAATTCATTCCACTCTGTTGTATGCCCATCATAGTGGAAGAGAACAATAGTGAAGTTATCTAAGAACTGAGGAATAATGATGATGCAATAAATATCAAAATCTACCTCAATGAAGATATACAATTAGATCAAGAATGAAATTAACCAAGAAGAATGTAAACCTTTTTTACTGCTAAGTCAATGTTAGTTTTCTGGGAAAGGCCAACGGTAAAAGCTACAAGATACGTAGGCTCTCTTGTTAGGTCCTACAAAAACAAGATAGAGAGATTCATCACAATTATGTAAGATAATTTATAGGATTTGTCTATCAAATGGATTAAACTATACGAGTTTAATTAGCTAATGTATGCCCATATCAATAAGTTAACTTTAATAACTGTTTCAAACTTGACCTTTCTTCTTTAACAATTTCAAACGGCAAATTTCATACCTCACTTGGATTACCCCATAATCTGCGAGGGTACAAGTCTGTCTCTGATGAAATGATACCGGGTGGTAGATTTTCGATACCTCTTCGATTTGAAGGGACCCAAGTCTTCACTCCAACAATGTACATAAAAAATCAAGTGGTATAAGATGATAAGGGTTGATAAATATAGATTTCCACCAATCTCGTTTGAAAAATTAGTGTATAACATATGAATCATGATTTAACAAAAATTGAAATATGGAGATATTTTTAACAAAATTCATAGTCATACACATTTAGATCGAGCATAACAAAATCATGCTTTGTAATTTATTTAAATTTTCAACCCAACAATTTCTCTATTTTGAGGAAATTTTTCATATAGAGAAGTTTGAAAAAACTGGAGAATTCGCTTGATTTAGAGAAGGTTTCCATTTCATTACACTTTCTCAAATTCTCTGTTCCGAAATTGTGTGTCCAAATTGTGTTTTGTGGGTGTAAGTCTTCTCTCACATCTTAAATGTAGAGGGGCATTTATGTGCAGCGACACCATTTCGGCAAACAATTTCGAAACAGAGGAATATTGCTGCACGCAATCACCTTAATTGACAAATAGGAGAAATAGATCAAGAAAAGGAGATGAACAAGTTAACATACCATGAAGATTTGTTGTATTCTATAGTCTTGGCCCACTAAAAAGCCGAAAACAATTCCAGTCATGGCCACAGCAAATAGCTTCACCAATTCATTTTGCCTTTTTCTGTTGAAAACAACAAATTGGAGACACAAAAAATTTCAAATCATAATCGATGGTAGATGTATATTTGATTGATACAAGTTGAAGGGTTATGAAATTGGATCCAAACCTGAAATAAGGATGTTGCATTTTCTCCACAATGAACTCTAAAACCCTTTACTTGGCAAAATAACACCGTTAGCAATTTAGCATACACAAAAGAGGAACATGTGAAATTAGTTTAGTGAATGACACCTGTGATATGGTATTATCATGCACTTATACAATGAATATAATATATATGTATATGACCAAAAAAATGAATATGATAAGATATTATTTCATTTTTTTAGACATGATATTAAGATATTGCATTTTTTCTAGATATGAAATCTGTGAAATTAATTTGGTGAATGGAACATTGATCAGTTACTGTACTTGATACTAAGAATTAGCGATGCATAATGATTATACATGAATGATGATGGTCTACTATAAATAGGTGGCATGTACATTGTTGATGGTCCATTATCTTCACGATTGTTTTAATTTTTAATACTCTTTTTATTTCACAAAATGGGCCCTTTTTTTTTTTGCTTAATGACTACCACTATTAATTAATAACTTAGTAATAGTTACGGGAGCAAATACATATATGTAAAATAAATTGCCAAAAATGGAAATTAAAACTTCCTGTGGAAAATTTGCCGAAATGGCTTACCTACTAAAGTTAGACTTGCTGCAAACCATATTGGAGTTCCACAGGGTTGCGTTTTTTGTACGAGCACCCATGAAGACTCTTACCACCTCTTTATGAAATGCCAGATGGCAGTAGAAGTTCTAAGCAAATCTGTCAATAGTAAAACAACCAGAATCATAGGAAGTTTAAATCCAGATAATAGAAAACCAAAAGAACTTATAGAAGAAATAAAATCCAAGACAACCTCAAAAGAATTCGAAGACCTAGTTGGAATCTGGTGGAGCATATGGTTCTTTAGAAACAAACTAACATTCGATTCGGACAACCAGTCGAATATAACCCCAACGGTAGTGGATGAATTCAACAAAAAACAGAAAGCAGAATGGAGACAAGCCAATCACTTAGAACAAGGAGAAAATAACAAATGCAACAAAAGGAGAAAAACATCGAAATGGATCAAACCTCCCCCCAACCACATCAAACTCAATTTTGACGGGGCTGTTAATTTATTTGGTGCTGTCTCCTTTGGATTTATTTTCATGGATGAGTTTGGAGCGCCTATCTTTCATGACGGAGGGTTCATTGGTAATCGCTCTGTGGTTTTCTCGGAGGCTTATGCTCTCCGTCAGGGGATTTTAGAGGCCATCAACCGTGGCATTCCCCGCTTGGTTATTGAAGGTGACAATCTGCAAGTCGTGAATGCGGTTCTGGGGAGCTGGAGCTGCCCGTGGGAAGTGGAGATGATTCGGGATGATATTCATGGGCTGCTCAGAAATTTTCAGAGTTGGTCTATCTCTCATGTTCCTAGAGAAGTGAATGCTGCTACTGACTTCATCGCCAACTCCTTCCGTTGTGTCTCGACTTTGCCTATTTGTTCTGATTTAGGTCTTCTGGACCTCATCCGTAAGGATGCTCTAGGATAGTGTCTCTTATCTTGTATAAGGCCTAGCCTAATTCCTTTCCTTATCAAAAAAAAAAATAAACAAATTGCCAAAATAACTAAATAAGCGTGTTTTGTTAAACAAAATTTCAAGGAAAAATTAAATGTCATGTTTTATGAAGCGGACAGAGCATTCAAAATCCAAAATCCGCTTTTAGCTTCGAGAATGTCTTTTAAAAAATAGCTTTAATTATATTTTATACTAGGAGTAGGGCCCGTGCGATGCACGGCTTTGCGTATAATAGAAACAACATCGCTAATGACCATATACGATTGTTTTATAATGAGCAAATTGTTTAATAAGAATTACTATTTATAGTGTTGATCTCTGTTATAAAATGATAATAAATGTTTTGTATCAATTCATATAAAGTGGTTGTTTATCAATTCATATAATACTATAAACTACCGTCCTTTGCTGCGATGAATCCTCAACATTTTATTCCTATTCCAAAGTTTCATGTGGTTTGCCTTCAATATTATTTAGATAATGGGTTCTCCGTAATGGTCACTAAATACTGATTTATATCGGGATTGAAGGGATAGTAACAGGTGAAAATTACGCCAATATTAACGTAAACCCCCCACGACTTCTCCTTCCCCTTCCCCTTCCCCCAAATAAAACGCCTTCCCCTTCCCCTTCCCCCTTCTATGCACAACTCCACACCAGCTCCTCACGCCATTCACCCCCAGCCTCTCTTTCGCGAACGACCCCTCTCCAGATCAGGACTCCCCACTTCCGGTCACACCATTACCCATGCGATCGACCGCCGTCCTAGCCCCAACTACCCATCGCCTGACCGGAGAAGCTAAAGGTGGCTTTGAGGCTTACCAAAGACGGCGAAAGCGGCTCGACCACGGACGTCGGCGACTATGCAGGTTCCGGCGAAGATCGACAATGACGTACAATGATTTGTAGTCTTGAATGTTGCGCTGTGATTTTGGATGCTAAATTGTGTTTATTGGGGTTTGGTTGCAGTTGGATAGTCATCCTCAGTTTCCGGGGTTTACTTTGACAACCCCCAATTGCAACTCGATTCAACTATGCAATTTCGCACACTTCTCTCAATTGGTATTTGAATGATCAAAGCTGTTTCTTTTGTTTGTTTATGGGAGTATATTTGTACTTTCTAATTTTTATGCTGAATATTGGTGTCTAATTGAAAAAATGGAAAAGAATTTGATCAGAAAGGACTATTTGCACTATTAAAATTGTAGGGTAAAATGGTTTATTTACCGTTCAAATGGTTCGAATTTTTATGATTGGTATTATTCCGCATTTAATTTGATTGTATCCCCAAAATCACCTTTCATATCTATCGGGCTGATCCAACATGGGTTAGATATTCAGTGAAAAACACCATTTTTCCCTCTTATTAAATAGTTAAGTTAGTCCGTAGATATATATTAGTTTTTCCCTCTTATTAAATAGTTAAGTTAGTCCGTAGATATATATTAGTTTGTGCAAGGTCACTAATTTGCTAATCGGTTAAAAACATATAATTTACTAAGTGGATTAAATTCTTTATTGGTTATATCATATATGGGCATCAATGATCGAGATAAGTTTTTCTTAATTGTTAAATGTTTACATACAAAACCGTATAATTGTATTAAATTAAAGAAGGATTTACATGAATATGATATTCAACTCACATAACCTATTTAGTATTAATCATAGTTAAAAATAATAACAATTGTGAAAAAAAATAAGCAACCACTTTGTATGAATTGATACAAAACATGAATTATCATTTTTTGTAATGATAATAAATGCCTATCAAATTGCTAAGCATTTTTTGGATGGATTATGGATAGATGCACATATATTTTTGTTCGCTTGATTTGGTCTCGGATTTTTTGTAATAAATATTGACCACTAAAACTTGATATAAAATATTGATAATAAAGAACCAAATTAATCTATACTCCAACAATTATTCTTATAGTTTAACATATATCCCACTACAATAAGGAGTACTTTTTGCTATTGACATGGATATATAACTAACATTATCGTATGCCCATGACTTATATAAATGAAGAAAAACAAAACCGGAAAACTAAATTAGAAGTGTATCCATGCTTATATAATTAAAAAATTAAAATAAGTGGCAAAAAAAAAATTGAACATTAGATAAGAACATAGTTTGGTGCATTGTATACATGGAACACACTATAAGAAATTAAAAAAGTAGAAGCTAACATAGATAAAGTCGTAGAGAGGAGGGCTCTAGTGTGCGTTGACATTGATCAAGAGCTGCTACTGAGAGGAAGGCTCTAGTGAATAAGTCTCTTGCTATGGTAATTAATATTGAGTTATCTCATTTCGGTTACAAAAAATCAAAAAAATTAAGGAATTTAAATTGAACATTATTCGTAGCCATTTTTTTTTGGTCGAAATTATTCGTAGCCATTTTTTTTTTGAGCAAATTCGTAGCCATTTTAATACCATGTAAGTTACAAAATGATATTATCACACAATCAAAACTTTTGCTAGGAGTATACATTAATTATCAAGTTACCATTTTAAACACGGGGTAGGAATTTGGGGAAATTAATACCATTAATTTCGTTTTTATCATTTTGTAACCTTTGCTAGGAGTATACACGCAACCAAAATGATATTGATCGGATGGATATGAAACTGATTTTGTATCCATTAACTCTTGCTGAAGCTGTAGAAAGATTTAAAAATTCACTTGTATCTATTAAATGAAAATCACTTGGTGACAATATATAATGATATGTTAAGAAAGCCTTTACATCTGAAAGGTTTCTGCTAGTTCTATATTAAAAGTTAAAATTAGAAAACCAAAAATGAAGGCTGACTAATTACTGCCGGGGTATGGCGTGCCAGCACATAGCCTTCAAATGCTTCAACAAAATCTACAACAACCTGCCTGTCTATTATGATGATAAAACTGGTGGGCCGAAGAATCCTGTTCATTTCTAGAAGCAGATCCTGAGAACCATAGCCCTTCTTCTCTATATCAGAAATAATGTTCCAGGCATGGAGAAGATCATATGTGCGTGGATACCTTAAGAATGCTTCACACCTGAGATCAAGTAAGAGAAACAAACATGGTTATACCAAACACACTTTATGTAGACAATTATTTCAGCTCAGAATTAATTTGGAAACAAATTGAGCGACCATGGAGTAATGGAATCTGAATTCACTTAATTGCTGCAAGGACCAAAGACAACAATGTCAAATGAGATCGTTATAGCATACCAATTATGAGTACAGCCAATGAGACCTCTGTCATATACCACTTTCAGAGTCTTTGGTCCATCCTCGGAAACAACTAACATTACCCAGACATCCTTGTCATTCAAAGCTGCTGCAGAGGACCCCAAACTCGCCTTCATGTCCATCAAGTTTATCAGTGAGTCCGACTGGATTTTTGGACTCAACAGATTCCAGTAAGTGTGGACCCTCTGTCGCCAAAGTTCCTGTAAACCATACAATGTACGTGAAAGTTTGTAGATTGCAAGGAAAACTTGATGACTGAAAAAAATCCCAATACATTAGAGAAGCAAAACAAAGATATATATACCGTGTCCTTGTGAAAAATGTCATTTGAGTAGCCAAAATCAGCAAGTCGAGGGGGAGGAGAAGTCAATCTAGCAGGCCATGGAGCTAATCCACTTCCTCCAACTTTATGATCATCTGATAGTACCCACAATAGGTTCAGTATAAAAATCGCTTTAGCTAAACTCCAAAATCTTATCCCAAAACAAAAATTTAAGCAAGAGCAGAAATTTAAGATATCATATATTACTTTTGCTATCCTTACCATGCAGAAAAGTCATCTTCAATACATTGATCATCATCCCCTAGGGTGTGCTAGCTTTTCTCCACTCTCAATTTGCATGCTAAGGTGGCGTTTGGTAGAAAAATTATGGAAAGGAAATGAAAGGAAACAAATTTGTATAGAAAATGGTGATGATATTCTCTTTTTTGGATGAAAAATGAAAGGAGAGGGGTAATGGTTAGAGAAGTATGAGTGATATGATTACCCCATGTTGAGGGGTGGAGAGGAGTTGCTCAAATTTTGAATGAAAAGTGGGAAGAAAGGGGTAATGGTTATCCTCTTTATCAATGAACCATAAACTAAATAATGTCTAGATACATACCTTAACCATTTCCTTTCCCCCAAAAAAAACCAAACGAGCCCTAAATGTACTATTATAAGGTTATGTAATAGAAGATAATCACACGGACACTTGTACATTTTTAAGGACCACAATCGAGATCTTGGATATGATAGTTCACTGTAATTCTTTGTTCAGCATATAATTCTATGGCAACTGGGTTGTTCAATACTTTCAAAACATCACAATCCAACTCCATACCTTGAGAAGAGGACACCCATTGCCCAAAAATCGCAGGCCTGCATCATCAACCGCTGAGCACCCCACCATTACCAAAACTTCCAGGTTCTCCAAACACGAAATCGAACACAATGATTCACTGGTTACCTGCAAACAACACACAGACCCGATCCTAATCAGCTCAACTCCAAAAATTGAACAACTGAATCATATATTACTGTTGATTCCTAAGCACACCCGATCCTAATCAGCTCAATTCCGAAAACTGAACAGCAGAATCAGAAACTGCTGATTACGGATCCATGGCTACCTCCTGTATCAATGTCATATTGAAAGAAACAAAATTAACCCTAAGTAAATTCCTCCAATCACACCAATTGGACAGGATACATACGAATTCATATTAATTTGAGCATATCTAGGCTGGATTTTGATAATATGGACAAATTGAAAATTGTAACCTCTCTTAGTCTAGGCTGGGATATGAATCTACCACCATGGAAGTTCAATCAGATAACAGTTCAAAGACAGCAAAACTTCCAATCTTTATTTGGACAGAAGTAAAATCAATTCCCTCCTCACATATTGGCCAGCTGGCGCCGCTTGTGCCGGAGTCACAGGTGTCTTACTCAGAGGCTGAAGAACATCCGTCTCCTCCAAATCTGCATCCTCTAATTCTTCAAGCTCAGCTTCAAGTTCATACTGTTATAAAAAAAAAAGTGACACTACAATGTAACCGTTCTTGCAATATGAATGTAAATATGATGATCAGGTAAAGAAAGGTAAATCAAAAATTTACCGCATCAAAATCAGCAGCTGCACCAATTGGAGTTGATATTTTCTCTTGAATCTGCCTCATCTTCTCTGCTTGTTCGTTGATTTCCGTCGTCGTTTTCTCAATATCATTGATCTTGCTGCAAAATTTGTACTATCATTCTTAGATAATTTTATTTTCGTGACAATTCAAACATGTCCTTAGCATCAATAAAAACTTACATTTCACTCTGGGCTGCCTTCATTGTAGAAGCTCCAGTTCTTAAGGCCGCCACAGTTTCAAAAACCTAATTTCTGCACCTTCTAAGCATCATCTGTAATTTTAAATCACATATATACATTTATATTAAATAAAAAATTGACCCAGAATTAAATACAAAATAAAAAAAGTACCCAAGGTTTTTACTTACTTGCTCATGGATCCTCAACTTGAAACTTCCTAGCTTCTCAATTTCTTGTTCATATAGTTTTTTTTGTTTAGACATTGGATGCCTCTGCATTAAAAAAAAGGCAAAATTTCAGAAGGATTAATTAAAACTTTGAAATCATGGGTCTCTGAATACTCACTTTGGCAAATGATATAGCCAGCCAGCCAATTATGTTAGGTATTGAAGCAATCATCAAAGACTGTAAAAGCCCAAGCATAGAAAATTATAAGCAAGACAACTAAGAACCAGTTGCATCACAGCTAATAGCTAGGGATTGCAATCTTACCCCTTTTCGCCCGATGTACTCCGCAATCTGACCACTGGCAATCGCTCCAGCCATAGCCCCAACATTGGAGAGAGACCCAAATATAGAGTACTGATCCAGAAATTTTCAAGTTCAAACCCCAAATTGAACAGACACACTCGTTCAATTTCAAATCCAATAACCAAATTGAACAAAACTTGATCACAAAAGAAGAAAATATCCAGCTTATACCTCTGAGCCCCAGATCTTCAGTAATGGCGGATTGAGTTGGAGACGAATACCTAGACTGAAAATTGCACAAAATTGAGTACATACTGAACGGGAATTGAGCCTAATTGCAACAGAATCTATGAAAGTAGACTCTCATATATTTGAATGGCAATGGATGATGGAAAATTCAGATCCATTGCAACCTATGAAATTTTGGTCAACGGATGATAGAATCACAGGAATGGAAAATTCAGAAGGATGGATCCATTGCAATGGAAAATCCATAAATTTTGGTCAACCTATGAAAATTCAGATCCATTGCAACCTATGAAATTTTGGTCAACGGATGGAAAATTCTATCATCCATTGCAATGGATGATAGAATCTATGAAAGTAGACTCTCATATGAAAGTAGAATCCATTGCAACCTAATTAAGAAAAATTCCATCATCCATTTAAATCATGGAAAATGAGTGACCAAAATTTGAAAAAAACAATTCCTAAATTCAGCCCTACCCTCCATGCTCGACTCTGGCGATCACTGATCGATTCAAACGATAGCACAATTGCCTCTTGCTCTGCAACATCAAACAAAAAACAAAACGCATTTCAAATCAACCTAATAACAGACCCTAAGATCCAAAAGGGTGAGAAAGAAACGAAAGAACCCTAATTTGCAAAAATTGATGAACAGAACCTTGAGTATCGATTGGGCGAGTATCATCTAACGTGGGCAAAGAGTACTTTTCGTCGTCGTCGTATTCGAATTCGCCGAAAAAGTTCTTCAATTTTCTCGCCAGTTTCTTCATTGTCGACATTATTCCTCTTTTGGATCCAACTCTCCTGATTCCTCCCATTTCGTCTGGTTTTCTTCCTCTTGTGATCAAACCTCTTGAGTACAAACTCTGAGATCTCCTTCACAATACCAGCAGGGTGGAGGAAGAAGTGAAAGAGTGGCAGCGAGTGGAACCCTAAGATAGTACTACTCACCCTGTATTTTTCCTATTCGGCAATTGGGTTCTGATTCAACGGGAAAGAATTTGAAGGGAGCTGTGAAGAAGGTTGCAGCAGGCCTATTAACTCGCAAAACACACTTTTTTTTAGCAACGCAAAACACACTTATTACTTTACTAGTACAGTTAGGCGCGGATTTTATAAATTTTTGTATATATAATAACATCAATCAAACAATTTCATACTATAGAATATGTATAATAAATAAACTTCTAATTAATTATTTTACAAATATCATTATTATAAATTGTTATTTACATCAATATAATTTTTTGCAAATTTTCTATTTGGTAGTGTTAGTCTTTTTTTTTTTTTTGCTAATCTTAAATTTTACACATGCAACATTTGTGTTTCTTTTCATTTTATATTTGTTGATACCAGGAATCGTCAACGCGGTAATGCACCCTACCAAAACAGAATATAGCCAAGTATAGACTTCTTAAGATGGCGTCCGGCCCTAAGTTCTACCGCCATCGCGATCGGATACGCCACCGCCCAGATCAACGAGTCCTTACGAGGCAGACTCCTCACAAAGCGGAGACCCGGCCCCAGGGTTTGCGCTCACCGCGCTCATCGCCACGTCCCATCCACGCAAGTGGGTGGGCGGCAACGTTCCATCGGATGAGCGGTGGGCGGCGACGTCCCATCCTAGCCTTTGATTGGCCAGCTCCGCGGCTGCCGCCCCAGGGGCCAACCATACAGCGACACGTACCTGGGCGGCATCCGTCCCACATCGGCGTCTCGCTCCAGCCCAGCTCGAGCCTCCCCTATAAATAGCGAGCTCAATGCACCAGAGCGGGGATCAAAAAACTCGCGAACCACATACACTAGATCTCGAGCTAAAGATCACTGTTGTAACCCGATACACCTAAACGCGATAGAAATCATCTGTCTATTGTTGTAATCCCACAGCTAATATAAAAGATCCTTCACACTACCCTCATTGCGTTGAACACTAGCGATCACATACTTTCCATCTCTCCGTCCGTTGCCTCGGTTGAGTTCTAATCTCTTGCTCTCATCGCGTTACTCTACAATCGGTGTTTTCGGGCTTCAACAATATTATATAAAGATAATTATTGTTGTTATTATTAAGTCTTGATATATATTAGTTGATTGTATATAAATTATGATATTATAGCTACTATCCATGAGTTATTACAAATATAAAACAATGTTATTATTATAATTTAAATCCTAAGCCTTGTAAAATTGAAAAGAATATTTTGAATAAGGGTAAGGCTATAGGAGGATGTACCATATGTTTGGAAAAAAATATTACATGAATATAATTAACATCATTATGATGCAGGTATCTTTGGAAAAAAAGATCTTATTTCTTTTTGTGGTTATATATAATCTCACTCTCACCTATTATACCCCTATATCTTATCCCTTATAATAAATTTGTTTTTAAAATATAATAACCTTATAGTACAACCATTCACCCAAAAAAAAAAACTTATAGTATAGGCAATGAATCGAAAGATATATTGAGTGACACCATATAAAAAAGACCTTAAAATGAAAAATAGATAAATAAAATGTACCATGAAGTTGTAAAATTATATACATTGAAGATTATTGAATAATCAAATGAAAAGTATAAGGATATGGTATTTAAAAAGAGGTAAGTGAAAAGTATAAGGATATTTTGAATTGATTAACTCAGCAAAATCAGTTAGGATATTTAGTTGACGTGAGATTGGTAATTTTGAATTGGTAAAAATCTAATTAAGTATAAAACATCATTGATGGCTGCATGTACGTACAATATACGTACAATTTGGTTAACTAAATATACTACAATATCCTACAATATAGTACAATATGCATTCAGTTAGGAAATTGAAGATTTTCTTAAATTGTTTAATTAAGGAAAATCAGTTAGGATATTTAGCTGAAGTGAGATTGGTAATTTTGAATGCATTTAAATCTAATTAAGTACAAAAAACCATTGATTGTTGCATGTACGTACAATATACGTACAATTCGGTTAACTAAATATACTACAATATCCTACAATATAGTACAATATGCATTCAGTTAGGAAATTGAAGATTTTCTTAAATTGTTTAATTAAGGAAAATCAGTTAGGATATTTAGCTGAAGTGAGATTGGTAATTTTGAATGCATTTAAATCTAATTAAGTACAAAAAACCATTGATTGAAGAAAATCTGCATATACGGAATCATATCCAAAAAAGGTATGGGGATAAGTTGATTTGTAGCCTTTTTTTCGGATTAAAAAAAAATAAGTTAAATGACATGGCTTAAGGAAATAATGACACGTGGCTAAATCTGAGGTGGCGCATTCTCGGAGCGACACGTGGACAAAACTGACGTGGCGCAGCGTGGAGGCTCCAATCCTTACGGCTTTTATATATATACATAGATTAGTCTGTTGCAATTCCAGTCATAAGGAACAGGTTTAATTGTATGATAATATGCACACATTTGATGAGGCTTGCTTAACCATCTAAATGACAACAGTGTAACGTCACCATGAGCACCAAAGGGGCGCCGGCAGCATTAAACCTAATGGGGAGAAATGAAATTTTCGCAATAAAATTGAAGGCAGGCCACATGAAAACTATAGAATAGTGATAAAATGATGAGCATTCATTGCAGATTCCGACTGTAGTTTATAGTATTACTAGGGTTAGGGCCCGTGCGATGCACGGGCTTTGAATACAATAGAACTATCGTTGCATTAGAGAGGAAGCAAAGATATTGATCGTGTATAGAATGAAAATACGATCATGTCTTAATGACCCAATTATTTACAACAGGTTCAATTTTATGTAGCAAAATGGATGTTGGCTAAGAAAGAAAGGCAAAAGTATTGATTGTGTTAACCATTAAAATATGACCATGTCTTAGTGATCGGATATCACGAATCATTATCAAAAGATCACTATATAAATATAAGGTCATGGTAAAAGTGGAATTTAATAAAATGTGAAAATCTACATAAATATACCATTTATTTCTCTCTAATTTTACCCTTATCATTAACAACTATTCAATAATATGACATTAATGCGGTAAAGACGTTTTTTTTTGTCAATGGTAAAGGCGTTTTTACTCTCCAATTCTATGCCCTATTATTACTATCGATGAATATGATCCATTTTGTGCCATATTTTCAGTCTTTGTTTTTGTAACAACCACAATTTGAATGTCCACTTAGTGTGGGGACAAATGCAATTAAATGGGTGTTGTTGATGCATGGGCATTTAATCAAAGATATAAAAAAATGCAATTAATATTCAAAATGGGTGTGATTTATTGGCAGCTCGGGCACAATTTAAATGTCTAATACTCCCTCTGTCCCATAATGTTTGTCTCATGTCGTTTTTTTCGTCCCAAAATGTTTGTCGTACCGCCCCTTCTTTCATTTTCTATCAACTACTTTTTCACTTTTACCAACCACACTTTATCATTTTTTACTCTACCTACCTACATTTCCATCATTCTTTTTTCTCTTTCCTCCTTTCATCTATTAACTTTTTACACCCATCAACCTTTCTACACTCATATTTTACCTCTTTATTTCTCTTTCTTCCTTTCACGCATCAACTTTTTATTACACAAAATAACTTCTTTCTGTTCTTAATCTACGCATGAATAGTGCAACGAGACAAACATATTGGGACGGAGGGAGTACTTCTTTTTTTTGGTACGGAATTGCAAATGTTTTTTTTTTTTTGATAGCACCACTCTCCTATCTTATGAGGGGAGATGGTTTTATTTGATATGCTGGCCCCACTCTCCCACTCTCCTAGCAAGAGTTGTTTCTTCCATTAAGTAGTATGCATTGTGCAATTTTACTGCTAGGCTATAACATATATATCCCATATAACAAACAATTTTTGGGTAGCAACAGTAAGAAGACCCTTAGATCCTGTAGATCCTTACAACAAAATTTTACATATGCAAAAGGCAGTATCCCTCCAACTAACTCAGCAAGACACCACCCACATGCCCTTGTTAATGCCGACTAAATGAAAACAAAAGAAAACATCCAAAAAAAACTAAAAATAATAATAATAATAATTTGTATCTTGAGCATCTATACCTTTTTATCCCAGTCAACACCACACCATGCACAATGCACCATATCATATGATAGAGCTGGAAACGGGAGTTGCTGTGAGCCAAATGAGCCTATCATGGCTGATTGGCTGGGAGACCCCTTTGGAGAAGAGATGTGCCCCAAAAACTACCATAACCACATCCAATATCTAGGATAGTCCTTACCTGCAATAGCCCAACCAAATTAGCAATATACATCAGGAGCGTGGGTAAGTGTACAGAAAAATTAATGGAGGGGGGACAATGACCAGCAAACCATCTTGTAGCATAATTCTTCTAAACCAAAGGATAACCTAACATCAAATGACCACGCTGAATGTCGATTACCTTGCTTGGTGCCAACAAAGTGTGAAAACTGAAAAGGCTAATCCTCCATAAAAAAACATAAGGGGTGCAATAAGAGTTCATGGTCATCCATTCACATTATTACATCTACAAAAGGGTCATCCATGATCTCCATGCTTAATACTAAATTGCCTTAGAAAAGTTCCTAATTAGTTGGACAGTTATAGTTTTGGAAACAATTCACCTTGCCATGTGAGATAACCTACTTAACTGGGCATTTATGCTTAATATCCCTTCTTCAAATGCTAGAGAGTCCAGTTAACCGTGCCAAGTATATAATTTAGAAAAACATCCATATTGTGATATGAAATGGAACAAACAACTGACAGATTCTCCAAGCCACACAATTCCTCATATCAGATTATAAGCATCATTTAGCCAACAGAATGCCTGACAGGAACTTAAAAGCAATAATTCATACCATGTACGACTTCAACATAGAAGTTAAAGTGTAGATCAGAAATAAATTGTAACACTGGGGCTGTAAACATAAGGGCTCTAGTTTTGTCTTCTGAAAATAAGGGATTAGAGTGGTAACAAAACTTACCCCGGCTTGTATGAAGCTGGATTCGTTTCTCAAGCCAATCATTTCTGCAATCTGGTGCGAATAGTCTTCAATACCATCAAACATCAATGAAGCTGACCGAAAGGAAATCTGCTCTTCATCTAACATCATCATTCTGCAATGAGAATTTCAGACTGTAATTGTCTAACAGGAATAGGCTGCACAATTACCTTGCTATTGATAAACCTCTCTGAATCACATCAAATCAATGTTTTTCATCTATTACAGCAAGTCTTAAAGTTGAGAACTCCACCTTATCAGCTATTAGACTATGCGCACCACCACCTGAACATCTTTCAACACAGCACCAAAAGTCACATTAGCTTGCAAATTTTCGAGTAAACCTAATTGAATTGCTAAGAAGCTTGAATTTGAACATTCAGAAATCAAAATCAAAGATAGCAAAAGCGGTTTGAGCTCTTTGTTGATAATATTGATTGTGACTGGGACAATCAAGTCAAAATTAGGGTTTCGAATCCAAGAACCTAATAAGAGAAAAACAGAGATCGGGAAGGGGGGAAAGAGTACGAAATACCTTCTTCTTGTGCAACTCCCAAAATCGAACGCCATGGCCTCCAAATCGCGGGCGATGTTGGCTGCCGGTGAGAAATTCGATTACCCATTTTCTGAGGAGAAGTTCGAAGGCAAATTGAGACGAAAGATCGAATGTAGAGAAATAAATTGCACCCAGTATAAATGTGGGAGGAAGGCCAATTTGGCTGGCTGAATAAATTCTAACGTTACTTCACGTTAATATCGGCTTAATTTCCACCGGTTAAATTCACCCATTTCATTCACACCCGTTTTCAATCCAAAAACTATCTAAACGGACGCCATTATTGCCTCCATATTTAAGCCAGTATAAATGCCTTTTTGACTAAGTGGGGTAATTAAATAGGGTAAATTTATTTTTCTTTTTTTAAATTTTTATCTTGAAGTGGGGGATTAAGTAGGGCCAAAGTATAATATCATAAAAACATTACTATAGAATAGTATTATAGATTCATTGTAGTACTTATTTACTTATCAATCCAGTGTAACTCCGCTCCAATTAGGATTTGAGAGATGTGAATTTTCTCTTCAATTCCATATGCACTTTTCTCTAATTGTAAACAGCTTTGTTAAATTCTAATGGGTCAAGGTTAAACAGGCAACGTATCAAATATATATAAACAACTCGTATAAAAGGTCAAGATCCACCTTTTTACTCAAAAGCTTAAGCCAATAAGTATAAAATTCACCTTACTTATATGCTAATAGTGTTTTTGATTCGGGTTTTGACATGGGCAATCTCTATAGCCAACTCAACCCGAAAAACCAGTCGGTAGACTCATTCACTAAACCCAAACTCAAACAAGCACAAAGAAATAGAACTTTTTGTTATGTCATTTATTTTTTGTTAAGGGCATTGTCAATAAGAGTTCAAATAGGTAGCTTTTAAGTATTATACTTCAGAACTTTTTGTTATGTAATTTGAGGAGCATATCATTCAAATTTATTATTACAAGTAACATGGACGCATATATATAGACAGATCAAAGACAAGTTTAAGTTTGAGGGGAGTGAAACTACTATAATCCTCTTCCATTATTTATTCTATTGTTACATATAGAATGATTTGGTTATATGGCATTTGGAAATGCCATATAGCATGAAAATACCACAATATGTAAAATTTGCACACATAGCATAACCCCTCTCTCCACCAGTTGACCGGTGTTGACCGGCCGTTGACCGACCGTTGACCGGCGTTGACTGTTATCAATTGTCACCACAAAGTGACAATATTCACACCTAATTGTCACCACAAAGTGACAATATTCACACCTAATTGTCACCACAAAGTGACAATATTCACACCTAATTGTCACCACAAGTGATAATTTTCACACCTAATTGTCACCACAAAGTGACAATTTTCACACCTAATTGTCAACACAAGTGACAATTTTCACACCTAATTGTCAACACAAGTGACAATATTCACACCTAATTGTGAACATAAGTGACAATATTCACACTAATTGTCACCACAAGTGACAATATTCACACCTAATTGTCAACACAAGTGACAATATTCACACCTAATTGTCAACGCAAGTGACAATATTCACACCTAATTGTCATCACAAGTGACAATATTCACACCTAATTGTCATCACAAGTGACACTATTCAACAATTAACTAGAAGATTATAGTAATCACACCGAATAATTACAGCTAAAACAAGACTTATGCAAACATATCCAAATTATCACACTAGTAACAATATATATCATCACCAATGCTATCAAAGAATTCTTGATAACACTTAATTGTCATTACAAGTGACAATATTCAGTAGATAACTAGAAAATTATAGTATTTACACTGAATAAGTATAACTTCACACAACTTCAAATTATCATCAAAAATGACAACATATATCATTACCAATGTTATTAAAGGATCTTCTTGATAACACCTAATTGTCATCACAAATGACAATATTCAACAAATAACTAGAGGAATATAGCAATTACACACTACCAATTGTCAATTATAAACGAAAGCTAGAATCAAATGCCAATTACATGTTAATTAGAAGACTTTATACTGGAACAAATCATCACTAAAAAGAAAAATAAAGTAACCAGATTGCAAATTAATTAACAATTACTATTACACTAGCTAGAATATCATTGAAAATACCAATTACAGGTTGTCAAAGTTTGATCAATTGCTAATCACTCTACTTGTCTCCACTTGCATACCACATTCTCTATTTCAGGGGCACTAGAATCAAAAAATACAAAACAACCACGATTATCAACAATATCAGCTCCAAACAAACGGATTTCCACTTCCATACCAAACACTGAACCAATTTCAAATAGCAAGCACAAAATTACGAACACAAATTACAAAGATAAATCTCAACGTAATTGACAAGCAGCCGGCAAATGACAATGATCAACGTAATTGACAAGTCTGCAAGTGACAGATCTCAAAGAGGAGGAACAAAAAAAATCACCTGTACCAAAGCAAACGAGCGATCTTGTCCGTATCCATAACGGAGACCGAAAGCAACGACAAGATAACCTCACAAACCCTAAGTACCAAGGCCACCTTCATCAGCACCATCTCCTACTTCAACCTGTTGACCACTGGCGCCTCCACGACTCCCATCTTAACCTGTCGCCTCCCTCCGCTCACTCTGTTGCGGCCTCCGCTACCGAGCACGAACTCAAACGGCAACGATTCCGGTGCCGATCGGGAATGTTGCGATTGACGGAGGCAGCGGTGCCGATCGGGAGGGCAGTGTAGGGGACGCCACAGACGACATCGAATTCGGCGGCGACGGAGGAGATGAGAGCGTCGGAGACTTGGGAGAGGAGCCTAGGGTAAGAGACGATCGTTGAGCAGATCTGGTCGTGGAGGATGAAGGAGTCGTTGCGGACGACGGAGTGGAGGAGGAGGAGGCCTTTGAGAGCGACGGCGGCGGAGCGATTGCGATGGAGGTTGCGCCAGAGGGGAGGGAGGCGGCTTCGTGGGATGTGGCCTAGAGGATGACGACGTGGAGGGAGAGAGCGGTTCTGAGTTGGAAAGGAGAGTTGCTAAAAACCAAAATAAACGTACTAGTTTTTGGTATTTCTACGATATTAGCTAGCGGATCCCTGCCCTTCCATCCAATTAGTTCTTACATATATTGTATGAAGTCGATCAAAAAATGTAGTGGACATTTATATAACGAAGCTAAAGTACTATATATAATCCTCCTATTCTATTTATGTAGCATTCTGCAAGCGTTGTGCAAACATCTTTGCCTCCAGTTGACGCCTATCATCCACCTATATATATAGGTTGCAAGCCAAATGAAACCAACAAATATATAATTTGTGTCAAATTTTATACATCTAAGTTTTCAAACAAAGAATATAATGCAAGTTTTCATACAAACAAAATAAAATTATGTCCTTACCCGTTTCCATGCAGTTTGTCCATTCCCCCTTTCACCCTAACACGTATAGATCAAGTAATTAATCAAAAACATTCAATTATCGATTTGAATTAATAGACGTAAGTTAAGCGATTAAGGAATTTAATGCATTAAATTTGATGAACCAAACAAATCAGAAAAATACTCTATGGTAAATGGTGGATTTAGTTTAGTACCTGGTTTCCTAGAGTAAGAATGTGGTGGTGAATAATCCATTGTGCATCCACAATCCCCATTTTCTCATGGGCAGGCTATTTTTTTACATAAAATCAATTAATGATTCTAAGTTACAAAAACAAGTTATCATCAGTTGATATAATCTTATGGGTTAGTGTAAGATTTCAAACCTCGACACATCTTCCAAATGCTTTGTCGAGACCCCATCCATGAACCAAGTCATTCTGCATTCTCATTAATACGGTCAATTAGTTAGTTAATCAACCCGTAATTTCGTATTCGAGAGATCTAAATTGTCGATGAAAACACACCTGAATCATATGCCACACGCATTTCCATGCTTTTTTTGTAAATACAGGAGCCATGATCTCGACAAATCTGCGGTTACCAAACCGAATGGACTTAGTTTTCGTACTCTAGGTCGCGTCTTAAAGAGATCTCAAACTTTAGTGTACAATTAAAATTAAATGATCAAGATAAAATTAGTTGTGAAAGGGTTTATAAATCTGTCCACAATATAGAGTTTTTCAGTAAATACATGTTAATTAGATTAACATAAAAAAAAAAGATAGAGATATTAGATATTACCCAGCACATGGTGGTCTGTACTCTCTGCACCACCAAGGTTTTTCCTCTGGATCCAATTCTCTGATAAAAATGCAATAGAAAGAGCAAATATCACTTGTAATCAATTCACCAAGCTAATTATTATATGAACATTGGGGAAAAAAAGTAAGAATATTTTGGCATATTTATGTTGTGAGGCTCATACTTGTGAATTTCTTGACCACTTATTCTCTTTGTAATATTCCATACATGACCCCATTTAGACTCCACCGCAGGCTGTGAAATCTCTAAACCATGCTTTTTAACAAGTTTAATATATCTGAATATGACAAAATTAAAAATTGTTAGAAAAGAGTCGGGAAAGAAAGAAAGAATAAGACGAAACATACGAATTTAACGTAGTTCACTAATAGCGTTAGCGAAATATGTGGTTCAAGTCATCCCAAGAAAAATGGTCATAGATAGGTAAATCAATCTTAATTAGGATCATGTTAAAACCTATCAAAACAATACCATTGAACTCTAAGAATATGATGTGCATTGTATTATATCAACCATGTAATGTAATGCTTAAATAAAAAGGACTAGATTAGTTTTTGTCACTCTAGGTCCGATAGAAATGTTGTAATATATGATCTTGCTTAGAATATTATGTGTGTATTTCTTTTATTCTAGCCTACCAATCAATAAATTACCGTTCGTTAAAAAAAATCATTCATGCTCTTTAAGAACAATCATCAAGCGTCTTACTCTTCGGGATCAAAGTGCTCGATGCCCAAGTCTTCATCCCAAAGGAAAATGTAGTCATATAGCGCGACAATATCAGGATGCAAGAACCGTTTGGCATACCACCTTCAACAAAACAAAAAGATATGTTGAATGCAAGGCAAGGTAAAAAGATTTAACATAAAAGATGAGTGCAAATAGAGAAGTTTACCATTTTGTTTGTTTTTCAACACTGATATGAATAACATTCTTTGACCACTCAAACTCATTCCACTTCGTTGTCTCACCATCATAGTGAAAAAGTACAATAGTGAAGTTATCCGAGAACTGAGGAACCATAATGGTGCAACATCAAAAGCTACATCAATGAATTAAGCTATACAACTAGATCAAGAATAAATTTAGCCAAAAAGAATATAAACCTTTTTTACTAGCAAGTCAACGTTAGCTTTAAGTGAAAAGCCAACGGTAAATGCCACAAGATACTTGGGTTTTCTTGTCAGGTCCTGTAAAAAGCGAAATAGAGAATAATCAACAAAGTGTAAATGAGATACTTCATAGGATTTGACTATCAAATGGACTACATCATAACGGGTTGCCTAATGTGAGCACATAATAAGTCAATTTTAATGAGTCTTTTCAAACTTTTTTTGAATTTATTGTGGGTATCCAAAGCTACTAGTACCCGACTAATCCCATGTTGGCCGCGCTTGTTAGGCTGTACAAGTGTGTCCCTCAACTCACTCCCCTTAGGTGGACCTTAATACCTTATGACCAGAGCATTAGTTCACTACCTGAAGGAGTGAAGGGGGACCCGAAGACCATAGATGAGTTTGACCCCACAAGCATACGTTAAACCGGGCATATTTATACGACACAAACCGTACATCTCATCACTTTGCCGGTGATATCTCCTATCGACTTGCGTGATGGACAAACAATCTTAGAGTTGCCACTGGAAATCACCTAGAGATTCTAGAAAATACTTTGCAAAATTGGAGATACTAAAGTTGGATAATTGTACTAATTATATGGTGAAATTTCATACCTCGCTAGGATTACCCCATAGCCTGCGAGGATACAAGTCTGTCTCTGATGCAATGATACCAGGTGGTAGACTTTCAATATCTCTATGATTTAAAGGGACCAAATTCTTCACTCCAATAATGTACACATGTAAGATGAAATGGGTCAATAAATATGGATTTCAATCAATCTCTTTTATAACAACTAGAATTCATGACCCGTGCTACGCACGGGTTTAAAAACTATTTTGAACCTCTATTTATTAACTTTAATTGAGAAATTGCATAAAATTGTATGAATGTGAAGAATGGATCAAGGTATGATAATATAATATATAATAGATTATATTAAGTATAAAATAAATAAATATTTCATAAGAAATAAATCAATTGAAAATATAATTCACTTGCAAGAGAAGCACTTATTTTTTGTATCTAAATGCAATTACGTACATATGAAAGATATAGAAAACTATAGAAAGCATATGAAAGATTAAAATAATATTATTGGCTATTCAAAATATTTTTATATACATGAAAACTATAGAACTTTAAAGAAAAAAATAGTCATATATCATGATTTAGGGTATCAATATATTTTGTGTTTTTTATTAAAACAAATACACATATTTTATGATTTATGGTATTCACATATTTTGTGATTTGCGTTAAAAAAATACACGTTAAGAAAATATTCATATATATATATATACACACATAATACAACAAATACCCACATACACATGTTTAAAAAAAATACACATATTTTATGATTTAGGGTATAAACATATTTTGTGATTTACGGTAAAAAAAAATAATAATTGATTTATTTATATACTTGAACCATTTATACAAATAATACAACAAATACACACAAAACACATTTAAAAAAATACACATATTTTATGATTTAGGGTATAATTATATTTTGTGATTTACGTTAAAAAAATACACATTAAGAAAACATGCAAATTACACAAAAATGTTGCTAGAGAGGTTTGAACCCCAAACCTTTGGGTAATTAGAGGAAGGGTTTACCACTATGCTATTGTGGTTGTTTTGATTATAATTGCATAGTGTTTATAATATAGGGAAGATTGCAACCAACACTTAATAAGAGCAATTAATGAGGACACCACCTAACTTTTATATATATATATAGATTAGTGCATCACATGTTTCTTTAAGGTTTTGATTGGACGGTAATGACTTCACTATAATACCTTGAGATTATCATTCCAACCTTAGGGTACGTACTATCTTTAGAGGCTTAACAGTACCATTGAACTAGATACTCGAAGACATTTATCAAACATGTTTGATATATCGAATTCTTTCTTATCAAGAAAAGTCATTTCCATCTTATGAAAAGATATCAATAAATACCTTATTGGTCTTGTTAGGCTTAAGTTCCATTGAGGAAACATTGTTGTTGACCTACAATTTTCGACAAACAAGATGTAATAATAATGCCAAATCAAACTTGGAGAATAGATCAAGAGAACAAAAAGGAGATGAACTACATACCACAAAGAATTGTTGTGTTCTAAAGTTTTGGCCCACTAGAAAACCCAAAATAATTCCAGCAAAGGCCACAACAAAAAGCTTCATGAATTCATTTTGCCTTTTGCTGCACAAAACAGCACATTGAAGGCACAAAGACTTTCAAGTCATAATCATAGAATCACTTGATTGATACAATTTGAAGGTTATAATGAACAACCAAACCTGAAACAAGGATTTTCCATGCCCTCCACAATTAACTCCAAAAATGAACTTCCTGGCAAAACATAATCTTTAGAACAAAAAGAGAGTCCCTTCTTAGATAAAGCAATCGCATAATTAATATAATATTACACGAATAGAAATTATGGAAAGTATAAGATGAAATATCACACAATAGCCAAGTATAATAAGTTGCCAACAATGCATTATATCGTTTCATTTTGAAGGCTAGGTATGAGATCTGTGAATAGTTAGAAATTAGAAATAAATATTGCATAAGATCTCATATCGATAATCTCTAAAATGAGATCAAAAAACTTATCTATTTTTAGTTTTGAGACTGTTTAAAAAAAAAAGGTAAGTTATACAAAATTACCCTTAAATTATCATAATTTTTAGAAAATCACCCGTTCAAAAGAAAATCTCCACTTAACCACCCATATTCTAACTCCGTTAACTCTTACATGATCGGAAATTTTATCTGATAATCCCGTGGTTAAGACAATTTCGCATAGTATCAACCAATTTACACATTTTGCAAGGAAAATTTTGGTAAATATTAATAAATTCTGCGAAATTGTCTTAATCACATGGTTAGTGGACGAAATTCACTTCAAATTATCATTACAAATTCGATGCTTAATTAGCCACATAGATTCAATTAAATATGCAACTAGTATATGTTTAATCACATTGACTGATCATTGACTAATCTGGTCAATGAACCGGGTCAACATGACTAATCTGGTCAGTTGTCACTATAATTACCAATCATCAAACAATGGACAAGACAAACACAAACTATACCACTTGCCTTATTTCCGATGAATAAAGTCTACTCAAACATGAGTATTGTATTGATATCTTCTGCTCTATAGATCTCAGCCCCAGGTATAACTATGTTGCCCACATGAAAAAACAAAACCAAATTATGATTAATTAATCAATTTTCGTCACCTAACTTGAACAAAACCCACCATAATTTACGAATTTCAATCAATGTGCTAAAATTTCCACTTACCAAGAACCTAGCTCGAGCCACTAGCAGAGCACAATGGAGGCTCGGGGTCGGCTCGGACCGAATCGGGAGGCCTTGGGACGTCGATTCGGTGGCCGACGAGGCTTTTCCGGTGAGTAAAGGCCGAACAATAGACTGAAAATGTATAGAAACAGGGAACGTTCTGTTTTGAGCTACAAGTTTGATTTCCTTTCTCCTCTTCTTGAGTGGCTTTGCTCTCAGTTAATATCAAAATATCTCCATTAATACCACATTAAATGTGCTTTAATATAATTTGAGCTTTTAATTACGGGAGTTACGGAATTGATTGGTGCCTCGAATTTTGAAGTCCAAAATCGGAATCAAAGCCGAGTTTTGAAAGGTTTGAGTGTACTACACCACTACTACTCATCGGATCCCTTCAAAAAAAGATGCAATTCACGTGGGTTGTGTGGTCATATAAGGGAACTCATTCAATTTTGGACGGTTACTTTTGCATAAGCTTTCCTAAATTATGGGATTTGTTATTTCTAAATTCAAATTTATTAAACTTTGTTTTGTTTTGAGACTTTCAAAACAGAATTCGTTCGCTTAGCTGAAGTAAGACGTGTACAAAATGGGTCTGTTTTTCGCCTCTCGCCTATGCAATGAAACCCCTCTCTTCTTTGTTCTGTCTTTTTTTGTTTTTTACGCTATTTCGAATAAGCAATTAATTTCTCTTTTGCTTTTATGAGAAAAAAACTCAGCACCTTATATAACTCATATTTTCCAAGTTAGAAATTTGGTATATAAATCATCATATATGCTATGTATATATTAAATGAATGATACTAGAACTTAGAAGATTGAATTATAGAATAAATACAAAAAATGTGACTTTTTCATATAATTTATTTTTTAATAAAAATTATCGCTGGAAAATTTTGGTATGTATTATTTTCATCAATAAAATGTAAAATTTTGTATTCCTTTTCCTCATTTTTTAAATTTAATTAGACATGGTTAAAGCATTTACTCTTTTTTTTATTCGTAAGTTTTTATGTACTGTATGTGTTTTTCTTTTGATAGGAGACATTTACAATATAGAATACATGAAAATTCGAACGGGTGGCCATCTAATCAAGATACATCAGTTTCATCACAAATGTTCCGATGTAGTCTAGTGAATCTTGAATACAAATTCAACGTCATTCATATAGTCATCTCCATAACTCTTCATTTTTCGACATGTTTTCCGGTATGTAGCTATAAAGCCATATACGTCCAATCTACTGTCCAGATGTTTTGAAACTTACAATCCATCGACCCGAGATCGAACTATTACAATCCGATCCTAAAACATTGTGACAATTTTTTCAATATGAACACCCTAATCGGCCCTACTTGTAAAGTACCTTCTTTCATTTTCACTTTATTGTACCTTTGTTACCAGTGGCAAGTTTATATTGCTCGACATATCAATTCAACGTGCCTGGCGCAATTTGTGATAGAGAAAAGGTTAAAAGTTTCTTTATCGCAATTTTTCTCGAGCCTTCTGCCGACTATGCTTTACATATATGTTTTTTTTATCGTCCTTTGAATCCACGTCTTTCCTCATCTCTATGTCTAAAGTTACAAAATCAACGTAACTTTCGATTAGCCACGTAAAAGTTTTCATCCACAATTTTTTTTGTAAGATCTTTTTGTCAAATCTCACTCAACTTTATCGATTTTGTTTGGTTCCTAACAAGAGTAACTTTATTTGTTGTTGTGTTAAGAAATAAGTGGCTTAAATTCCTCCACTTTACTAAAGCTTATCTTAGCGTGTGAAATCTCGTTAGCCTTTCCCACCTAATTCAAAGGCAAATTTAACCTCAAGGGATTGGTCTAGTTGAGTAAAATTGGGTATCGGTTTCGGTCTGACAAGTTGCATGTTCAATTTGTTGGGCCAAGCCCATATGTCCAGCCCAAATGGCCCATAAATGCATCAGATGCAATTTAGGGCAATGATCACGTGCCACATATATATACTAGCTTGTGTATGTGTGTGGTGGTGTGTGAAGGAAAGTGAGCAGCCAATCAACATCTCCAAAGTGAGAGAGAGAAAGCACAAGAGAAGAAAGAGGGAGAAGGAAGAAGATAGAGGAGAATTGGGTGAAGGAGTGATCTTCCTTTGAAGCCCGGGTATATTCGCCTCGTCTCTGGATTCGACAGCGGGTGTCTGTTGATAGGTATTTCTCCGTCTAGGAAACCTAATCTCATTTGTTACAAGTGTTTTGAGTTCATTGAGGAGTTCCAGAGTAGTTTCTCCTTGTGTTGATAATCTCCGGTGTGAGATCCGAAAACACTTGTACTTGACTTGTTGATTAGTGGATTTATGCTCGATCGGGCAAGTGGTTTTTTCCCTCGTTTTGAGAGGGTTTTTCCACTATAAAAATCTTGGTGTCCCTTGCTTATTATTTGCTCTGCTTGATTCCTGAATTGTCGTTGATTGGTTTCGTCGTCTTGGTTGTATCCGGAAAATCCTACAGATTGTTATTTTTGCTTCCGCTGTGATTGTTTGTGGGACTAGGAGCTAGTGTCGATCCCCAACAAGTGGTATCAGAGCCTTGGTTTGAGCTCCGTCTGTGTTTGGGTGATATATGGCGACTAAGACAGATGAGTTTGCGGGGACAATGATCAAGCTGACGTCTTCGAACTATTCTCTCTGGAAGTCGAAGATGGAAGATATTCTGTACTGCAAAGATTTGTATGATCCGGTTGAGTTGGGATCAAAGAAGCCATACAGTGTTCAGGATAGTGACTGGAAAAAGACGCACAAAAAAGCGGTGGGAACCATAAGGCAATGGGTAGACAACAATGTCTATCATCATGTGAGCAATGAGACAGATGCACATGTCTTGTGGAAGAAGCTTCAGTCTATGTACGAGAGAAAGTCAGCTCAGAGTAAAGCTTTTGTGATCAGAAAGCTAGTTAATCTGAAGTACAAAGACGGAAAGTCTATTGCCGAGCATTTGAGTGAGTTTCAGGAGCTTATAAATCAGTTGAGCACCATGAAGTTGCCTCTTGATGATGAGTTGCAAGCATTGATGCTCTTGAGTTCTTTGCCGGATACTTGGGAGACGTTGGTGGTTTCCATCAACAATTCTGCTCCTAAGGGAATTGTGTCCTTCAGTACCGTGGTTGATAGTCTCTACAATGAGGAGACTAGGAGAAAAGACATGGGTACTAACTCTTCGCAGACTCTGACGACTACAGAGAATAGATCTAGAGGGAGAAGCAAAGAGCGGAAAGGACGCGGAAAGTCAAAAGGGAAGTCACAGAACAGAGGAACTTCTCAGAGTAAAGAAAAGTTCAAATGCTTTCATTGTGGCAAAGAAGGGCATATGAAAAGAAATTGTAATGCCTTGAAGAAGAGCAAGAGTGAAGAGAAAAATCATAATGAAGATGATAAAAACACCACAGCTGCAGTGTATGGTGAAGAAGAAGGGCTAGTTGTTCTGTCTTGTGTGGATGATCACAATGACAAACTTGACTATTGTGTAGAATGGGTAGTTGACTCAGCTGCATCCTACCATGCTACACCGAAGAAAGAAATTTTCACTAGTTACAAAGCCGGAGACTTTGGTAAAGTGAAGATGGGGAACAACAGCTATGCAGAGATAGTCGGTATTGGAGACATTTGTGTTCTGACAAATGCGGGTTGCACGTTGACTCTGAAGAATGTGCGACATGTACCAGATCTGCGAATGAATTTGATTTCTCTTCATGCTCTGGATATAGACGGCTACCACAGCTACTTTGCTAATAAGAGCTGGAAGCTGATGAAAGGTTCATTGGTGATTGCTAGAGGGAGTATTACCTACACTCTGTACAAGACTCAGATGAAGGTCGCACGAGATGGCCTGAATGCAGTTGAGGATGAGACATCAATGAACCTATGGCATAGGCGCATGGCGCATATGAGTGAAAAAGGATTGCAAATTTCGGCGAAGAAGTCTCTCATCCCTTCGGCCAAAGGTATGACTCTAAGCCCTTGTGATGATTGTGTTTTTGGAAAACAAACTAGGGTGTCATTTAGCAAATCTTCTGAAAGAAAAAAGAATTTGCTTGAGTTGGTGTATTCTGATGTATGCGGCCCCATTGATGTACCCACACATGGTGGTCGTAGATATTTTCTGACTTTCATTAATGATGCTTCACGAAAGGTTTGGGTGTTTGTTTTGATGACAAAAGACCAGGTTCTTGATTGCTTCAAGAAATTCCATGTCATGGTGGAAAGAGAGAAGGGTTGTTCGTTGAAGTGTCTCCGTAGTGATAATGGAGGCGAGTACACTTCTAAGGAGTTTCAGAAGTATTGTATGGTGCATGGCATCAGACATGAAAAGACGACTCCTGGCACTCCACAACATAATGGCGTTGCGGAAAGAACAAACAGAACCATCCTAGAGAAAGTCAGATGTATGCTAAAAATGGCGAAGCTTGAAAAGCCATTTTGGGGTGAAGCGGTGATGACTGCATGTTATCTGATGAACAGATCTCCATCAGCAGCTTTGGATTTTGATATTCCTGAGAGAGTTTGGTCTGGTAGAGACATTTCATACTCTCATTTGCGAGTCTTCGGGTGCAAGGCTTTTGTGCACGTGCCTAAAGAGCAGAGACAGAAACTAGATGACAGGGCAGTGACTTGCATTTTTTTGGGTTATGGAGATGCTGACTTTGGGTACAAGTTGTGGGATCCAGAAAAGAAGAAAGTGATAAGATCTAGAGATGTGACCTTTCATGAAGACAAGATTTTGTCAGATTCAGATACACCTGAGGAAGCTGAAGAGTTCCCACTTTATTTGCCTTCTCAACCAGAAGGTAGTGGTACTAGTGATGATTCTTCTTCAGAGAATGGCTTTGATGAGATTCCTGAGTCAGATGATGACTTACCAGAAGCTGAAGCTGGTGAGGGTTCTGAGCAGGGGGAGCCGGAAGAAATTGAAGAAGAGAATGAGCTCAAAAGATCAAGAAGAGAGCGTCGTCCATCCACCAGATATCCCTCGTCTGAGTATGTTGCAGTTACTGAAGAGGGGGAGCCTGAAAGTTTTCAAGAAGTGCAGAATCACAAAGAAAAAGCTCAGTGGGTAGAAGTCATGAAAGAGGAGTTGAGTTCTTTGAAAAAGAACAACACATATGAGCTTGTGAAACTTCCTAAGAGAAGAAAGGCATTGAGAAACAAATGGGTATTCAGGTTAAAGACGGATGGAGAGAAACTACTCAAGTACAAAGCCCGACTAGTTGTAAAAGGCTTCAGTCAGAAAAAGGGAGTTGATTTTGATGAGATCTTCTCTCCGGTTGTCAAGATGAGTTCCATCAGGGTAATCCTTGGCTTAGCTGCAAGCATGGATTTGGAACTTGAGCAGTTGGATGTGAAAACTGCATTTCTCCACGGTGATTTAGACGAGGAGATATATATGGAGCAACCTGAAGGGTTTGAAGTAAAAGGAAAAGAGCACTTGGTTTGCAAACTGAATAAGAGCTTATATGGACTGAAGCAAGCTCCCAGACAGTGGTACAAAAAGTTTGATAGCTTTATGGTGCATCATGGATACACCAAGACAAGTGCGGATCACTGTGTTTACTTCAAGCGACAGACAAATGGCAAATTTGTCATTCTTCTTCTCTATGTTGATGACATGCTCATTGTAGGGAAAGATAAGTCTCAGATTGCAAAATTGAAGCGAGATCTGAGCACTTCATTTGATATGAAAGATTTGGGACCGGCACGCCAGATTTTGGGTATGCAGATTACTCGTGATCGGAAAGCCAGGAAGATTTGGGTGTCACAGGAGAAGTACATTGAGAAGGTCCTGAGTAGGTTTCAATGGAAGGTGCTAAGTCGGTCAGTACTCCTCTTGCTAGCCACTTCAAACTTAGCAAGAAGTTTTGCCCATCTACAAGTGAAGAGAAGAAGAAGATGGCCACCATTCCTTATTCATCAGCGGTTGATAGTTTGATGTATGCGATGGTGTGCACCCGGCCAGATATTGCTCAGGCGGTTGGTGTTGTGAGCAGGTTTCTTTCCAATCCAGGTAGAGTTCATTGGGAAGCTGTAAAATGGATCTTCAGGTACTTGAAAGGTACTTCTAAGATGAGATTGTGCTTTGGAGGAGCTGAGCCTATTCTTGAGGGGTTCACAGATTCAGACATGGCAGGAGATCTTGATGGTGGAAAGTCGACATCGGGATACTTGTTTACTTTTGCTGGGGGAGCTGTCTCGTGGCAGTCCAAGTTGCAAAAGTGTGTTGCTTTGTCCACAACTGAGGCAGAGTACATTGCCATGACAGAAGCTGGAAAAGAGATGCTTTGGGTGAAAAGATTTCTTCAAGAGTTGGGTTTGAGACAAGGAGAATATGTGGTGAACTGTGACAGTCAGAGTGATCTAGATTTGAGCAAGAATGCTACATATCATTGTCGGACAAAGCATATTGATGTGAGGTACCATTGGATTCGAGATGCTGTGAGCGATCGTCGGATGTGTTTGAAGAAGATTCACACTGACAAGAATCCAGCTGACATGTTCACTAAGGTGGTGACTGTTGAGAAGCATCGGTTCTGCGCCAAGATGGCGGGACTGGTGCACAACTGAAGTTCCGAGCCAGTGTGGACGTCTTCCCCTTGGGCTGGAGGGGGAGATTGTTGGGCCAAGCCCATATGTCCAGCCCAAATGGCCCATAAATGCATCAGATGCAATTTAGGGCAATGATCACGTGCCACATATATATACTAGCTTGTGTATGTGTGTGGTGGTGTGTGAAGGAAAGTGAGCAGCCGATCAACATCTGCAAAGTGAGAGAGAGAAAGCACAAGAGAAGAAAGAGGGAGAAGGAAGAAGATAGAGGAGAATTGGGTGAAGGAGTGATCTTCCTTTGAAGCCCGGGTATATTCGCCTCGTCTCTGGATTCGACAGCGGGTGTCTGTTGATAGGTATTTCTCCGTCTAGGAAACCTAATCTCATTTGTTACAAGTGTTTTGAGTTCATTGAGGAGTTCCAGAGTAGTTTCTCCTTGTATTGATAATCTCCGGTGTGAGATCTGAAAACACTTGTACTTGACTTGTTGATTAGTGGATTTGTGCTCGATCGGGCAAGTGGTTTTTTCCCTCGTTTTGAGAGGGTTTTTCCACTATAAAAATCTTGGTGTCCCTTGCTTATTATTTGCTCTGCTTGATTCCTGAATTGTCGTTGATTGGTTTCGTCGTCTTGGTTGTATCCGGAAAATCCTATAGATTGTTATTTTTGCTTCCGCTGTGATTGTCTGTGGGACTAGGAGCTAGTGTCGATCCCCAACACAATCTCCTTTTAGTCTCCTTGAGGTAAGGTCTGTGTAAAAATCTCCTTGTAAGAGCTTTTTGAGTACTTGAGTCTTCTTTACCCTTTAAATATGGCACCATCTCCTCACTCTAATATTTTTTCGAAAAAAAAATAAATTTGAAGACGAATTTGCATGCTAGCACAATGTACTTGTAACATGTTTTTTTGGTTGAAGTTAACTTGTAAGTTGTAACATATGTAAGTAAAATAAAACCCATGTATTTGTATGAAGTTCTTTGTAAGCTAACTAATTTTCCCTATCAAGGTTAGCTATTAACATTAGATGTGATCTAATTATATTGAAAAATTAACATAGAGATCTACAAAAAAAAAACTAAGATATATTTTATGCAATAAGTGAGAGGTTCCGAGTGATTTTATGGGAAAAAAATGAAATTTATAGAGTTTTTTTTCAAGATAAAAATTCAAAAAAAAATAGGCATGTCAATTATATTTGAGAGACTAATTAAGATAAACTCGATATAGTCAGAACAATCGACTACGAAGCAACACGCCAAACACAATTGACAAAACACAAGAACAAATCAAACGAGACGACAGGCAAATGTCGATCATGAGGCCATGGGTGCGCTTGAAACGAGCGAGTATGACACAAAGTAAGTTTTAAAAATGGAATTTTGAAGAGTTGAAAGGGCAAAATAAAGTTCTGAATATGTTTTACTTTTTATCACTAAGCAATCTCAATTCATATAGATAAATTTTTAAAGTTGCTACAAAGCATGTTGCCATTTTTGGAGAAGGAACTAGGACTCGAAATTCTACGTCGGTAGCCGACGA
This sequence comes from Polygonum maritimum, assembly GCA_963924305.1. Taxonomy (NCBI): domain Eukaryota; kingdom Viridiplantae; phylum Streptophyta; class Magnoliopsida; order Caryophyllales; family Polygonaceae; genus Polygonum; species Polygonum maritimum. The sequence continues at coordinate 1,671,161 of OZ002735.1, forward strand.
AAAAAGTTATAGGAAAAAGTTAACTTTATTTATAACCGACCCACCCGAATAACACACGATAGTAAATGAATGGTCAGATAATATGAAATTTATCTACAATAACAAACAAGTCCTGAAGAATTTAGGTTAATTTTCGACCAAAAAATAGAATTTAGGTTCGTGGGCCACATACCACACTAGCTACCAGACCATTTCAATCCTTATAAATACTCTTTGTTGTTTGTGTGGCATTACAAAACAAGCAATCAAAATTGGATAGATAATAAGTTGTTCTTGAAAATTTTATACAATCATGGGTGCAAGTTCAAAGTTGCTTCTTCCTTTCCTTCTACTAGTGCTCCTCTTGGCAACAGGTGAAAAGAAATCACGTGCAAATTCAAATATCATCTCGTTAATTAGTTATACCATATGTGTTCTCAATCATATATAGTTTGTTATTGTTTTCCATGAGAGTAATTCGAGAAATATATATATTAGAGCTCAGCTAGTTGTTTTTATTGATCATATAACATATAAATCAAACTTCTTTACTTTATTCCAATACGTTTTTTTTTATGACAAAACTTATGTATAGAGTATAGGGTAAAATTAATACAAAAAAATCATCCTTTGCTTATTTATTTTTATCTTTTATACAACTAAAGTATGTGATATGTCAATTGAATTTAACCGCATCGAATATAAGGTTGGGACTTGGGATGCACATTCTAATCCAAAAGTTTATATCAATATATAGAGTTTTACTTCACCTTATATACTAGTAGTATTTTGAACCATACTTCCGATGTGGGAAGCAAATTTTCCAATGACCTAATTATATCAAATTTCTTTTGGTGACATATAGGACCAATGCTCGGAGAGGCTCGGATATGCGAGTCTGCAAGCCAAAGATTCAGAGGAGTTTGCGTGAGCAGGCGCAATTGTGCAAGTGTGTGCCAAACTGAGGGCTTCCCAGGAGGGAACTGTCGCGGTGTACGTCGCCGATGTATGTGCACTCGACCATGCCTCGATGACAATCGTCCTTAATGGAAAACGATATCATGAACTCATGCCATCTTTGGTTGTGTTTTAAATCGATAAATAAACTATGTTGCCAAATGCCAATGTTTGTTGGCTCAGCATAGATTGTGTGTGATGATACTTAATTACAATAGAGCGTGTTATATGTAAACGAACTCTATTTTTGCTTTTATACGTATGTTATTTGGAAAAATATGCTCAATGATATTGTAATATAATGGTACTTGCATATTACTTTGGGAGATCCTAATACATAGGTTTTGTTTAAGTATGTTATTTTAAGATAATTATCTTGATTTACTAAAATATCGTCTAATTTGTCTTAGGGGATCTAGTCAGACGATTAAACCTTTAAAAGTAGTATCTAGAGTTTCTCGGTTCGACTCTCATGAACAACGTAATTTTATAATGCATTAATTCACGCGAATCAAACATGGGTAAATTGTACGAAGAAAATTCGCCTAGTAGATTTCAACCTTTGGTTAATGTTGCTTAAACTAGTGGTCAAAAACCATTTCACCTTTAGTTTCTATTTGCTTAAATAAACACCCTAAATATATCTCACTTTTGATTTATTATTCACTCTTTTATTTTACTAAAAATATATCACATCATTTATTCAACAATATCATCCCCTATAAATAATTTAAGCTTTCACGCTCCTGATATTTTGTACCATTACAAAACAATCAATCAAAACAATAGAGCTAATCTTGTACCTTTCAAAAGTTATCACATCATGAGTGCAAATTCCAAGTTATTTCTTCCTTTCTTTTTCTTGGTGCTTCTCTTGGCAACAGGTAATCATATTTTAATTGAATACAATTTTGTTAGTGGTAATATGTTCTCGTGAGAATAATTTAAAAATCAACAAAAATTGTCTGTTATATTGTTAAATAAATTGTCTAACGATGTGAGCTTATAGCTTAGAAAATGAAATATAACTTTTTTAGGGAAGACATGTGCTATATGTGGATCGATATTAAAGTAATAATTCATTTATTGAAATAGTCAAAGTTATTGTTGAACCTCAATTTATAACAAATAGAGGTGTTTCTGGTACCAAAACCTCTTCCTTTTCATGATTAGAGATGACGATGAACATGTTAGGACGAGAATAGTCTTAAGATGAATGACCTCATAAGAAATCCTCGGATTAGCATGAGATAATGTTTATTAGCTAGACTTCAGGCTTTACATTTACTTTATTTTGATGTCGATGCTTTTCCCTATAAACTCATGCAGAATAAAGATCAAAACAATTTTTATGACAAACAAAATTAGATTTTAGTATAAATGAAGCAAACCTCTAAGATTACACTCATATATGTATGTGTGTGCTTGCCCGTATCATATAAGGGTTTGTTCCGATCGCCACAATTCATGTGCCTATGTTAATTTCCTTTGGTAAAATACAGGAACAATTCTCGGGGAGGCAGGGAAGGCTCAAGAATGTCAAACCGAGAGTAAGAAATTCAAAGGAATTTGCATGAGCAAACATAATTGCGGAAATGTGTGCAAAACCGAGGGCTTCCACCATGGTGAATGTGAAGGTTTTCGTCGTAAATGCATGTGCGTGAAGCCATGCTAATTGAAAACGATATCAAGAGCCAACAATTTCGTTGTTGGTTGTGTATAAATCGCTAAGCAAACTATGTTTCTTTTCTTCGGATAAGGCTAAATAATTTTGTAACCAATTGATGCACATTGGTTCAACAAAAAAAATGTAACTATATATGTAACTTGTAAAAGTTGTGTTATATATATACATGTATATTTTTATTTTGTTGTGTATGATTTTGGAAAATAATATGCTTAATGATCTTGTATTCCTAGGCAGAAATCAAATCAACAACAAAGGGTAGTAATTAAATCTTATTTACAACTTGCTAGTCAATTTGGAACACATGGATTAATTTATGAAGACATTTAATGTCAAAATTGTACAAATATTCTTCTTCTTTTTTTGAAGTATTTAAGCAATATTATATACCAAAAAATTCAAGCAGAACCTAATTACAAAAGAGTCCAGAGGACCAATGACGTTTAACACAGAAGTGAGAAGAAGGAGGCGCTTAGCGCGACTCAAAGTCTACAAAAAGTAGTAGAAGACCTAGGCTAAACATAAATAGAATTAAAAAAATCCCAAGATTTACAAGTGATAAAATAGTAAACCAATGAGAAGGATGCTCTTTTGTGGTTAATGAACTTCTCCGCACAAGTAGCAACAATTACATTGTAAAAATAGATAGTTTAATTTTCCAATTTGCAATACATAAGATAGATTTTTACAATATTTTTCAAATTGGTTTATTTCAATATAAAATAGATACACCTTTTTGTAAAGTACTGTTTGTAGAGGAAAATGCTTTCGACCCGGTCCAGAATTGGATAAACCAACCAAGTCTCACCTAATGAATTACGACCCGGTTCATCCGAACCGGTATAAGAAAAAAACCGGAATATGAACAACCCTACTAACAACAGGAAAGAGAAGAACCAGAGCGTTGAACACCAGAGAAACGAACAAAAGCTACACGATTACGAATCACCAGAAGGCTGAAAATGGAGGTTCCAGGATCTTCGAAGAAGATGATAGCGACACAAGAGGAGATGGTGGAGGCGAAGGTTCCGATAGCTTACAGAGACCAGTGCGCTCATCTTCTCATCCCTCTCAACAAGTGCAGGCAATCGGAGTTCTACCTGCCATGGAAGTGCGAGAACGAACGCCATACCTACGAGAAATGCGAGTACGAGCTCGTCATGGAGCGGATGCTCCAGATGCAGAAGCTTCGCGAGCAACAGAAGGATCAGCAGAAGCAAGGGGCTCCGATTCCGATCCCTAGCACGGCCAACGCCTCGTGAAATGCCAATTGGTCTCGTTTTCCGTATGTGAGTGATCCAATTCCGTTTCTTTCCGGTTTGAATTGGATTTTTGTGTTGGTTTGAAGTTGTCAATTGTCTGGATTTGGTGATCTTTTTGTTGCTTAATTGAATTGGTTGGATTGTCGCCATCTAGGGTTTTGCTTGTACGATAGCCATAGATTTCTTCAATGTTGCATCCAACGGATATTTTTCCACATGAAATCTATTGAACATTGAAAAGATACAGTATTTGACTGCTGAAATCTGCTGACTGACCTTCTGTTGTAAGATAGTTATCATACTTTACTGTCATAGAGTCTCCATTTCATATTTGGTTGATCTTACACTTTTAGATAAATCAGCTTTCACCTGCTAGAGAGAGCCTTAATGTATGATTTGTATTATTGGCAAGAGGAAGATTAGGGTGGTTAATCAAGACATTGCTGTCACTAGCTTTATCACTTTAAGTAACGGTTTCACTCTTCTCAACAATAACCTTTGGGAACTTTTAAAGACACTTATAAAGTGAACCCTAATCTAGGGTTGGATTATCGCCATCTAGGGTTTTGCTTGTACGATAGCCATTGGTTTGAATGTGTATATGATATGCCTCAAGATTGCTTCAGAAATATGTATTTGATGTGGAGGCTCAATGTGGTATAGTTACCAATTCTAATTAGATTTCTTCAGTGCTGCATCCGTCGGATATATTCCGTATGAGACACCATTGAACATGGAAAAGGATACAGTAAGCAATGGATAAGAAAAAGATACAGTATGTAGCTGCGGAAGATGCTCTTGCCGACCTTCTGTTGTAAGATAGTTATCATATTTTACTGTCATAGAGTCTCCAATTGATATTTGTTCAATCTTCCACTTCTTGATAGATCAGTTCTTATCTGCCATAGAGCATTCTTCATGGCTAACTGGAACATATGGTTTTATTATAGGCAAGAGGAGTATTAGGGTGATTAGTAACTATTTGCCTGCTTTACACTAGGATAACAATCAAAACATCAAAACTTTGCTGCCACTAGCTTTATCAGTTTGAGTAACAGTTTCACTCTGCTCAACAATAAGCTTTGGGAACTCTAAGGACACTTATAAAGTGAACCCTAGTCTGCCCCATTGCTGTTGATCGATTGATGTGTGGTACTTGGAACACAAGAAATCAGGAGGTCACATTCTGAATAAACAGTTTACCTGTTTAAATCGTTGTAAACTTGTGACATATCCTTAATCTACCCCTTTACATCTCCAAAGCTGTAAAGAGCAGACAGAGGTGAAGGAAACCAGAGATCCGTAGTGTATACCTGTAGCCTGTAGGACTTGAAAGAGAACTTGTAAAACTTCCGTTTCCCAAAAACTGTAAGAAGTAAGAAACATGGGAAATGCATAGAAAAAACATCTAACTGATACGTTTATATGCTTTCATGGACCTCTGAAATTTGAAGGAACCTCTATCTTCCTAGCTCCTCAATGCCTCTTTTAGTCAATAACCAGTCAAGATCCAAGCTCGTGTACTTTATGTTTTGGCATTCTATTGAATAATTTTCTGCCTTTGACTATGTGTATGAGCTGCTGTGGCTAAACCTATTTCTTGCTTGCTGGTATCAAATATGGCGTTAATTGTTGTCTGTAACAGATTAGATTATGTAAATTGTTTATTGTAATGCATGGTATGAAAGATGAAAGATATTGGGAAAAAGGCTAGCATTTAGATTTGAAATCCGGTCTAATACAGACTGATGCCATGATATTGAACTTGAACGTGGTTGCTACTCCTGCAACTGCATATCGCATGAAGTAAATTCATTAATGTCATTCCAAAAATTAAAATTCATTACATTCACTTTCGCGCCTTCGTCGACTACTGCTCTTAGACTTGCTTGCTTGTATTTTGTTTACTCATCTTAAACTTACTTGCTTGAACAGGTTGCTGAAGGTGTTTGGTTCAATTCTTGGCATAAGCTCAGCTCGAGAATGCTTTGTTATGTACTTATGTTATATCTACTTTGACGAATAAATATTGTGAAATGCTTTTGTGCACATCCTTTTAGTTGCATAAAAACTTTCAAATTGTGCTCTTCTAATGAGTAATGACAGACTGTTTTTTTGTTTTGTTTTGCAAAGCTGAGAAATGACAATGCCCATTTGAATTTGGATGGAAATAATCCTTTGGGCAGTACTGTTTCGATTAATTGATTCCTAATATCACACTTTAAATTAGTTCTGTAGCAAATCAACGTGATGATTGGAGGTTCTTGAACACAGCTCATTATGATGATTGATGAGACTATGAAAGAGAAGTCATTAAGATAAGCAATCCAGTAACATAACTCAAGATTCAAGAACACTTGAAATTAAAATCAGCCAAAACGTTCTAAGTGCAAATGTTAACAACATTCACCAGTGTGCCCTGTGCAAGCAAAAAGATTCTTCAAGTGCAGTAAAGCTTTCCATACAAATCTTACTGATACAACATTCAAACTCACAAGTCACAACTTAAGAAAGGTCACGGACTCGTGGATCTAATTATGTTTAACTGTTAAAAAGCTGACTAATCTTAATACATCAGCTCTCCATACATAAATCCTTCATTATCAAATCAAATTACAGAAAAATGATGATGCTACAAACAAAAAGAAAACTTTCTTTCCTGCCACCACTAGAAAATTGATTGCAACAGAAAAAAAATATAACTCACCCCAAACAAACCCTAGTTCAAAAGATCCAAAACCCACCCTTCTCCTCCTTATTCTAAACTCTGTTTATTTCTTAACTGAACATCACTCCTATCTTCTTAGCAAAGTTGTCTTCTTCATCTTCCTCCATGTATTCTTCTTCCTCCTCCTGAAGCTCCTGATTTTCGCCTTCTTCTAAATTATACCCTTCTCCTCCACCCTCGTGCTCGTCTTCATACCCTCCTTCGCCTTCCTCGTAGTATTCTTCTTCCTCCAGCTCATGGCCTTCTTCAACTCCATCTGTAACCAAGCCCTCTTCACCTTCAGACACATGATTTGCAGCAGAAATCTGAGTTTCGGTGCTAGGTTTGGTTTTATCATCAAAATCAGGATTGTGAGCTTCGAATTCTCCCTCTTCCACTTGGTTGCTCTCTTCGTCTTCATTTGCAGGCTTTTTCTCAAGAATAGCATTTTCTTCAACTTTGGTGCTCTGTGGATTGTTGTCTTCAGCCTTTCTCTTCCTCTTCAAAATCTCACTCAATGGCTTTGGGGGTTCGAAAGAGATGTCATCCTCAGAATGACGAGAACTCTCGAATGCCTTCCTCTTCCCAACAGAAGTAATTTCTTCACTCCTATGGGGCTGCTTGCCTTTTCTCAGCTCTGCAAGGCTTTTTGGAGCAATAAAACTGGGATTGTTGTAATCAGGGACATCTCTCCTAGATAGAGCAGCATCTCTGCCTATAATATCATCTTGTACCTTTCCCCTTAATCTATCCTGAATCCTGCCTCTGTGAGATTGGAGTTGAGGTCTGCTAGGAGACAATCTAGAATGATTTCTTCCCCTGTCATAGTCCCTCTCTGAGCTCACCCTGATTGGAGCAGCTTGTCCTGGAAGCTTTATTCTACCCTGAAGGCGGCTGCTAATCATAGAGCTCCCACGAGGCGGTGGCGAGTGGCGAGAATCCCTACGAGAACTTCGGTGTCTGGTTTCTTCCCTGAGATTTTCAGAGGGATAATCAGAATTATTGACTACTGAACTCAAACCATTGGTTCTTCTTTGTTTCGATAGACGCTGACGTAGATCTGAGCTTCTGGTTCGATCATAATGTGATCCTTCAGATGAATCCCGAGGACGTCTTTCCTGGACGGGTTTGTATTTTTCATAGCTATGTCTATCTTGGAAAACCACAGGGTCATCGCGGTCAAAATCGTCCAACGATTTGTAACGATCAGGACGACCCATTTCAAACTCATTGAGATCCCTTCCTTCGTGGCCTCGGATTCTAGGGAACTGTTCATCGTTTCTATAATAATCGCCATCCCCAAGATCGTCATCCACAAGCACATCAAACCCGGGGGAGGATTCCCTCACCATGTCATCAGCAGCCTCCCTGGAACTCTGAAACCTGTGGTCATCCCGTGAACTAGCCTGAGGCGCAATGCTAGGCATATTTCTGGAGCTCCCATTGTTAAGAGAACGTGAAATCGCCACATTGTGTTTATGAAGGTCTTCATTGATGACATTGTGCTGTACCGTTCCACTTTTTGCAGCAAAAGCTCCATTTCTAGGTACAGCATTCACACTAGTTTTAGGTTGAGGTGGAACTGCAGATTCAACTGGCTTTGACATATTTGCCTGTGGAGCAATTTTGAGTTGAGAACACTTTTGCAGTCCACCAGATGCAGTGTTAAACCTAGAAGATTCTGTCATTTTAGCAGCAGCTGGAAACTCGGGTGCTTTATTACTAGCAAGATTTTGCCCATGAGAGAAAGGGCATCTGTCGCCTTTCATACAATACCCTTGCTGGAAGAAAACACATGGCACTATGGGCTTAGCTGAAGCGTAAGGAGCAGAAGGAGTGGTACGTGAAGGAGGCAATGATGAACCAACTGTGGCACTTGAAGGACCTGGCATGGACGAACCTGCAGAATTATCTGCAGGGGTTCCCAGCAAAGTATCTAGTGGCTGAAAACATAAAGAGAACAGGTCAGTAAAACTTGAGAAGAAATATAAGATAAGACTAACTTTCTTCAAAAACATCTTAATACCAACAAAAAAAGCAAAACTTACAGGGTGCCTAAAGGAGCATTTTGGATTCAGGCAATTCCCGTTTGTCCAATACCAGCAATCTCTGGGATTGACCCGAGCATATTCACTGTGACGGTATTCACACTCGCTTCCCTGACATAAACCATTGCATATCATCGTGTTAGACCATTAAGTTTATCAGAACATCATAATCGCATAACGACATATATCTTTGCACAATACTAGATACTAAGAACTGGAAAAAACACAAACAGATCAGTCACCAGTGGTAAAATCAAGCCTTTCCTTTACACAAAGATTCAAATCAGACTCCAATGGCCAATGACACATACGTTAAGCACCAAAACCGAGGTGCAACTAAATGAATAAACCAGCAGAGGCAACAAAAACCCATCAAATAGATGCCTCCTTAGGTTTCTTCCTCTTTTCAGGCAAAGAACTGAAAGGATATAATCAACATTCTAACAGATCTACAATTAGGTGCTCCTTTTCTCACTGTCTCTGAACCTCTTTTCTTCCTCCCGAGACATAGATCTCGTTGAATTGAGATGAACAAAGCCAGAGTTTTTATATCTAATACGTATATCCCAGGGATCCAAAATCCCTAATTCGAAACGCTCTACCAATTCTCCAATACCAAAATTAACCAATCCAACGAATCAACAGAGCAATCATATCAATCATAATCCAATTGAATCACACAATCAACGGAATCAGAGAACAAATTCCCGAACAAAATAAATTAAATCGAGAACTTTTTTCAGAAACCCTAAAGAAAGCAAAAAAGAGAATGAATAGATGGAAAAAGGTATGAAACCTTCTTGCAGGTCAAAGGCGAGGCGAGGAAATAGACGCAATCGGTGTTCTTCTTGCGAGAATCGTCTTCAGGAAGTTGAGCAGCGGAGGAAGACGAAGATTGGAGAGCGGGGCCTTGTTGTTGCGCAGGCGCCGTTGTAGGAAGACGGTCCTTGGCGGTCGAGGAAGCCATGGATTCACAGATCGAGATTCCGAAGTATGAAACTCGAGACGAGATTTCGCGACGGGAGATTTCGATTTTCAGTTCCGACGCATAATCCGATATTCAGATTGGGCGAAGGAAAGAGAGAGAGTGAGAGAGGAGGAAGAGAGAAGGGCTGCGGATAGGGGAGAAAAACTTATGAAGAGCTTGTAAGCCGAGTGGAAACCGGCATAGGCTCGTTATTTTATTTTCCTTTTTTTTTCTACGGGGAAATTGTAAAAATAGAATGATCTTTGGGTTAATTGTGGGAAAGGTAGTCTGAGCTTTTAAAATTACAGAAAAGAGACTCCAACAGTCCATGTCCACCAAAGGTGTTTCACGCAGAATTAGGGATGGGCAAAATCCGGTCCGGATCGGATTTTTAGACCAGACCGAACCGGATCGAGAGGATATCGGTCCGGTCCCCGGTCCACGATATTGGGAGTTCACGGTCCCGGTCCGGATTTTTATAAAAAATAAAAAATAAACTAGTTTTAATGTTATATAGTGTATTTTTAATATATAAGTTTCATATTTATATTATATATTTAATAATATTATACTTTTCATTAATCATATATCATTTCTTTAACTATATTATAATTTTTGTATATAAGAAAAATATTTTTTCATAAAAAAAAATTTTTAAAAAAAAAATTAACAATCCGGTCCCCGATCCATGCTTTTGCATGTTCCCGGTCCCGGTCCGGTCTAGCCCCGGTCCGGTCTGGCCCCGGTCCGGTCCTGGACCGGTGCCCAGCCCTACGCACAATCCTAGCGCCCCCACCGCACCATGTCGAGGGTTATCGTAAAGGAGGTAAATTATGGTGACTTAACGGCTTCCTAGACAGAATTAACATTGACTAGTGACTGGTGCCCACGAAGACACACCCCTAGCAAGAGAGAGTGTAAGTCTCACAGTGCGACTGCCAGACTTAAATATGTGTCCTTGTCCATGATCTTCTACTCAAGAGTCAATTTATGGGTGGATGGATGGATAGATGGATGGATGGATTGGGTGACAATTTTATCACCAAACGGAGTAACAGAATATCACACAATGTTGAATTATTCATCATTCTTTCATTCTTAAAGAGAAGCATAAATAATAATGTGTTATGATTATTGACTATAAAAAATATTCATTTTTAGCAATGATTTGGACGAAAATTCCTTCACTTCATGCAAAATCAATAGGTAAAGTGAATAGTTTCATCTAATTTAAAAATTACCCTTCCTTGTTAAAAACGAGCAAGCTTTGCAATGAAAATATTATTATCACGTGTTTGTCAATATCAAAAGGATAAATGAGTAATTTTCATCCAAACTAGATGAAGGGCATGATCGTTATACACATATTATATATAGTAATGCATTTTTTTCAGATAAAAACAATAATGCATTTTTTACAAGTGTTTTTCCAAACCAAACCTGGCCTAGAGAAAGGCTATGATAATTACAACAAAAAAGTGAGTTCTGTTTATTTTTTACTATGTTATCGACTAAAATAAATAAAGGGCTTGATTTACGATGTTTGTTTTAAAATATGACATTTTTGTCGATCAAATATGTAGAGAATGTTGGTCTATATCATTATTATTAGAAAGCTTTGTTAACAAGCTAAGCGTGGTAGTTAGTTGTGGGATATACTTATATTAGTTAGATTCAAGCTAGTTTAGTATAAAAGGCAGAACAATTGTATTAGTTTGTTATAAGTGAAATAAAAAAATATTTCTTTCTCTGGAAGCTTCTCATTCCTTCTCCCCTGGCGACATGCTGCCAAAAAGAAGTAGGTTTCTAAATATGCTTTTACCACAGAGTTGAGAGTAGTTCTATGAGTATGCTTTACCACAAAGTTGTGAGAAAGTTTCTGAATAATCTTCCAGACATGTTTTGTTTTACTACTATCTCCTCACTTGAGACATTTTGTTTTAGTATTCTCTCGCTGTGCAACTTATGTTGTTGACACTGTTTTCTATGAGTAACTAAAACTCCTACATCCACTTGTTTTGATGAATTTGATGAATGGTCTTTCACGTTTCCTGCATCCATGTTTTGATGAATTTGAAGAAAGGTCATCTTGATGTACTACTGTAGCTAAAATTAAGCTTTGAGCAAGCCCTACTAAATAACCCCATTTCACAATGATCATAAATTAAGTAGACCACTCCAAGGGATTTGAAACAAGATGAATTCTTACTTGCAAGTGAGAATAGGAACAAACTTCATGAGAGTGGAGACGCCATGAACGACAAAAGACCGAACTTGCAATACATCTTTAGCCACAGGGATCATGTTCTTCACAGGATACAATTCAGACCTTTTCTCTATCCGCTTCAGAATCATCGGCCTTAACTTTCTCAAATCCTTTTTCGTGCTATACCACCTCTTAATCCCCATTTCAATCCCAATTCCCCCATCCACAACGCTCCAAACCCTAATCCCTCTCCGAATCCATGGCCAATCTTTAATCGCCCTCAAAGACAAAATCAATCTTCAAATTTCCTCAAAAGCTTTCTGAATGGAGTAAACCGCTTTAGCTGCAAGGCGAGCAGCCTTCTTAGCCAAGTCACATGCCTCGTTAGCTTCCCTCGCCATCTTATGGATTTGATCCGCAAACTGGCGGCCATCAACTCCACTAACAACGACAGATATCAATACAGTAAATCAGTTAGTAAACACAAGAATAATAAAATTGCAACAATGTGACAGACTTAAAAAAAAATTCAAAACAACAATGTGATAGACTTCAAACAATACTCAAATTATGTCAATTGCAACGAAACTAACCTTAGGTTAGCCATAGTGATGAAATCCATGCAACCCTCAGCTTTGACTTTAGCCGTCTTACCTATTTTCGGCACTTCAAAAGATACAAACATCTGCTCGGGACTCAAACTCTTGCAGTCACGAAGAAAGTCTCCAACGATAAGGCACTTACTACCTATATTAAGACAACTCGTGCAATCCGTGTAATGAAAATGTATTTGTATATCTTGTTCGATCAGTACGAGGATCCAGTTGCCAGAGAGCATGCAACTGGAGGTGGTGGGAGATTTACAGAATGCAAGTTTTGTTCAAGCTAAAGATCTTACGAGCAATTGACCTAGAATTTGCTTCAGAAACGGGAGATCAGAAAGGACAAAACACTTTGATCTTGATTGCCATTTCGTTCGAGACCTTGTACGGTTCATGTATCTTCTCAGCTGTAGCTTGCATATTTGATGACCAAGCCATTGGGTGTTCATCAACATTATTTTTATTTCGCAAGCTAGGACTTGTGTTTGATCCATCAAGTCTATAGCTTGAGGGGATATAGAGAATGTTGGTTTTATATCAGTATTATTAGAAAGCTTTGTCAATAGGCTAAGCGTGGTAGTTAGTATGAGCTTGTTAGAAGTGAATGAAACAACCTTCGTTCTTTCGAAGCTTCTCATTCCTCTTCATATGGCGACATGCCTAATTCACTTACAGATTACATGATTTAGCTTCTTATTAATATACTAAGATAACACGCTGGTAAGCATTAAAAAAGTAAAATAAGGATTTAAGGATATTTCGACAAATGTCATAAGATTAATACGTCTTCTATCATGCCTCTTATGAGCTCCTTTGGTGTGACTTTAGTTTGGTTCAATTAGCAATATGTCAACAAAGCAATGGACGAGAATAAAACGAATGATAACAACTCTAAAAAATGGGAGCTTAAAAGAGGTGCACCAATCATCATCATAACTATATACTAAAGTTGAGCTTAAAAATGGAGCAATATTTAACACGACACGTGTCAACTTCTCATTAGACTTCATCACCCATCTTTATTAAAACAATTTAATATATTAATTTTGATTATAGACCCCACATGTATGTAAAATATGAAAGAGTATATATTATTGAAATTGTATCTATAAAATTTCCTTAAAGATATAGTTAATTAATCTTACTATACAGTAGATTCGATATTAAAATAATAATATAAAAGAATATATGTCAACTCCAATATTCTCATCCTCATACAAAAACTATAATCCTACAAATTTTTGTTTGATTAAAAAATATATTATATCGAAAATATAATATGATTAAAATAGATCCTATAAAAAACAATTAAATAAAATAATACAAATGTTTATATCAAACTATTATTCTGAATAAATTTATAAAATTTAAACTAAAATTTTAGTTGAATCAAATCTATCTATTACTATATACTAAAGCGGAAGCAAATTCCGCCACCATATTGCGCCACATCACCCCCTTATTTAAAAAGTTATATTATTAAATCTTGATTTTATCATAAGCTTATACATATTTGATTAAGATATTAGTTCTATCTTAGAATTTGAGTTGTTTAATTAATAATTCTATCCAAATATATAAATCTCTATCTTATCATCAATACATTGATCTATCATAAACTTTTTATTTAAAAATAGTAATTTTTTAAAAATTGTGTATAAATCATAATCATAATATTTTACCCATTTAGTTAAATAGCATATTATCTATAAAATACTTTTCGTAATTTAATTATGGAAAATTTTTAAATCATCAATGGTAGGATGTTCTACCACTACATTTAAGACATATATTCATTCTAATTAAATAATATATTAAATACATTATTTACTATCATATCATATACAAATCTCAATAAAAATTTATATGTTATATTTACCATAAATATATCATTAATATTACCCATTGATTACGCTTTCAAAAAAAATATTTTTTTTTAAGATGACGATTTGTTAACATTTTTGTTACATATTTATATATTTTTTTATTTAACTATATTTTCAAACAATAATAACATATATACGAGATAATTGGGTTTTCTATTTTATCTTATTAAATACTTTCTTTTTCTTTAATGTAAGAATATAATAATCCGATTTCTTATTCAAAATTAATGATTTTATTATGTAAGTTAGTTTATGCAATTTAACTTAAATGCTAAAAGATTTGTATCAATTTTGAATAAAATGTGATAATGCATCTTATCTTATGTCATTCTTCCTAAATTATTTAAATACATGTTTATGTATGTAGTAAATATATAAATAATATATATATATACATATTTGATTATATATAAGAATTATGTCATTTTATAATCCAAAAAATAAACGTCCTTTTAAAATAAAGTATGCATATGATAACATTTGTAATCAATATATACTTCTAAACCTGAAGTAGTTAAGGGCAGTTTTGTCATTACGTTTTTATAAACCACCCACCATATTTTTAATAACTTATTTTTATCCTAATTTCCTATCCATTTATACTTACAAGATTTAATATATTGCGATTAAATACATCATATCTAGACGTAATATATCTTAGCAAATACGTAGTAAAAAAGATAAGCTACCTATACGTAATATATCTTACCAAATAAAAAAAATAAGCTACCTAATAGAGACGGTCAACCTAAGCAAACAAACCTAATAGAGACTTTGTCCCCGCTTTATACTATAGACAATATAGATAATAATGCAAAATTAACTAATATGGTATTCAAAGATTAAATAGATAGATATTATTTGGATAGATTATAAATATAGATATTGTTTTGACATATTCTTTATAGGATAAATTTAAATATTTTCTTAATTAGTACGATTATGATAGATTGCATAGATAAATATTATTTGGATAGTTTATAAATTTTGATATTATTTTGATATATTAATATATCATAATTAGATAAAGACAGCTTTTAAAGATAAATCTAGATTGTATAAATACATAGTATTTGGATATTTTATAGATATAGAATATTGTTTTAATAGATTATGGATATAGATATTATTTTAATGTATTAATATATGCTAATTAGATAAAGACATATGAAAAAAAATTAATTGTAAAATTAATAAAGATATATAATGGTTAAGATGTAATTGATTTATAATCAATATTATATGAAATGGGACCATAATCAACGTGGAAAGGTCTCGACTTTAATTATATAGATAATAACATTTTGGTTATCTTTTACGTACATATTCTTCTATCCTGATTTTTTGAATAAATAATCACATAAATAATATGTATATAGTTCCATATACCAAATATCATAAAGCTATTAGCTTGATAGGATCAGTAGGTTGATCGATCATTTAAAGTTCGAATTGAATACAAGTTTTGACTATTTTATATGAAGAATAAAGCTATTGATAAGATCAATTTGATGAGTTGATCAGTTTTAGTTCGAATTGAATACATTTTGGGATATTAAATATGGACAATGTATCCATTAATAGGGTCGGTTCAATAGGTTATTCACTTGAATTTAGATTGAGTACAGTTTGGGGTTTTGAAATTTATATGTCAATCGGGTAAGATCATTGCAAGTTTAGTTCAGTTGGGCTCGGGTCAGCCAATTTGGTTCGGGATTGAGAATAGGTTCACATCGTTATTTTTATAGGTTAGTTGAGCCAAATCATTATGGTTTTCTTGCAAGTTTAGGTTGACCAGTTGGTAAAGAGACTCGACTATTTTATACTTTCACTTGACACTAGCACTTTTTTAACCAACTTGACGACAAACAAAAGTTATTTATAATTATTTAATTTAATAATAAAATGTATATTTATATTTTATTAATTGTATATATGTAGTTTTAAAGTTAGAAATATGATGTTAAGGTATAGTACTCATATATTATATATAACTTAACATATTGCGTTTTTTAATTAAAAAAGTTCTAGGATAAGCATCGCTTCATAAAGTAGGTTCATAACATTAAATTCGAATTTACTTTTCATAAGTTCATGTCATTAAAATTAAACAAATAAACGGATTAAACTAAATCATATATTTAATTTATAATAATTATATGAACATTTAAATTAACATATTCAAAGTATTATTTGACACAAGCCCCGGGCAAGGCCCGGGATATAACTAGTTGTTATAGTAAATTTATACACAATATGATAAATAAATAAATAACATCCCCGTACAATGTACGAGTCATCTGCTAGTTCGTTCCTAATGCTGCACTAACACTAGTTAAAATATACGGAGTATTAAAACTCGGAGGACCAACTCGAAAAAAACGTAATATTAATCTCGAAGAACCCCCAATCGGAACTTATTTCACAATTCCGCCCAAAACTTTACCAAAATTCACATTATGCCATCCTTTATAAATGGCCCCACTAGAGGCGCGGTAATCTCCCCTGATAAGGTTCCATATCAGTTACCACCTCAAATCAGCATCCACTCCCCCTGAGTTCGGATCCCTCCATTGTTGCTAATCCGAGCTCCGCTCTTCCGATCCAACCATGTCTACGCCATCTGTAGCGTTGCGCGCACCTTCATGGCTGCCTCCTCTTCGCCGACCGCCTTCGCTTAGATTCGCCACCGTCCTCCCTCCTCGCTCGCTCGCTCCGTTAAAATGCGGTAATCGCCGCCTCCTTCGCTCTCTTTCTTAGCTTTCGGCTTTCGTCAATTGATTCGATTTTGTTGGACTGATGAGCTTTAGAAAGAGCTTGGAGAATTTTTGATTGGTTTTTGTGCTGCAATTTCTCTTCTCTGAGAAATCGTTGATCCTGGATTGAACTTTAGAGAGAAAGTCAGAAGAATTTCCAGCATTTTAGATAGTTTTTTGTGCTGCAAATTCTCTTCTATGAGAAATAGTTGATTATGGATCGAGCTTTAGAGAGAGAATTCGAAGAATTTCCAACATTTTGAATGTTTTTGTGCTGCAATTTCTCTTCTGTGAGAAATAGTTGATTGCGGATTAAGCTTTTTAGAGGAAATTAGAAGAATTTCGAGCATTTGTGCTGCAATTTCTCTTCTTTGAGAGATATTTGATTGTGAATTGAGCTTCAGAGAGTGAGAGATTGAAGAAATTCGAACATTTTGAATGTTTTTTTTTTTGAGCTGCAATTTCTGTTGTGTGAGAACTATGGTGAAATGCCTAATAAAGTAAAAGGCTGAGTGCATTGTTCTTGATTTGTTCTTTGATACAGCGTCGAATTCAGTTTCGGTTTCCGCCACAAGAACAGCGGATGGTGAAGTTCTGAAGGCGTTGTCGGAAATTATAGATCCGGATTTCGGTACCGATATTGTTTCGTGTGGGTTTGTGAAGGATCTGCAGATTGATGAGGGTGCAGGAGAGGTGTGATTTATGCTGTTCAATCAATGTGAAATTGTGGCTCTATCTCACCACACTTTGTGATAGTTGTTCTGTGAATCTGTGATGGCTGAAAATTGAAGGTGTGTGTGCTTTTTTCAGGTGTCGTTTCGTTTGGAGCTCACCACGCCTGCTTGTCCAGTGAAGGATGTGGTAAATGCAATTGCACTGTAATTTCTTTTCTCTTCTTGTTTTTGAATCATAGAAGAAAATCATCGTGAAGTAAGGAAATATAATACGCTAGGAATCGTACCTTTTTAGTCTTCGAGTTTAAGGCAGATTGGCAGTACAATCCCGGTCTGAACCATTGAACCGTAAATTATACTCTTGTATAACATTCGAACCATGAACCAGATCGGATCGAATTAATACGGCATGTCATATTACAGTCCGATCCATTTTTTGACTGTAAAGACCAACTTATACATTTTATCACAAGTTTTTACCATTTCATGTTAAAAAATGGTTAAATTACGGTTAACTATCCACCCATTAATAACTTTTTTTGTAATTGTAAATTTTACCTATGTTAAACTTTTTTTAATCTATTTTCCTCAATTTTAAAATTTTAAATATTTTTAGATATTTATTATAAAACAATTTTAACTAATTCGATCAAATCACGATATTAACTTTTCTAGTCTCTTAATATATATTGAGTTTCTTTCCCAAGGAGAAAAATCTGTTGCATAGACATTATAATATCTTTCATAATTTGAACTTCAATCACTCTTCGTCACTGTTTCTCAATATGTATGTTACTTATAGCTTCAAAATTGTCACGTGTATCTTCTTTTGAAGAAACTTGAGATCGAGAATATTGTTATTTTTTAGCTTCAAACTTGTTAGCATGAATACCTTGTGTCAATCATGTTGCAAAAATTGTAAAAGCGAAATGTTTCTTTGCAGTTTGAGAAAAAAGCAAATGAGGTGGTATCTGGACTTCCTTGGGTTAACAAGGTCAATGTTACAATGTCAGCTCAACCAGCTAGGCCGGTCTATGCTGGGGATCTTCCACAAGGACTACAAACAATATCAAATATTATAGCAGTTTCTAGTTGCAAAGTACGAACTCTTGTTTGAGCAGGTACATTCAAGATGATGCATATAAGTAACTTTCTAAACTCTGCTTTCCTTTTTCGGTCTTGTACAATTTGCAGGGCGGTGTAGGAAAATCGACCGTTGCAGTGAACCTTGCTTATACTCTAGCTGGCATGGGTGCTAGAGTCGGCATATTTGATGCTGATGTTTATGGTCCAAGCCTTCCAACTATGGTTGACCCTGAAAATAGACTTCTAGAAATGGTAGCTCTATCTTTCTTGAAGTGATACCCTACTGGTATAACTGCGTATTCTACTTTGCAGTGACTAACAATTTTCTCTCTAGAACCCAGAAAAGAAGACCATAATTCCGACCGAATACTTGGGAGTCAAACTCGTGTCTTTTGGATTTGCTGGGCAAGGCCGTGCAATCATGAGGGGGCCTATGGTTTCTGGGGTGATAAATCAATTACTTACTACAACGGAGTGGTGTGATGACGTTTTATATATTCTTTTCAATACAAATCATTTTTTATAGTAAGTTTGAATTTAATATCTATGTGTTTTTGCATATAGGGGAGAACTAGACTACCTTGTAATCGATATGCCTCCAGGGACAGGGGATATTCAATTAACGTTATGTCAGGTATGGCTTGTCTATCCTTTATGGATAATGCTGCTATTTTTATAGTCATTTCACATTTCTCAAACCAACTATGTTTTGACTTGTATGTGATTGAGCCTGGCAGGTTGTTCCAATGACAGCTGCTGTTATAGTTACAACTCCTCAAAAGCTCGCCTTTATTGATGTTGCCAAAGGAGTCCGGATGTTTTCAAAGCTTAAGGTCTGTGATTTTGTCTTCTTTAACTTTCGACAAACTTATGTTTGTTAATCTTTCCTTTGTTGATTGCTTTGGCATTTCTTTTTAAAGGTTCCATGTGTTGCTGTTGTTGAGAACATGTGCCACTTTGAAGTTGATGGCAAGCGCCATTACCCTTTCGGTAGAGGTTCCGGATCTCAAGTATGTTTCCTTCTTACAACGATGTTTGAAACAATGTTTCTTTGATGGGTTAACTTAGTAAATGTAAATTGTAGTTTTTGGAGGGAAGTTGCAATTGATCAGAAGTGAAAATGTTTCATGTCTTTGTAGGTTGTCCAACAATTCGGAATACCCCATCTGTTTGACCTTCCTATTAGACCTAGTGTAAGTATCATGGTGCATTTTGTGATAATGTGTAGTGCCAAATAAGCCTTAAGTGTTCTTCTATCATATATGCAGAAGAGTGCATAGTTTTCCTTTGTAATTTTTTCAGTTATCAGCCTCTGGAGATAGCGGAACACCTGAAGTGGTGGCTGATCCCGTGGGAGAGGTTGCTCAAACATTTCAGGAACTTGGAGTCTGCGTTGTGCAACAATGTGCCAAAATCCGTCAACAAGGTACCCCTTTCCTTTTTTGTATGGACGTTAGAATGCTCATATTTGAATTAGGAGCTCTCAGTAGTTTCTGTGGTTTAACGAGCCCCTTGTTTCATTATTTTTTTGGTCAGTTTCAACAGCTGTGACATATGATGCATCAATCAAGGCAATCAAAGTAAAGGTACCAGATTCAGATGAAGAGTTTCTTTTGCATCCTGCAACCGTTAGGCGCAATGATCGATCTGCACAAAGTGTGGTATGTTACTTGAAACCATTATAGGACGGTACTAATGCAACCGTTTAGCCATTATTGGTTGCCGGCCTCTCGGACTATCAATTCTATTTGGTACTCCGAATTCTTACCTTTTCAAAAAAAAAAACTGTGTTCTAAGCTTTGCCACATTTATGCATCCTTTTCTCTTAAAATTTATAAATTACAACTACCCATTTCATCCCTAATCAATGAACATAGAAAATTTGTATAAAAGAGACAATATATTCACTTTTCAATACAAATCTTAGAACTCACCATTAGCAAACAATTTATTGACAAATTTTAAGAGATAAAATGACATTTTTTGTGCGACCAAAGGTAGTATATGTAGTTAGTTGCAAGTAATATTTAGTAGGAAGTATGTCAAACAAAGTCTAAGTTCATGGTCTTATATATAGAACAAAAATTTGACTTCCAAATTAATTTTTTTCGTAAAAGGATGAATGGACCGGAGAACAAAAGCTACTATTTGGTGACATCCCAGAAGATATTGAACCTGAAGAGATCAGGCCAATGGGAAACTATGCTGTATCCATAACTTGGCCAGATGGATTTAGCCAGGTACTCATTAGTCGTCTAATGATCTGTTTAAAATTTGTGATATCTAACTAAAATCTTGCACTCTTGTGGCTTAATATAGATTGCTCCCTATGATCAACTACAAATGATGGAACGTTTAGTTGATATTCCAGATCATTTGCCAGCTCCAGCATGGGTGAGAAACACATGATTTTAGTTGTTAATTATGATTTCTAAAAGTCAAAAGCTGTTTATTATTTAACCATGATTTCTTTTCACCGTGTTTTTTCTATGGTTTATGTAGACATAATCATTGAAAGGGATTTTCCGGGTGCCTTTGCAATGAGTGGAAAAGATCATATCGGGACACACTTTGAAGGAGGGAAATTTGAAGGTGTGAGGAATTTGGTGTGATGTAGATATGCATATTCTGCAATTCAATGATAGATCCTACTCTGAAGTTCATTAGAAGTCGATATTTGTATTTATGGCATATCATATCTATAAAAAAAATTATCTTGTTGCACATGATTTTAGCAAATTGTTGAAGTGTACATATAGAACAAATATAATATGGTTCAATACAGGTCATCATCTTCTTGAAAAAGATTTTATTACTATTTCAAACGGTTGAAATTGTACTAATTAATTGAGTCTTTTAAAATTAAAATGTGTTTAATATAACAACACCATTGTGAAATTATGAGAGCCAGATCAACTGAGTCATGAATTGTTATATCTATGATCATAAGGATCAGTACATGTTAAAATGTTCACTTTGTTAACTAGCAATACACTTCTACAACTTATAATGTTCTTATAGGAGTAAAATGTTCACTTTGTTAACTAGCAATACACTTCTACAACTTATAATGTTCCTATAGGAGAACTACAAATCACATGAGAAATTATTGCTTTTTTTTCAACTCTAATGGAAATCTATTCAATATTAACAATTTTGGTTGAGCTTAAATGATATTATACTAACAACGTTAAAAATGATTACATTTCACCAATGATAGTTAAATTGATTAACCAAGGGTCTATTTGGTAATCATATGGGTTTATAGTGTTTAGTTTTGAACTCTTAAAACAAAACAAAACATGTGTTGGTAAAAGCCTTATAAAAAATTAGGATCCTTTTCCGTTTGAAAACCCAACTCTTAAATAAGAAAGAAATCACAAAATCCTATTTTTTAAAGTAAAGACTTATTCATCTTCACCGTTATCAAAGTCGACATTGCATTAGCAACCAATCACCATTGTCAAATTCATCACCACCACCTCCGTCATCACCGCCACTACCAACTCTACAACCAGTACTAACTTCATCTCCATCACCACCACAACTCCAGGAGCGGACGTAGAGGTGTGTTCGGGTCTGCTTCAGTCCACCCTAAAAAAATAAAAAATAAAAAATCAGTGTAAATTTAATATAAAAATAGTAAAAAATTAAGTTAAATTTAGTGTATATAGTAAATTTATAGAAATTTAGCCTACCCAGAAAAAATTGACAAAAATATAATAATTTAGCCCACCGAAATTCATTTTTCTGGGTCCGCCCCTGCACAACTCTACCCCACCCTCACCGTCGATCATGAATGAATTCACCCAACGACCACTATCTAGCTGCTACCTCCACCATCACCATCACCATCACCACAATCATCAACGCTTTCACCTCTATCTCTACTGCTACCATCATCACCTACACTACCACCTTCACCGCCACAGTCATAACCACCCCTATCGCCGCCATCCCACTCTATCACCACAATTATATAATCCATCATTATTACATTGTGTAGTGTATATTATATTAATTTCCAGGATTTATTATTATGATATTTTATACCATGATAGTGTTTAAAGCGTACTTAAACAATGTTTAAATCCGAAATTTTAAAATTGAAACTAGTTTCACTTTTTTAATAAGCTAAAAACGAAAAACTTATATAATTACCAAACATTTCCTAAGAGTTTATTTTTTTTGTCAAAAACCACCATTCAAGCAATTTTTTTTATAGAAATTAACTATTATAATTTTTGTAAGTAAAATCACATTTTATAATACAAATCCCCAATTTAACATTACTGAACTAAAATACCTTGTAGCTTAAGTTTCATTTCTTTTCTCTTAAAAAAACTTTTAAAAGATAGAATTTTTTTAATAAAAAAATTATGAAAAATAGTTTAAGACGGTTAAACTTAGGTGTTTGTAATATAAAGGGTGATTTTAACTTCAAAAAAAATTACAATTTCTTGAAAAAAAAGCTTATTGTGAAAAGAAAAAAACAGTACTCCCAAATTGCAGCTCTATTATTTTTCACGGGAGAAAAGAGAAAAGAAAGAGGCGCGTTTAGGCGGGAAAAATCCGCATTTCACTCTTTCGATAGATAACCTTCCACCACCATCGCCGGCCGACCACATCCCCTCTCTCCCCCGAACCAAACAATGCCCCCGAGGAAGAAGCCGAAGAACTCCGTCGCCGCTTCTTCTTCCCTCTCAAACTCCAAAAAGCAAAACCAAACCCCAACCACCACCACCGCCTCCACACCTTCCAAGTTCGGCATCCAACACTTCTTCCATCGCCATTCCCTCTCTCAGCTCTCCAAGCTCCAACCGCCGTCCATTCCGAAGCCACCGTCGCCTGATCGGAGACCTGTTCCTGTTCCCGGAGATGGAGTTGACGGCGGAAATCACGAGAATGAGTCCGATTTGGACCGGACTCGCCGATCCGAGAGGTCGGCGGAGGTTGTAGTGCTCGATTCTTGCGCTGATGATGTGGAGTCGCCGAATCCGGTGGCTGAGGGTGGGGTGAAATGTGTTGTCAGCTCGGATGGCGACGGAAACCCTAGGAGTCGGCCTGTGTCTCAGAGCACGCCTGTCGATTGCGAGGATGTTTCTCCTCTGTTGGCGAAGTCGGTGTCTAGGAAGCGCTTCAAGTTCTCGCCTGGAATGGTATCTTCTTCTCTTGAATCAAATGCTAGTATCCGAAGTTGTGCAATGTGGTGGTTAAAAGTTGTAGTTAGGATCTAGGTTTTAGAAATCCACTCTTCTTATGAGCTTAATTGTTGTTTGTGAATGGGATGATAGTTTGGAAGGGAGAGTGGGATTAGGTTGCTGATAATTTGGTTTACTGATAATTTGGTTTGCTGATGACTGATAGTTGATCATGTTCTCACCTGGAATGGTATCTCCTTCAATTAACTCAAATGCTAGTATCCGAAATTGTGCAATGTGGTGGTCAGAAGTTGTAGTTAGGATCTAGGTTTTAGAAATCCACTCTTTCTTATGAGTTTAATTGTTATTTGTGAATGGGCTGATAGTTTGGAAGGGAGAGTGGGATTAGGTTAGTGATAATTTGATTTGCTGATGGCTGACAGTTGATCAAGTTCTCACCTGGAATGGTATCTCCTTCTATTAACTCAAATGCTAGTATCCGAAATTGTGCAATGTGGTGGTTAAAAGTTGTAGTTAGGATCTAGGTTTTAGAAATCCACTCTTTCATGAGTTTAATTGTTGTTTGTGAATGGGCTGATTGTTTGGAAGGGAGAGTGGGATTAGGTTACTGATAATTTGGTTTGCTGATGGCTGACAGTTGATCAAGCAAAGCCAGGATGATGGAGGTGATGAGATTACCTGGAGAATATCTCCGGTGAATGAACGGCTCCACTCCATCTCGAAGAGTCAGCCACAGGTGGTGAAGGCTCTTGCTGAGGCTGCAAGAGGTGTTAGTTCCAATTTGAGGCGATGCTCAAATGATAAAGAGGTGTTATTGCTAGTCTCACTGTTAGAGCTCTTTCTGCATGATGCATGGCCAACAGAAAAAAAGAGTTCTAATAATTTTCTGTAAATCTGCAGGGTTCACCTAGAACTGGGAAGTCCTTAGCCTTGCCAAATAGGAATAGTTTGATAAGGGCTACACCAGAGGAGGATTCAGCTGTTTGCAATGGAGATAGGGATCCCATTGATGTGAAAAACTCGGGCATTGCTCATTCGCAGAGTCCTTTTAGGACACCTCCTTCTCTACCATACTGCCATAATAAGGTTCTTGTGCTTTTTAATTGCTTAAAATTGTGTTTGTGTCACAGTGCTATGACCATCTTCTGATCTTTATTGCCATTTCTAGTGCAGCTTTCGGATTCCAGTGGTGATTACCGTAATAGCATTTTGCAAGGAACTCTTGGTTTGAGGCCTCACAAAAAGGTTTCTTTTCAGATTTTCCATTCCCATTCTTTAACTCTTTTTCGTTTATTAAACTTTTCCTTATGGTGTCTCTAAAGTTGTAGTTCAAAAGTAGCTACCCTTGGCTTGTGAAGTTGTAGCCTCTTCAGACTGACTAGATATACTGCTGCTATGGTTTAATGCTTAATTGTTTTTTTTTTCAGGCACTACTTGACCTTTTGGATCAAGTGGAAGATGTAATCTCAGTTGAAGATGTCCAATCTGGGCAGCAGGAAGTCTTTTCCAAGGCAGTTGACAAACCTATTGATAGGGAGCCCGTTTCGTTTCATTCAGAAGTCAGTGAGATCAGACAACCAAAACAAGAGACTACTTTGGCATCTTCTAGCCCCTGTTTCCTTGTTTTAGAGGTATTCTGCATGGATGTGCAATAATAGCGCTCCTGCTATGATGCATTCTTATCATGATAATGCAGTGCTCATAGAGGTTACTCATTGAATTTGCTCTTGTAGGTTACTGAGACGCATAGCCGATCAAATTCTTCTGCCACCCAATGTTCCACCAAGGTTTGAAACAGGCTTTCCCTGGAGTTACTCGGATTTTTCATTTTAGTAGTAAAAAATTGAAACAATCGGACATTTCCTATCTAGGTTCTTCGATTACTGAACGAACATTCTGGGAAGGAACAGTCTGTGCATTTGTGTGATGGCTGGTAAGTAAAATTTTGTTACATCATTCTTTATGTTCCAGTTGATACGTGTTACTACTTCTGTCTATTGTTGACTTCTCTTTTTACGAGTGGGGGGTTGATGTTTGAATTCGTAAGGGGATTCAACTTTGTTACCTCATCTTATAGAACATTGCTTGTCTCTGATGCAAATCTTAAATCATTTTATACATTCACTCCTTGGAGTTTCAGACTTGTCATGTAAGACTTAATCTATGAGTGCTTATTTTCCAAATATATAAGCTATCACTCCCGAGGGCATTGTGTAGTGGAATATGTGTAGTTTTTTTTTTTTTGAATATCAATCTTCAGCATCTTTGGGCCTATCGAGGACATCCTCCTGACATGTTCAGGGTCTTGGGTGTCGTCACCTTGACCCCCAGATCCTGCTTGTGTAGGACTATAGCGGGACAATGATGCTGAGTATCTGATAGATGTTGCAGAACTTACTATTTGTTAATTTTCAGCTTCCTGTTCTCTTGAGCTCGTGCATTGTATACTAATGAATACATCACCCTATGCTCCCATCAACTTGATTCTGCATGCTTTATGGATAGGGCAGAAACCTGCAACTTCAATTTGTTTATTCCGTAATAGCTTAGCCAATGCAGAACGGCCTGTTTGCTTTCCGGTCCCTGGTTTTCCAATGGTTGTAAAAGTTTGGACTGTTTTTGATGATTGTGCATTGACAAAAATGGTGTGTAAAAGGAATGATGCTGGCATCTGAAGGTGATCATGTATTATCTTTTTGGCTGCAGTTTATGTAGTCCATGAATCATGGCCGTACTTTATTGTTACCAAGTCATGAATTTATGATACCCTTTCAAGTCATCACGAAACAATTTTAGGAATAGCATGTTTGCTGAAGATGCTCTTTTTATTATGAATTAAGAGATTGCAAACTACAAACTTTTCTTGATGTCATAAGATAAGTAGTGCAGGTCCTTCATTAATTGTGGTGAATAACTACTCATTACTTTTGATAATGCAGGTTTTATAGCGTCATTTCTCCGGGAGACTCAGTACGTGTGATTGGTGACTTTGACGATCAAGGAAACTGCTATGTGAACCATGATAATAATCTTGTTATTGTTAGCCCCCATGCACTCATTTCTGGAACTCGGGTAAGTTAGCCTATTGATAGTAATTTGCATAACTTGAATGGTAGAGTAGAGTGCTCTCCATTAAGGACGCTATACCTATTTGAATTTGAGATTCATATATAAAATTTTTGGAATGTCTTACTTGCACAGTTGCACTAATTGCTTTGTCTTCCACTCAAATTATTTTTGAATTATTTTGAAGACTGCCAAATAGTTTTTGATTCTTCAACCTTACCAAATAATTTGATAATCACCTTTTAATCCTTCCTTCTCTTCTGTGTAACTTTTTGGTTCATGAATTTGGATTTTCCTCTTTTTTGCAAATTGTTTGACAAAATTTACCTGAACCTCCCACAAACCCACTGTTGCTGGTGTGTTGCCAAGGCCTCTTCCCAAGATATCCTCTCCCAAGTGCATTAACTCTGTTGCAAAATATCTGGGCTTGGCTATCAGCAGAAAAAACATGTTGCTGGTTTGTTGCCAAGGCCTCTTCCCAAGATACCCTCTTCCAAGTGCATTAACTCTGTTGCAAAATATATGGGCTTGGCTATCAGCAGAAAAAAAGATGCAGCTTTGGTTTTAGCAACCAAAAGTAGAGCTTCATAGTGATAGATGTGATTGGTAATGACAATGGTGAGCATGAAGTTGTTTGGCTAAATGGAAATGTCATGATAGCTGTACCATTGTGAAAGAGGCTCACACTGTGTAGAAGTTAATAGTGGTACCAGTGGTGTTGTTGGATTGAAGAGTAAGGACTAGGGAGGCAATTTGAGTATTGTAGTTGTAACATTCAATTGGTTAGAGGATACTTGGACGGGTTGCAGCCAGTTTAGAACTTCTAATCCTAGTTGGTCCTTCAGGTTGCAGCCAGTTTCAACTGTTCAAGACGAGCTGTATTGGATGAAAGACTGAGAAGCTCTGAACAATCTATAGCAGCACTAACAGGCACTGTGCTGCACCAAATTTTCCAGGTTAAAAGAAAATCTTCATTATAATATTTTAAAGATGGATGATGATTGAAGTGCCATAAGATGTCAGGGTTTCAAACTGCAACATTTTTTTTTCTGGTTGTGTTGCTTTCTTAGGAAGGGCTTTTGATGGAGGCTCCTACGAGGGAGATGTTGGAAGGAATTTGGCCAACAGTCCTCAAGAAAAATATAGAGGCGCTGTATGCATGTGGAGGTGCAAATGTCATATTTTGTTTATTTGAATTTTCTCACTAACATTTTTTTTCTAGTTCATTAATTGGAGATGTTACTACATTACCTTTATGATGGTTCTTTCTTTGAACTGTAGTAGTAACTTGTCAGTTATCTCTTTCACATGTCACTCATTTGATTTTTTGTTGTAAATTTTGCAGTAAATGAATATGATATGCAAAAGCAGGTAAAGGAGGCAATTCCAAGGATACTAAATTGGATTCAACTCTTCAGAGGCTCTAAGGTCACCTGTTTATCATTTGATAATCACCTTTTGATCTTTCCTTTTCTTCTGTATAACCATTTTGAGGATACTAAATTGGTCTAAACTCAGATTCTCCTTTCTCTTCTACCTTTATGCTGTTTGGTTTATCTTTTACGAGGAAGGGTCTGGATAACCTGAAAATGTTTACTGTAATGTTTTCATGCTAGGATTATTACTAAATAATTATTTTTCCGTCTCCAGGACTCTCCAAAACCTACTATTGATTTTGGACCTGATAATGGACAGATGCAGGTTAGCATATCTGAGGTAAGGGAATTCTGTTTAATATCAAGGGTTAGTTGATGTTTTTTCCTTTTAAGAAGGTAAGGGAAAATTTATTATAAGTGAATTCAGCGCACAGTACCTAGAGAATGGCAGGGTCAAATAATTCCCACTTTTTCAAGTTTCATCATTTCTAAGTGCAGAAGCTTTATGTTGTTCTTTTTCTTTTGGGTTTTTAATCGGTCTGGAGATCAATATGGATTCGTAGTGTGGAGTTTTGGAGTCGTTCTAGGCAAGAGGAATGCCATAATTATCTTTGCAAAAATTTGTTCAACTCCACTCTATAAAGTTTGTGCTCCGAATTCAGTGCTGATTGATGGCCATTTTTAAAAGCATATGCTATGATCATTCTTTTTCAATCGTACTATGATATACTAGCACTCACTTTGTTGTTCGTGTCTAATTAAATGTAGGCATCTAATATTATATTCTTGATTCTCAATGCATAAAATCTCTGTCTATTCAACAATAAAAAAGAGAACCTTGAACTATGATCACATCTTGACAAGTATATCTTGCAAAACATAAGAAAGCTCTTATTGGGTTACATGTATATAGATACCAAGTTTTGGCTTTGCGTGCATATCGTCTAGAACATGATAGACCCTTTACTATGTAGAGTCAATGTATATCATCTATTTGATACCCAACAGAATATTCAGTTAATCTGCTAATCAACTTGAGTCGGCTCTGTTTGTGTTCATCCTGTTATTTATTGATTTCGTACAATATGCTCATGTCAATGAGTGGTGACATGAAATGTAGGCCCATAATATCAGATATGGCATTTATGCATTGCATTGTGAATTTTGCTATGCTTCAAGATCCACTTGTTTTTGTCACATAAGTGTGGTTGGGTTATGCATTGGTAAAACAGGTAGTAGATATCGAGGAGATGGTGTGGGCTCCAAAGTATGGTTTGAAAGGAATGATTGATGCTTCCCTTCTTGTGAAAGTTGAATCAAATGGAAAACGACCGGAGGAGAAGATCTTACCTCTGGAATTTAAAACTGGAAAAGGAACTACTGGGCAGGCACGTACGCATTAAATTTGCCATGTTTGAAAGCAAGAGATGTTCCCATTTCTTCAACTACCTTCTTAATCCTTCAGGATATATAATTTCTCATATGTTATGCAGTCAGCAGTTGAACATTCCGCCCAAGTGATTTTATACACTCTACTCATGTCTGAAAGGTGACTGTTTTTCTAACTTAATTGCTCCTTGATGAATATTAATTTTGTGTTTCCTGATATGCTGTATTTATATAGATACTTGGAAGACATTGATTCTGGTCTTCTTTATTATCTTCATACTGATCAAACACAGGTATGTTGAAGTATACTTTATGATCCCTTCTAGCCCCACATTATCAGAATATCTTCTGCTGTACGTACTAACTACAGATTGACAGGGATGTGTTGCTCGAAGGTCAGACTTGATTGGACTCATTATGCGTCGTAATGAGTTAGCACATGATATACTGAAAGCATGCAGTGTGCAGCAGTTGCCGCCAATGCTTCGGGTAGTGCTACTGATAGAACTTTGTCTTTAATATTGTCTTGGATCAAATCACGTATATCTAAGTAATTTCTGATTGCAGAGTCCAAACATCTGCAGCAGATGTCGTCATGTCAATGTTTGTACTGTTTACCATAAGGTAAGCTCTAATATATTTATAAGCATCATATTATCGTGTTGGGCCTGACTATTTCTTGTCCATTATGTACAGTATATAGATAGATGCTGACCATTTAATGTTTCCTCGAAATGTAATACGTATTTAGCATGTTAAATTGAATTCAATTTCAATACTGCAGGCCAATGGTGGAAATGCTGATAGCAGTGGCTTAGGGGAGTTGTTTGATTCTCTAACTGACCATTTAGCCGTTTCTCATATCACCTTCCTAAAGCAGTGGGATCGACTTATTGACCTAGAAGCAAAAGGGCTACAGGTTTAAATCTTTCATTTTTTTTTGTTGTTACTTGTGCTGTTAAAATTTATATAATTTGACTATACGATGTCACATGTTTCAGTTTTCCAAAAACAGCTTGTGGCAGACAAATTTGTGGAAGCATGAGCACTCCCCTACTTGCCTTCCTTCTCTGGTTCTCGATGGGTCGGATGGTCTTCACTTGCAGAAAGATAAACTATTTGTTTATCGTTTTATGCGCCGAGACATGTCTAAGGTTCGCATGAATACACAAGAACAGGATTTTAAAAATGGAGCTTCCCTCAAAAGTCAATTGGATTGTGCACTGCGAAGTGGAGATCGCGTGGTACTTGCATCTTCATATTTCATTAAGCAATTAATGTTTTAGTTGCAGCTTCTTTTCCTGACACTCTGATTACACTAAGCATGTTTGGAAGAATGAATCAGTTTGGTGTCCACTTAAGTAGCTCAATTGTTCGAAAAACTAAAGCTTGAGTTCTGTGTATGTGTTTCTTGTATGTGATAAGATCTAAATGGTCAACTTAGTAGTTTCTATCTCTAGTAGATCTATTGCTTGACTAGTGTACTAAAAACAGTATGATATTTTCTAGTAGAATCCTGTATTAGTAACTTGCATATGTTCTCGGTTGGCAATCCTTCCCCTGTATTAATTGACAGATGGATACATAATATTTATTTTTTTTCTAATGAACCCAAATTTTCATCCTCACTATTTTCCCTACTCTTTAGGATCATGTGGTTGTCACAAGTAGTTGGCTTTGTAAGTCTCTTGTTATTACTTCATCCATACAACTGAAACATTTCCTTTTATCAACTGAAACCTGTGGCTTTTGAATTATCTTTCTATAATTGGTTTTTAAGCAGATGTGGTACTGCCTCACTTTTTATGTTTTCCCCTCCTTTACTTCAACTTATGGTATTTAGCTGTAACAACTTGTTCAATGTGCTTGTGCAGGTATTAAGCGCTACATCAAGTCATGTTGCTATTGCAAGTGGGTATATTACAGATATCAGTGGATCTCATGTGTCTGTAAGATTCTAGCATACCATTCTTGTTCCTTGAGCAAAATGTTTTCTGACAGTTTTAATAGAAGTGTACATATTCTCAGTTTTTAACCCGTATTTCAGTATTGTTTGACACATTATGGTGGTGGAAACTGTTACAAATTTTAACTTCTTTCGAACTACTAGGTCTCTTTGTCTAAACACTTGAGGATTCCTAGGAGTAGCCGGTCCTCAAAGTCAAACGATATTTATGAAGAAGTTTGGCGGATAGACAAGGATGAAGGGGCTACTTCTTTTACTACCATGAGGTAATTGTTCTACTATTTCATCCTGCCTTTTTTTTGTAGGAGATATTTATCATATGTGAAACTCATCTAGTTTAATATTTGAGTATTTATATTTGTTTATGAAGGTCTAATCTTGCACGGTTGTTCATTCGAGATGCACACAGTGCTGAACTAAGGAAGATGATTGTGGATCTTGAGGTTTTTGTTATTCCTTGGTTTTATAGTTCTCACATATAGCCTATGTGTGATCTTACAGATCTACTTAAAAAAAATGATATATATGCAGGCACCGAGATTTGAAAGCGGCTGTATTCTAAGTCAGGATCCCGCAATATCATATGTTTGGTCAGAGAGGAACTTAAATGATGATCAACGCAGAGCGATTATTAAGGTAGTCATTTAATTCTACATTTTTATGCTGTTTTTGAGTTTAGTTTGTTGACGTAATTAGATTGCTCTACTCTCTAAAATGTGGTTTCTTTTAGATTCTTAGTGCCAGAGATTATGCCCTTATCCTTGGAATGCCAGGGACTGGCAAAACATCCACTATGGTATATGCAGTTAAAGCCTTGTTAATGAGAGGTGCCTCCATTTTGCTCACTTCATATACAAACTCAGCTGTGGATAATCTGCTAGTGAAATTGAAAGCTCAGGTACTTTTCTGCTCTTGTTGTCTTTAGCCAAAAAAAGTAGAGATTGTGCAGAAAATGATTCTTGATTGCTCCTTAAATAAAATTGTACCTGCTCTCTGTGCAGGTAATTTTTTTGCATTGTCAATATGGTTTTCTGCTCTTCAAGTGTAAGTTCTTTATTGTCATATCATTAGAGCTTGAGATTGCTCCTAACAGAAGTGTGCATTTTTTAGGGGATAGATTTTGTACGTATTGGAAGATCCGGGGTTGTCCACAGTGAAGTTCACGAACATTGTATTTCAGGTTTGACAAGCTCTGTCAATTTCAGGTTCACGGCTCTTTTGGGAGATGTTTTGTGAATAATTTTCTTTTGACAGCCAAGGATGCAAGTAGTGTTGACGAAATCAGGAGAAGGCTAGATCAAGTAAAAGTCATAGCAGTAACTTGCTTAGGCATAACTAGCCCTTTGCTGGTGAATAAAAGATTTGATATATGCATAATGGATGAGGCTGGGCAGATTACTTTGCCGGTATGTTTCGTTTCAATGCTTTGTTTGTGTTTTGAATTCTAACTTTTCTACACGCTTCAATTGTTTAGTGAAGTACAAAAAGATTACAACTTAAATGTTACATTGCTTAGAGCACGGAGCATCCTCTGTAAACCTTGAAACAAATGGACTGCCGTTTCTCCCCTTCCTTCCTTATTATGTAAGCTCAAGAAAGTGGGCCTCGTTCCACAGCACAGGCTCACGAGAAAGCTAATAGACAGCCTAGCCGTTTCCTTTTTGACAAAAAGTATCCCTGCATTCCTCTACAGTTTAAGGCGCACTGCGTATAGTTATGCTGCATCATTTGGTCCCTTACCATATTCAGAACTTATTTTGACATAGGAGTTTATGGCTTGACTCATCTATGATTACAACTATAATGTGATAGAAATTCCTTTACATTGCTCAGGATGATTGAAGTGCACTTTGTCTGTAACAATTTGCTTGCATTTCTATGTAAATTGGAGACCAAAAATCTTTCACTTCCTAAGGGACTTTGGACTCCAAATCAGCTTGCTTAATGAAATATAAAATGGTTACAACTTACAATGAATAAGTATCCAGTGGTGAGCAAGGTACATGTGCTGCAGTAAATTAGGTGATATTTGGTCAAATTCATGTATATGTTTTATTGACTGGCAAATTAAGAGCATTGCATTTTTTCATGTTATCCCTCAGTTTTTTTTGTTTTTTTTTTCATTGTGCAAAATAGCGAGTTCTCATAACTTTTGGTATTTTAGGTATCATTAGGACCTTTGATGTTTGCTTCAAAGTTTGTCCTGGTTGGCGATCATTATCAGTTGCCACCCCTTGTTCAGGTATTTGTTATATTCCTGAAGTTCATAAAAATACATCCTCCTCCAGTTCCATTTTTTAGTGGTTGTATTACGTTTGACCCATCTTATGTTTAACTAGAGTGCAGAGGCTCGAGAAAGTGGTATGGGCGTAAGCTTGTTTTGCAGGCTTTCAGAAGCACATCCACAAGCAATATCAACGTTACAAAATCAAGTAATCTTACTGCTGATTTGAAGTTCATTGATATCTCAATCATTATAAAAGGATCATGAACACAAAAGACAACGTCTTTGATGCTAAAATTTGTTAATTGTTTTACGATGCAGTATCGGATGTGTGCAGGCATCATGGATTTGTCCAATGCCCTAATTTATGGTGATAGATTGCAGTGTGGTTCTTCAGATGTGAAGTATTCCAAACTGAAACTTTTAAATCCAGGGTTAATGACAGTTTGGCTGAAGAAGGTAACAACATTGTTCAAAACTTATTTAATGTCATAGTTAAAAGCTGTCATTATAAGATAAACAATCCTATATGAGTGCTGCTGGATATCAACTCTCATGAAGCTTGCTACATGAAATGCCTGATGCTGGCGTTTCTTCTTGTTTTTTCAAAAAATAAATAATGAAAACCACTGGCAAGATGTGTCCTTCTGTTTTTCTTCCTGGTTATTTATGGTTAAATTATCCATTTCTTGCATTTTTCATATCTTTCATATCGTGGCCAAACTGGAGGGAGATGCGAGTTTCTCTCTTTCTGAGGAATAATAATCCTCCTTACTTCACAGTGATTTTTTCATACATTATGGGTGAAATTCCATTTTTGTTCAAAATATTTGAAATGGGTTACTTTTGAACTTGTGCAGGTTTTAAATGAAGAAAAACCAGTGATATTTATCAACACAGGTTTGTAGTTTTTTTTTGTCACATATCTGCATAATTTATTATTTTCACTTTGGTTGCATGCCTCTTATCAAACAACATTTTGTGTAGACACTTTACCTGCTTTTGAGACAAGGGATCATAAGACTGTGAACAATCGGCTCGAAGCCTGTATCATTGCTGAGGTATCACCATTCATGCTGCCTCTGCATTTTCTGGTTTTGAAAAAGGCTTGTACGTAAATTAGCCTTGTGATGACCAAAATTCAAAAGTCTGAGTCTTTATACTTCTGTAGATTGCGGGGACACTAGTTGACCACGGAGTCAGGAATGAAGAAATCGGCATAATTACCCCTTACAACTCACAAGCAAGCCTAATCTGGAGTCTTGTACAAACATTGTCTGTGGAGGTTCATACAATTGACAAATATCAGGTATGATCATACAAACTGTTAAAAAGTTGCATTTTTATACTGTATTTACTATTTATAATTTGCATTTTTATACTGTATTTACTATTTATCAGCTTAAATTATCTTCAGACTTTCTTTGTAGCTACACTTTCTCATTTATAAGTGTATAACCTCGTTCACTCTTCAGGGAAGAGATAAAGAGTGCATACTGTTGTCCTTTGTGAGGTCAAGTCGAAATCCGGGTAACTACTCGTCTTCATTGCTTGGAGACTGGCATAGAATTAACGTGGCGATCACTCGCGCTAAGGTAAAACCTCATTACATTAGTCTCTTATTTGGTGTTCTCAATTCCATGTTTGCTTGATGGTTTTGATCTACAAAAATGGTAGAAATGATCATAGTAATACTAAGCTGAACTAGACACTTGGTGTAGAGTTTCACTAGCCGTTCTATGTTCTTTGTATGATTTTGCCATCTATATGTTTTGATAAAGAAAAGGTTCTGTATTGACCGAAAAAAGAAAAGGTTCTGTGTCCAGAAGAGGCCTATATTTAAACCTTCTTTTTTTGTCTTAGAGGACTGTTTTTTCTAATAAACAATAGCTAGAGTCAGAGGCATGAATTTTCTTTTGGAATTTGAGCAACTTTCTGTACCAATTTTTCACTAAAACTGAATGCCATTTTGCTATCAGTACTATTTCATAGAACCATGAAATCCTCTCTGCAGAAACTTCAGCTTAACATTTACCATTTCCTGTAACTATGAAAATCATTAAATCAGTAATTTTCTTCATTAACAAAGGTTTTAACCATGCCATTTATTGCAGAAGAAGCTCATCATGGTTGGCTCATGCACAACTCTTTCAC
The DNA here is from genome assembly GCA_963924305.1 of Polygonum maritimum. Taxonomy (NCBI): domain Eukaryota; kingdom Viridiplantae; phylum Streptophyta; class Magnoliopsida; order Caryophyllales; family Polygonaceae; genus Polygonum; species Polygonum maritimum. The sequence continues at coordinate 1,707,315 of OZ002735.1, forward strand.
GGGTCCCTCTGTTGAAACTCCTCATTGACAAGGTGCAGGAGCAATCTGGGATCGTTAATGTCACGAAAGACGACATCGAACCGGATCGAAGCCTGAGGAGATGCTCTCAGATATAGCATAACCAGATTGAGCTCTCCCCATTCAACATCATTTCTCATTTGGCACTTGCCTATTTCATTCAGCCCACTTAAAAGACGAGTGGCTATAGTTTTGTTTGTCAATATTTGTTTTGTAACAGCTACGAAATGTATATATGAACCAATCTGTGGCTATGAAAGAGAAGTGGCTAGCTAGTTAGGCCTCTATTGTTGTTTAACAACAAAATTAACATGGACTGTTTGTTGCAGCCTTCTAAGTTCTAAGCTAGCGACATTTCATTAAACAGTTGTCATTAAAGCCTCGTATACTTCCATGAAGTAATTAGTTATTATTAAATGCTTGATGTTGACGTAGGAAACTTCCCCTTTTTGGGATTCAATGATCCTAGAAGGCTAGAACAAAGGTGATATTACGTGGTATGTTTGCATGTGATTTGCAACAGTTCCTTGCAAAACATGCTACTTCGTACGTACACTTGTAGGTCGTTTTCTTATTGAAAAGGATGGTAGTGAGTGTTACATTTTCCTACTCAATTTGGTCAAACCTACCAGTACTATGCCTTGCTTCAATTTGAGTATTACTACATAAAATATACTATCGTAGTTTAGTATGATTAGTATCGATGTATACGAGGAGGTGTTTCCAAAAGACTCCCGAAAAACAAAAACGAACAACTAGTTTAACACAAAAGGCAACTCACAGACGAGAAACTAGACTGAGCAAGTGTTCTAAAAATCTCTTCTAAGCCCCGTCTAGGTGTTAGGTGCTTCTTGTCCATCTTGTCTTCTAATTCGTTTAGGCGGTGTCTAGGTGTCCGTCTGGACAGCCTAGGTAACCGTTTTGACTAGATGGCCGACCTACCTCCGTCTAAAACCCAACTAGCGTTTTCTAGAGCATTATTTATAGTAGCGTTTTTAGAGCATTATTTTTAGTAGCTCATAACAATGAATCGTTGATCATACTCACTATTACTATCAAAATAGCGAGGTCATAAGACTCATAACAGTATTTTAAAACCGACTAGCGTTCTTTGAACTTATCTATGTTTTTACCAACATGTCCATAAACTACATAAATTATGAAATCACGATCGCACGTAAATGTGGTGCTTGGGCTGCAAGTATTAAGTAATTACCCATGATTATGATGTCGTCTTTATTCTTATATTTGGGTTGCAAGTACCAATTTGTGGTGGCTTTTGGATTGAATAAATTGCATATTCGTCGTAACAAGTATTATTTTAGCTTTGACTAGGTGGTCTACACGACTTACACTACAACGAGAGTCGTTAATTGTACGGAGTATATTGTGGTGGTTTTTACAAAAGACTCCGTCTTATATCCTCTCTCTCTCTCTCTCTGATACAGATTAGAGCCCTCAAAATCTGATTCCAACCCAAAAACCGATCCGAACCGAACAAAAAGTTTAGGCTTGAACCCGATCCAAATGATAGCAAGCAAACCAAAAGGCTGAACTCGATTAATCCAAAACCGATTTGGTTGAAACCCGAACTCGACCTAATTTTTTTCTATGTAGAATAAATATATTTTCTTTTAGATATTATAATATATTTTATTGTAAAAAATATTAAAAATTTATTTAATTATTAATTATTTAATTGTAAAATTATATATATTTCGGTAAAGTTATATATATATTTCGGACTAAAGAAGAAGAGTGAATTCATTACGTAACTACGCCGAGTCACCTCGTAATGACACTCGATCAATCATGTTGAGTTTGATTGCTCTTGTCAATGACTCAATAATTTGAAATTTCTCATGAATGGTCACACGAGTGATCAAATAATACATTGATTTTCGAAAATGAGCATATCCCTTTCCATCCCTAAACTTGTACTTAAATAAAGGTTTCGTAAAGTAAGCATTTTTTTGGTGTTGAGATTTAACGCATGTCCAAATCTCGTTATGACACACGTATATAAAGATTTGTTGTTACAAGTATACCTCTCTTCCTAAGCTATCTTCCAAACCACAAAATTTCAACCCTAGAAGAGAAAAAACTAGATCTCCCAGCCGCCCAACTTCAATCTCCTCAAGCGGTCAACTTCTAATAAGTTACGAATTTCAAATAAAACTATGAGTTTCAGCTAAAAAATGTTTCAACTACCATTTCACCTACTTTTTACCGAATGGAGCCCTAGTACATTATGCCTTAATATTAGCAAAACAATAATTACTATTTAAAACCACATGATAAAAACAAAAACAATAAATAAAACCAATATCAAACTGCATTGGTGAAGAAAGTACAGATTCCCTGTCACAAACGCATATTCGCAAGAGTAAATTATACTCCCTCTGTCCCATTTGGTTTGTCCATATTTTCGTTTTGGGCGTCCCATTAGCTTTGTCCATCTTTCAAATATTTCCATTTTTATCCATATGTTTTTACACTTTTACCCCTATTCACTCTCATATATTACCCCCACTACCCAACTTTTTCATCACCTTTATCAATTTTTCCCTATAAAATTACAAAACTACCCTCATCCAATCTTATATATTATCCCCAATTATCCACCTTTCTCATCAACTTTATCACTTTTCAACTTTGTATTAATTACCGTGCCAACCGCACTATGCGGACAAACCGAATGGGACGGAGGGAGTACGTACACATACTTATGAGATTGATTTGTATACGACAACGTTCATAATCTATAGAGTACTACAAGCTACAGCTGTTAGATTCACCAAAAGGCAGCAAAAAAAATAATTTGCTGCAAAGTAAAAATATTTTAAGCACCAACTTTACCTTAATAATTCACCCTTTCAATATTATATTATTTTTGCAACAATCTCCTGTTTTTTGAGCAAAAGGATCCATACACGTCAATAAACTAATCAGCCAAAAAAAAAGGTTTCATCATCTCCCACTGAGCTTTGTCATTAAACCATTAATTTCCATATTGTTTGTCTGCTTGTTTTCTATGGTGTTCGTCTAGCTACTTTTTCATCCAAATTATTGTATGGGAAAAAAGTTTGGCATGCTATTGGTTTGTAACAATAAAGGCCTTGCACATCACATCAAATATGTAACCCAAATTAGAAACGTACAATAGAATGTTACGTCGAATTAATACTTAGAAAAGGAGTGGAACCAATGGGTTTAGGAAAAAAAAATTGGTCTCTAAAGTTGAGTTATTGGAGTTTTCGGGATAATGGATAGAAAATTTATTTTAGAGTTATAAGTTTGTCGCTAATTTTATCAATAAATCTGTTCTTTCGACCTTTAAGTCATCTTCTTTCTTCCTTGATGTCTTGGTGTCGAAATTTTCGTGGGGAAATTCTTAATGTTTTAGAAAAATAATACAGAAATAAGGATGAGTTATTAGTTTGTCGTCAATTTTATTGATAAATTCATTGTTTCGACTTTTGAGTCATCTTCCTTTTATCTTAGTATCTCATCGTCAAAAAGTTAATTTCTACATAAGATAGGATATGTCTAGTGTCATGCCATCACATTTTTAGGAGAGTGGTATTGATTGTCGACTCTGTTTCTAACTTATTTTCCCTCGATGTCGGGCTATTCAGCTTAATACATATGCCTCTAGTTGTACGCCGTTAATTTTGACAAAATAAACATTGGGAACAAATTGAACATTGGGAACAAATTAAACATATACTCAATACATTAAATCCTAGTAGTCATTTAATTATTTTCAAATATATTTTTTTCCATCGGTAGAGGAGTCCAACCCATTACCACTATCATTTTAATTTCCATGACAAAAAACATAATGGGCATATTACCTTTTAAAGCAAAGTTGACAATTTACACACTAAATCACTAATACTTTCCAAGATAATAATACACTATTATATTAAATTTAATTATATATCAATGTGTTCCGATCCGGCCGAGAGGTACAACTTTTTAAATCCTACTGTAGTAGTTATTGAGGTTTTGAGCTCTGTTCAAAACCTCAATAATTATTGGGAAAAAAACATTTGAAAGACAGTAAATAGTACAATACATTCATTCACATGTGTTTTTTTACATAAGACAAGAAGCCACAATCAGCTGCGAATATTTGTACGTATCACTATATTTCGATGTACATGACGACGTTTGTCATAGACAGAGATATCTAAGCAATGGTCCATGATTGAGCCCTCTGAAAGGGATCAAACAAGGAAACAAGCAATAAAAACAAAAAAATCCACTTAATTAGGAGTTCTTGCAATTCTTTTTTGTTGCTCACTAGTTTATCATAGTTTTGTATTGGCTACGCTTGATCTCGTTGCACTTTGACGGGTGAGTTTTTTAACTGATTTTTTTTTACATCCGAGTTGATCTCCATACATCGTGAATTTGAAGCAAACCACTTACCATCTTAGCCAACTCGTCCCGTGAATTAAAGTGGCCCAGAAGTGTTTTTTTTTTTTTTGCAAACAAAAAATCGTCATTAATTCCTCAAATGATTAAAATTTGGAGTAAAGATCAAGTACACATTTAAGTATTTTAACTTTTGGTACCATACGAAAATATACCATAAATCTCCAAAAAAGGATAAACTGTCGTCCTAAAGTCTCGAACCCAAGTCCATGATGCTCAATTAGTGACTGATGCGACGAGCCCGATTTAATTACTTATTGTTTGTAGTGTGACTGTGTAAGGAGCTACGTAAGTAATAAATGCAAAAATATAGTTTTTTTTGGGGATCACGTAATATACAGCAAGTAAAATCAAAATTCTCCTTCAAATTTTGTTTAAAAAAAGAGGCTAAAATTTTGTGGTTGAAGCATGTGTATATATTTCTGCAAACAAGCTCTACACCTGTATTCCATTCAATCGCTCGTTAGCCGAACTCAAGAAAGATAGAAGCTTCAAAGCTCAAGGTTTCATGGTGAAGACCTGAAAGAAAAAAAATATGCCTCACTCATTTATTATATCAGGTAAGCTCATTTTAGTTTTACACACTTTGGTTTTTGCTTTGTTTGGAGATTTGGATGGATTTCAGACTTCTGGTTCTGGTTTTTGTTCACTTCTGTTCTTGTTTCTGATAAAGTTTGAAGAGCTTATGAGTTTGATAAGTTCTTGTTTATGATTCAACACAAGAAGTTGAAAGATCAGTTGAATAATTTTCACCAAGAACTCAAATGACAAACACAAACATTATTTCACCATGGAAGGCAAGTATCAAGTTCAATGGACTGTAATTAATAAGGCTAAATAAAATGCAGATCCTACATAAACATGTACAAGACCCTTGAATAATTTTCACCAAAAACTCAAAAAAAAAAAAAAAAGTTAAAAATAGTTACTTACAAAATGTTTTCCTTTGTTGTTTAAATGATTGGCAGGTCTCAGGCTTGCAAACCAGACTCCATGGAATGAGCTGAACTCAAGTTGCTTATGGCAGAACAGCAGTGTAGTTTTACAACTAGGCTTCTTTGGTATCCTCTTGGTCTACCTTATCAGGAAGCTTGTCTTGTATACCTGCAAAAACAGATTGATGATTCAAGTTGGTGAAATGGAAGCCAACTCAAGCCTCATCAACAACAATGCAACAAGCAGTTGCAAAAATCTGAATACCATTTTGATCATTTTTGCCTCTGCCTTGCTTCTTGGAGCTCACCTAACTCTTTTGTCATTGATTCTTGACAATCGTCAGGATCAATGTTTGTCATTTTTCCCTCTTCTTGTCACCGAAATCTTCCAAATCGTATCCTGGGCGCTTACAATGGTTTCAGCTTGTAGGGTTCATATCAGCAGCTTCCTAGGGATTGTAAAAGTTTGGTGGGTTTGCAATCTCTTACTCTCATTCGTCAAATCGGCTCTCGTTGCTCAGCGTGTCGTAGAGTCACGTCAGTTAAACCTGGTTGTGAGTGACTATGCTGATTTAGTAAGCCTCGTTTCTTCAGCCTGCCTTGTCATTGTCTCAATCCATTCGAAGACAAACGTTCACAAAAATTCCGAGGCCAAGCACGATTTTCTCACAGACCCATTACTTGAAGATCAAGAAACCAAGGGTGTCAAGAAAAGAGAGTCTTTATATGGGAAAGCCAGTCTTTCACAGCTTATCACCTTTTCCTGGCTTAGCCCATTGTTTGTTGTGGGTAAGAAAAATCCCCTTGAACAAGATCAAATCCCAGATCTTGATTCCAAAGATTCCGCTTCTGTAATCTCGGAATCTTTTCACAAAAGCCTCAAGCAAGAGTCACAAGACACGTCTATCTACAAAGTAGTTTATATGTTCGCCAGGAAGAAGGCGGCCATTAATGCAGTCTTTGCTGTGATTAGTGCTATGGCTTCTTATGTAGGGCCTTATTTAGTCAATGGGTTTGTTGACTTCCTCAGTGACAAGAAAAACAAGAGCAACAAAACAGGCTATTTGATTGCACTAGGATTTCTTGTAGCCAAAGTAGTTGAGACAATAGCACAAAGGCAATGGATCTTCGGTGCACGCCAGCTAGGTCTTCGCCTCAGGGCAGCGCTTATATCACAGATTTACCAAAAGGGTCTTGTTCTATCGACTCAGTCTCGGCAGAGTCACACAAGTGGAGAGATCATCAATTACATGAGTGTGGATGTCCAGAGGATCACAGATTTCATTTGGTACTTGAATATTGTAGTCATGCTCCCAATTCAAATCTCACTGGCAATCTACGTTTTGCATACGAACCTTGGTTCGGGTTCGTTTGCAGGGCTTGTCGCCACTTTAATAGTAATGTCTTGCAATATTCCACTGACGAGAACACAGAAACGGTACCAGTCAAAAATCATGGATTCAAAGGATGCCAGGATGAAGTCCACCTCGGAAATTCTTAGGAACATCAAGACCATAAAACTTCAAGCTTGGGATAATCAGTTCCTCAAGAAGCTTGAGAGGCTAAGAAGTACAGAGTATAACTGGATTTGGAAGTCACTGAGATTAGGAGCAATTGGAGCTTTTATCTTCTGGGGTTCACCTACATTTATCTCTGTGGCCACTTTTGGTGCTTGCCTTCTTATAGGAATTCCTCTTACAGCTGGAAGAGTATTATCTGCATTGGCAACATTTAGAATGTTACAAGATCCAATCTTTGCACTGCCTGATTTGCTCAATGTGGTAGCTCAAGCTAAGGTATTGTTAATTGTGCTTCAAAAAATTTGAATTTTTGTTGAAATTGGTTAAATATAGGCCTTTGTATGTTATCAGACTAACTGAATGAGATTGCAAATATATGTGATACATTTTTTGAAAATCTTTTCAACAGGTATCTGCAGATAGAATAGCTTCTTACCTGAAAAAAGAGGAAATTCAGAAGGACACATTTGAGTTCATACCGAAGAACGAGACGCCTTATGCTATTGAAATTGACAAAGGGAAGTTTAGCTGGGATCCCGAGTCAAGAATTCCTACTCTAGATGAAATACAACTGAGGGTTAAAAGAGGGATGAAAGTGGCTGTATGCGGAACCGTTGGATCAGGAAAATCAAGCCTGCTCTCTGCAATAATCGGAGAGATTCAGAAGGTTTCCGGGACGGTTAAGATCAGTGGCTCCAAGGCCTATGTTCCTCAATCCCCATGGATTCTGACCGGGAACATAAGGGAGAACATATTATTTGGGAGTGAATACGACGCCGAAAAGTATCGCATGACAGTGAAATCCTGTGCTTTGGAGAAGGATTTTGAGCTCTTCTCTTGTGGTGATCTCACTGAGATTGGCGAAAGGGGTATTAACATGAGTGGTGGACAGAAGCAGAGGATTCAAATCGCTCGCGCCGTTTATCAGGACGCCGACATCTATTTGTTAGATGATCCTTTCAGTGCTGTTGATGCCCACACAGGCACACAACTCTTCCAGGTTAGCACTTAGCACTCACATTCTTTCTTGACATTCAAGAATTTTGCTTAGGTTTCTCCTAATTTGCTCATTGTGTTTCCCTCAACAGGATTGCTTAATGGAGATGCTGAAGGACAAGAGCATAATCTATGTCACTCACCAAGTTGAATTTCTTCCAGCTGCTGACATAATTCTGGTATGTTTCCACCTCTACACTCTTGAATTTCTAGCAATGCTATTGCTAAGATTGCGTTCTTTAAACTTGAAATAAGTTACTTATGAGTACCTTAAATCGGTAAACCTTCCTAAAATCAGCAAACCTTCCTATCGAACACTCACTTTTAGTATCAATATCATTGAACTTATCACTACCTTACATCGGTATCAACATCACTACCTAAAATAGTATCATCTAACTTATCAGGAGTATTAACTTATTTGCCGTACGCACCCTAAATTAACACTGAATTTCAACAGGTGATGCAAAATGGAAGAATTGCACAAGCAGGCACATTCAACGAGCTTCTATCACAAAACATAGGGTTTGAGCTCCTAGTCGGAGCTCACAACGAAGCCCTCGAATCCATCCTCACAATGGAAACCTCAAGTCGAGCCCCTCAAAACGCAGAGCTCGAACATCATACCTCTCAAAACGCAGCGCAGAAGCAAACCTCCACGAACGGCGACGAAACTCACAAAATCACAAACCCTAACCCCCAACCCGAGGAGATAACAGGAAAGGAAGGCAAATTGATCCAAGACGAAGAGCGTGAGAAAGGAAGCATCGACAAGAAGGTGTACTGGCGATACCTGAAGACCGTAAAACGCGGCGTTTTGGTGCCATTGATCGTCTTGGCTCAGTCGTCCTTCCAGGTGAGTACAAATCTTCTGTTACAGAATTCTAAGAACACAATTTGGAAACATGATCGTGTAACAGAAGATTTGCACTGGTTCGCAGGTGCTCCAGATCGCGAGCAATTACTGGATCGCGTGGGCGTGTCCGACGACGACGGACGACGATGAGCCTGTGAAAGGGATGGATCGTATTCTGTTGGTTTATATGGTTCTCTCGGTGTTGAGCTCGCTCTGTGTTCTGGTCCGAGCGATGCTCGTGGCCACACAAGGAATTCTGTCTGCGCAGAAGCTCTTCGAGAAGCTTCTGAAGAGCATAATTCGCGCTCCCATGGCGTTTTTCGACTCCACGCCGACCGGAAGGATTTTGAATCGGGTAAGGAAGGGAATAATCAGTTATTAGTTCGTTATGCGGTGCATATTGGTGATATTAGAAAATAAAAGGGTAAATTACACAAACTGCCCAAACTTGGGGTTTTCTTTCAAAACAGGCACTCATGAGTCATGACCCTTTTTTAGTGCTCCAAATTCGACTATCTTATAAATAACAACCTCAACATGACCCAAACAATGTCGTATGGGATATATTGAGTAAATGTTGATGCTGTTGTTAGTCGTGAAATGGTTGATTTTGATAATTCAACATTTTTAATCATTTTTTTAAGTATAAAAAGAGTCATTTTGGGAAAAAAATGGTTTTGTATAAATTTCGAAAAATTTGGATCTTTTATCAAATTCTTCTAACTTAGAGGTAGTTTATGTAATTTAATCTAAAATTGATTTAGTATGGTAATTAAGGTAACAATCAGTATAAGTACAAGAACAAATTACGCAAAACGATCCAAACTTTAGGTGTTTCTAATGCTTAAAAAAAATTAACTTGTCACTTTACTCTGAATAATTTGGTTATTTTTGATGAATAGAGTGATGTATAAAACAAAAAGGATGTGTACAATAGTGTTGGGTAATTTTTGGATAGTTAGTGTGATTTTCTAACTTAAGGGTGATTTTGTGATATGCAGGTATCATCAGACCAGAGTGTATTGGATTTGGAGATTGCAAACAGACTAGGCTGGGCAGCTTTTTCAACAATCCAATTAATTGGGACCATTTTAGTAATGTCACAAGTAGCATGGGAAGTCTTTGTCATCTTCATTCCAGTAACAGGAATCTGTATTTGGTACAAGGTAAAAACTCTTTCTAACAACTTCATACCTTTGGCAACATAACTTGTAGCTAGGAAAACTGAAAATGTGTTTTCACCTTCAATTTGTAGCAATATTACATTCCGACGGCGCGAGAGTTGGGCCGCATAGCAGAGATTCAAAAGGCTCCAATCCTCCATCACTTCGCAGAGTCCTTAACAGGGGCAGCAACGATTCGCGCGTTTGATCAGAAGGAGCGCTTCATCAATGCGAACCTCGTGCTCATTGATAACCATTCTAGGCCTTGGTTTCATAACGTTTCGGCTATGGAATGGCTCTCTTTCAGATTGAACCAGTTGTCCAATTTCGTGTTCGCCTTCTCTTTGGTCTTGCTAGTTTCGCTCCCTGATGGAATCATAAATCCGAGTAAGTCCTCGTTTGGTTGTAAACTGTGGAAACGGAAACAGAAAGGAAAACGCGAATCTAGCTCGTTGTGTTTCCTTTTTGTTTTCGTTTCAAACTATGGAAACGAAAACAGAAAGGAAACCAAATGGGTTGGGAAAAAAGGCTAATATGTTTTAAACTTGGTTGTCATTACAGGCATTGCGGGTTTAGCTGTTACATATGGGATTAACCTCAATGTGTTACAAGCATCAGTCATATGGAACATATGCAATGCAGAGAACAAAATGATATCAGTAGAAAGAATTCTTCAGTACTCAAAGCTGAAAAGTGAAGCTCCTCTTACCATTCAAGACACAAGACCAACAGATCACTGGCCAAATTTAGGAACCATTTCCTTCCAAAACTTACAAGTAAGCCATAACAATGATAATTTTCCTCTGAACATTCTATGTTTTAGCTACATTTGGTTCTAAACTTTGCCTAATTGCCGACTAAACGCAGATTCGCTACGCTGAGCACCTTCCGGCTGTTCTAAAGAGCATAACTTGCACATTTCCCGGAAGGAAGAAGATCGGTGTGGTTGGAAGAACCGGTAGCGGAAAGTCTACTTTGATCCAAGCTTTGTTCAGGATAGTTGAGCCTACACAAGGGAGCATTGTAATTGACAATGTGGACATTTGCAAGATTGGTCTTCATGATCTAAGATCAAGATTGAGCATCATTCCACAAGATCCTACTATGTTTGATGGCACTGTTAGAGGGAATCTTGATCCACTGGAACAGCATTCTGATGCTGAAATTTGGGAGGTAAAGTTACATGCCATTCCCCATCTTAAAAAAGAGGTATTAAACGGCAATTGCGCGATCTAGTGAACTCTATGATACGAAATGTTGTATGTTTTTTGTAGGCACTTGAGAAATGCCAATTGCGCGATCTAGTACACTCGAAGGAAGGGAAACTAGACGCGGCTGGTGGGTTTATCTTGATTCTTGACTCCTCCTCCATGTTTGCTTACAAATTTGTGATTAAAAAGTTAACTTTTTGAGCATTTTGTTGTAGTGGTTGAAAATGGAGAAAATTGGAGCGTTGGGCAAAGGCAACTGTTTTGTCTAGGAAGAGTGTTGCTCAAGCAAAGCAATATACTGGTGTTAGACGAAGCGACCGCGTCTGTTGATTCTGCGACGGATGGGGTTATTCAGAAGATCATCAATCAAGAGTTCAAGGACAGAACCATAGTCACAATTGCTCATAGGATTCATACTGTGATTGATAGTGATCTTGTCTTGGTCCTCACTGATGGTAAGTTTGCTCATCACAAGTTCATGATCTTGATTTGTTTATTGAAAAAACACAACAACAAAAATATCCCAGTGTAATTCCTTTACGGGGAATCTGGAGGTCAAGATGGAGGTACACCCCTAGTATACACAGAGGTAGGGCTGAGCATGGTTCGACCGAAACCGAAAAAATTGACTGAAACCGAACCGGTTCTCAGTTCAAAAAATTTTAGGATTTCGGTTATATATTGAAAACCGAAAAAACTGAACCGAACCGATTTATTTCGGTTCACCAAATTCACAAATTTCAGTTTCGGTTCGGTTTTGAACCGATACTCAGCTCTACGCAGAGGGGGCGTCTCAAAGACTCGACTCGACGGACACCCTCACACAACCGGAGAAGCCCACAACAGGGCACCATTGTTTAGTAAAAAACGAAGGTTTATTTGGATTTGGGAGCTAATGAAGTGACCATTTTTGTTTTGTTACAGGGAGAATTGCAGAGTATGATACGCCATCAAAGTTGTTAGAAAGAGAGGACTCATTCTTCTCAAGATTGATCAAGGAGTACTCAACGAGATCTCAAAGTTGCAACGGCTTATAAGATTATTTATGCTTATGAGAGATTAATTAATGACTGTTTAGAGTCTTATTTTAGTTAATCTGAATTGAATCGTAATGGGAAATGTATAAAAGAATAATGAATAATTCCCATGTCGGTTTGGAAAGTGACCACTATTGAGGTATTGGACTATTGAAGCGAGTTATGTTATTGGAAAGATTGTCATCATGATCTACTTGCAAGTTCTAAATTATGGTTTTACTAGCCAGCTGTGCCCGTCCGTTGGACGGGCCTTGGACATAAGCTTACATTGTTTTGCTTTGTAATGGGTCGTTGTTAAATTAGAGTTTGGTGTTGCGATGGAAAATTTTGTTTTGGTCGAACATTTCCGTTGTAATTCTTAGTAGTAACTTTGTGTTATTGTAAACGTTATTTAATACTAAATATGATCATATGTTCATCACCCACTTAATTAGTATATATCGAGTCTTAGTATTCTATTCCTTTAACGTATTTCCTCTTACATTTTATTGTTTTCATTGGCTGAAATAAATCTTTATTTTTTGGAAACCAAGCCAAATATATAGATTATGGAAACGAGTTTATAGGGATCGGACTACGGATAGATTGGTTGGCATTGAATATCATTCTTGGACTATGGATAGATTGGTTGGCATTAAATATCATTCACCAAGAAAGATTTACTCATTCACAGAGTAGTTAGCATTTCAATTTTCAAGGAACTTAGCTAGCAGAACGAACAATTTGACAATGAGCACTGAAATTGACCTTGTACAATAAACACTGATTTAATATACAAACAACACACTAAGCTAATTGTGTCATGAAGAAAGCCTGTTTCATTTTCAGTCTCTTCATATTCATCTTCTTCAAACTCTTCCTCTTCATTCATCTCTTCATCTTCTTCTTTTTCAACCTCATCAAGCTAACTGAAGGCCGACTCTGCCATCATCCTCATCGGGCCGAGATGCCGCTCCTCTTTCTTGGTACGGATCCATGTTATTGGAATCGGTAGACCCATTAGAAACGAATTGCAGGCGGAGTCGAATGTAGATCCTGATTTAAGTGGATTTATTGAAAGGCCGAGCAGCTGAGAATATGTTAACAAGGGAGGGATTTCCGCCTGGTGCTCATCTCCGATCAGTGGACTGATTTCAGGGATGTCGAAAACGCTGTTTGGCTTAGAAGCATCCGACAGAACAAGCTCTACATCACTTGCTTCCTTTGACTTCCTTTCAGCCTGATCTATGTCAGCTGAATCCATATTTGAGGTGGTTTCAAGTAGGAAAATTTTAACAAAAAAAAAGAACATCAGCAAATATGGTTTCATGTCTTACAAACCAGGATCAAGCTATATAAAGCCAATAATTTTCCATTATTTTCAGTATCAATCAAGAAAACAAGGATTATGGAGACGTTATTGAAATTAAATGCTCAAATTAGGCATGCTATTTCAATCCAAAATATGTGATTTGAGATCACCTAATTCAGGATAGAACTTCCTTTCTATCTGGTAATCCTAAAACCTTATATTTGCCGAAATGAAACTGACAAAAATCCAGACATTAACATCAATCCCAAGGCAACTTAGAAACCTAAAATTTCCACCAGAAATTAAGATACAAATATCAGCACCATTCACACCAAGCACATACAAGAAAACCTGATACAACAGTTCAAATATTGGATTGAAATGGGGAAAGAGACAGCTTGCAATGAACAAGAAGACGAACACAACAATCTATGGAGCATGATCTAGTTGTTCTACATAGCAAACAGCAAAAGGGGTAAAAAGAGGGCAACCCACATTGATACTAATCGTAAGCAAACAGGGATGTATTAAAATTACAGCCACAGATAGTTTATTCATGCGATACAATGAGGTAAGTTAAAAGACAGATTAATGTTATCGAACAGACCGGCCCTTATTCAGAACAGATTGTTTAAACCCACATGGAGTAATCAACACAGATGACTTCCGAGGTTCTTTGACCTAGTTAACAGAGCTGACCTAAGGGCATCACAAACAATACGATCAGACCTAGGCACACAAACAATGGGACAAACAATAACAAAGCTCACCTCTTTATCGGACACATGGAAGTCGGTGCTAAGGTATTTCCCATACGAATTGGCCGAATCCCAAACACGGCAGACCAGGACCGTGATGGATTCAACAAAACCATCAGAGAGCCGATTCAGGGGCACAGCGGAACGGGCTTCTTGCTTAACCTCTGCAACAGCTGGGCGATCTCCTGTGACCTCCATTAAATTGGCAGCGAACAGGTAATGGTGAACGAAAATAAATGGAATTACGGAACTACAACTACGACAACACAATATATAGGGCATCGGAGAAGGGGGCGTACCTGAGGAGCCGCCCAAGAAGAATAGGGCAATAATGGAGCCACACCAAGGGGCGAATCCAAACGGAAGGAGAACACCAACAGCCGGGAAGGAGGGGGAAGGCAACTGGACTAATCCAACTCAATCAGCGTGAGACTCCAACGGCGGAAGCGAGAGAGACGGCCAAGGCCACACCAAAAGATATGCCAACGGAAATACTAATCGGAGGATTAGTAATTTCTGAAATAAGTAATTGAAATAAGTAATTGGAGGATTAGTAATTGAAATAAGTAATTTCAGAAACGACATTAATGCAATTGCAGATTCGTCTTTTATAATAGATATATAAGATAGATAGATAGATAGATAGATAGATGGTTACAAACTTACAAATACTGAGGGTTATTTACACAAATCAGCAAGAAAGTATGATGTGTTTTCCAAGTCAAATTGTATATTTCAAAACATGCAAAATAATCATAAAAGTAATTTTTCATAAAAAAAATATAAGATGCACAAAGAAACACAAGCACAATATTGAAAATAATCTATTATAATAAAACCTACAAAGTATTAAAATAATTAAGTCATTAAATAATTCTCAAAAAACCACTTATACATCTAAATTTTTTTAGTATGTGACCTAATCTCGTTTATGCTCAAATTGACATAGTTTGACGTAGTTTCTTTACACCCATTTATTAATGCTGCTATTGAAATTTTAGTAGATTTGTGTGCTAATTATCAAAGAATCAATTATTTTAACAAAATATAAATTTTTTTGTCAAAGGATCAAGATATATATATTTTTGTTCGAAATATATAATTATTACTACTATAAGTCTGTAAATTGTAACTAGTTTAACCCCCGTACATGGTACGGGTAATGTGATTATAAATCCAATTTAATATAGATATGTGATGTCGATAATCACGTTAAAATTATAGGATCATATATATTTATCTTCGTATTGTGATTAATGTTTTTTTACCAATAGGAAGTCAACTCATAATATAAATCAGTTGGATTTGTTAAAAAATTACTTTACAATAAATATCACGTTTTATTAAATGATAATATTTATTAGAAGATTATGACTAATTCTTGGTAAGTGATAATTTATAATTTTTGGGATAATTCGTAATTTTTGGTAAATTTTAAGCAATTTTTACGGGATAAGATTATATTAGATTCTAACTACTCAGATTTGTATAAAGGAGGGCCCGACCAATTATTTTATTATAGAAATGACACGTGGCGTAAATTTTTGTGAAGACATTGTCTCGCTTTATACTATAGGTATAGGTAGTATATATATATATATATATATATATATAAATGAACACTACGTAAGTGTTTTTTTCCAAATAAATAAATTATTTTCAAAAAACCCTTATGTGTAATTCAATTTTTCCAATAAATGTTTTTTTTTTCCCAGGGAGTATATAACAACTGGTTCGATCATGCTGATGTGTACAAGTTACAGCGTTGGATCATGCTGATGTGTACAAGTTACAGCGTTGCATGAACTCACAGCTTGCGATCTTAAAAAAACCAGTCTTTGCTTCCAGACCCGCCCCCCTCATCAAGTCGAAACAGATCGATCTCTCGATCAAAACCTTTCTCCCCGTCCAACAATGGCGGAATTCCTCGAACTCGAAGCCCAAGACTCCGTCCGGATGCCATGGAACGTAATCCCCGGCACAAAACAAGACTCCTCCAACTGCGTAATCCCAATCTCCGCCATCTACACTCCTCTGAAACCCTTGTCCACCAATTTCCCCGTCCTCCCTTACCCCCCTCTCCGATGTCGCACCTGCCGATCGCTCCTCAATCCGTTCTCCGTCGTCGATTTCGCCGCCAAGATCTGGATCTGCCCCTTCTGTTTCACTCGGAACCACTTCCCCACTCACTACTCCTCCATCTCCGAGGACAATCTCCCCGCCGAGCTCTTCCCTCAGTACACCACAGTCGAGTACGAGCCTCCTGAGACTCATCCCTCTCATTCCACGCCCCCTGTGTTTCTCTTCGTTGTTGACACGTGTTTGATTGAGGAGGAGTTAGGGTTCTTGAAGTCGGCGTTGTCTCAGGCGTTCGATTTGCTCCCTGAGACCGCTCTCGTCGGGCTGGTTACTTTCGGGACTTTTGTTCAGGTGCGTCCGACTAGACGAGAACTTTAAGTTAGTAGGGAGGCTATGGCCCAATTTAGCAATTTTATCGGCCACAATATCAATTCATACAGTCTCGAACCATCCTAACGAGACTAGAATATCTGCAAATATTATTTCAATGTCCTTTAGCCATCCTAATTCTATCTTTCAAAGCCAGTGTTTCAATTTTTGGTATTGATATATACTGTTTATTCAGGTTCATGAGATTGGATTTGGTGGCGGAATCCCCAAGAGCTATGTTTTCAAGGGGTCTAAGGAAGTTAGTAAGGAGCAGTTGATGGAGCAGCTGAGTTTCTTCCCTAAGAAGCCAATTGCGCCTACTGGCGTGATTGCTGGGGTCAGGGACGGGTTGTCGTCGCAGACGATTGCGAGGTTCCTGATGCCTGCTTCCGAGTGTGAGTTCGCGTTGGATTCGGTATGAGTTTCGAACTAAATGATCAAGCTTTTGCTGGTTTGAATGATTTGCTGATTGTTTGTTTCTGTATTTGGTGATGGAATTTGTAAAAAAAAATAGTTGCTTGAGGAGCTTCAGAAAGATCCATGGGGGGTGCCTCCTGATCAGAGGCCGGCTAGGTGCACGGGAACAGCGTTGAGTATTGCAGCACACTTGTTGGGAGCATGTGTTCCTGGCAATGGAGCCCGAATTATGGCTTTTGTTGGGGGCCCGTCCACGGAAGGACCTGGTGCTGTAAGTTCTCTGCCTAAACTTTTTCCACATTGTGATTTTATTGAGCTGTAGTATGATTTTGCTGATAATTTTTATTTGTTCTTATGATTAAGAATTAAAGATTTGAGATTTCGGTTGGTGCTTGTAAGTTGTAACTGGTGGGATTGACATATCCATAGACTTACATTCATGTGGCTTGTTTCTAAAGGATGTAGCAACTCGTTTTCTGTGCAATCTTGCTTTCAAACAACTGGTTTCAGTAATTGAGGGAAGCAGAATATGAAAACAAAATATTAGTTATGCAAATATGAAAACAAAATATTAGTAGTTGAGGTCAGTTGATGAAGATAAAATTGGTTATGCAAATTTAGCACTAGCTATGTGAAACCAAAGGGCAAGCTAAACTTCCAAAATTCACTATCTACCACCAGAGGAAACACTCTCTCTGGCCTAAAGAGCCAGAGGAAACACTCTCTCTGGGCTAATCCCCATAGTAATACAGGCAGCTATTCTTGTGTGACCACCTGTGGCAAAATTAAAACCCTCCCATAGGCTGCAGGCCATAACTGTCTTGCATGTAACTTTTCTTGGATCTTCGTGTACCTCATCTTAGTGCTATTTGGCCTTCCTTGCCTGCATTACACACAAAAGGAAGGTGCTTTCGTGATTGGTACCCTACCCTTTGTTTGTGTTTTTCCCTGTTATTATTCGTATTCACTTATATCTTATGCTTTTCATGGCTTCGTTGCATTACTTAGGGTTTTACCGGCAATCCAGTGGTTTTCTGTTGCTTGTGCTATGTTGAAAAGCTACAGTTTTGTTAACTTTTCCTAAGCTCTTTTACATTCTGAGGGATATTGTATCTACTCAAAGCAAATCTTTTGCTTTTCATCAGTAGGCCCAAAATTATTTCTTGTAATCATACATAGTAGATATTTTCATGTGGTTTCCTATGTGAATTTTATATATATATTTATGATATAATATAATCACTTGAGCATCGACATGAAAATTAATATCTGCAGATTGTCTCAAACATTTTATCCGAGCCGATTCGCTCTCATAAGGATCTGGATAAGGATTCTGTTCCTCATTATCACAAAGCTGTCAAGTTTTACGAAGGACTTTCAAAGCAGCTTGTAAATCAGGGACACGTTCTTGATTTGTTTGCTTGTGCACTTGACCAGGTAATGCTTATTTTGTGCAGGAAGAAATTGAAGAACTTTTATTTTTGTTTTTCATTCTTGAGATAGTAATTCCTGTTTGGGTGTTTTTTTTTCTTTTCCTGTATACACTCTGCCACCTGCTTGAAAAATAGAAAAATAGAGACAAATGAAATGTTTTAAAATTCTTCACTGGATGATGCAACTATCTCTGCTTTTTCATCATCTAATGGTTATGCTTTCTAGTGTATGAAACATCATATAACCAATGCCTTCTAGAAGATTATGAGTCTCACTGTTAAACATATTTTGAAACTATTGGATGCTGAAGATTGTTGATGGTGTGAGGGAAATGGAAAAATAAACTCCATATTATAATTTCTTTCCCTTTTCCAATCAATGTTCTTGGGCTTAGGATTTTTAATTGTTAATGGTAGGAGAATGACGTTCCAACAAGTAGAATATTTAATTTATACTTTATTTATGTGATTTTATGTTTATTGAGCGTTTTGGAATAATTACTATGTAATGCTCACTACAGGT
This sequence comes from Polygonum maritimum, assembly GCA_963924305.1. Taxonomy (NCBI): domain Eukaryota; kingdom Viridiplantae; phylum Streptophyta; class Magnoliopsida; order Caryophyllales; family Polygonaceae; genus Polygonum; species Polygonum maritimum. Next base: position 1,726,364 of record OZ002735.1, read on the forward strand.
GAAGACTGACATATTAGTGGCCTATGTTCTGATAGGAGCGAGCCCATTCATCTTTCATGTCATAGGATAATGATTTTCACTTTCTAGTTCCTATTGTGCTTTATTTTTTTAGTAATGAAGGAGCATTAAGATGATTCGGCAGCTTAATCTGCTTTGATCTTTTGTGGATAGCTCTTTAGCATAAATTTGCAGTTGATGCTTTCTGCCTTCTATTCTGCAATCCTGATTTCGGAATATCATGCTTTCTTCTTCTGTCTCTAATAACAACATGTCGATGCTGTTTAGGTCGGAGTTGCTGAACTCAAAGTAGCAGTCGAAAGGACTGGTGGGCTTGTTGTATTAGCAGAGAGTTTTGGACATTCAGTTTTCAAGGATTCTCTGAAACATGTTTTTCAAGTTGGAGAATATGACCTTGGTCTGTGTTCCAGGTAAAAGTGGTTCTAGCTGCAATTAATCCTTCTGCCAAGTGAAGATGAATATCAAATCTCATGTCACCTAACCAAAGTTAAAAATACCCCATGGTTCCCAAAATGAGTGATGCACATTAGTCTTTTTAAGTAAAATATTGTTTTTTATATGAGAAAGGAGACTAAGTAAAACTTGGGTTGTTTCCATGGTAGACTTGTTTGTCCAAAGTTACTGAGAAAAGTTTGTGACGTACTGCATTTGGAATGATGTTCATATTTCTTAGTCTTTACTATTTTTTTATGTTATTTATATCCTTGATGCATTTGTGGTTTTGTACTAAGATGTAATGATTTTTGCCTGCAGTGGTATATTTGAAGTCTGCTGCTCAAAAGACATTAAGATTCAAGGTGTTCTTGGGCCTTGTGCATCAGTTGAAAAGGTAAGTAATGTGTTTATGACTTTACAATTGCTGACTAGCTTCTATTTCTAGCTCACTGCTACTTGCCTTCCAGAAAGGCCCCCTTTGCTCTGAAACAGTTATAGGTCAGGGCAACACCAGTGCATGGAAGCTATGTGGTCTTGACAAAGCTACATCTTTATGCATTATTTTTGAAATTGCAAAGAAGGATATCCCAGATGGTGTTGGTCAATCAACAAACAATCAGTTTTATCTACAATTTCTGACATAGTATGAACTGAACCTTATGCTTAAACTTCCAAGTGATTTGGATTCTTTGTCTTTGGTGAATGCTGCACCATACTAACTGGATATTTTTTAATCAGTTATCAGCACAAGAGTGGTTCAATGAGATTCCGAGTTACAACTCTTTCTAGGAGATGGGTTGCTGGTCCAGGAAGCATACAGGTAATTCTTCTTATCTTGTGTATTTATCCTCAAGATTTTCTTCATTTGAAGGATGGGATAATAGATTATTGATTGAAGAAAGTTGAAGTCTAGTTGTCACATCTCATTTTTTCACCCGAGGCCATCTTGTCTGTTTGCTTTCAAGTTGGAAGTTTTTTCGGGTTGGTCCTGTCTGACTACTCTCAGCTGTCTCAGACAACTGAGAGTAGTCAGACAACTGGTCTGTAATTTTGCTTTTCCAATAAACAGTGAATTTTGTGGAGGATTTTTGTGTATATCATATAGCATAAATTAGTACAGTATGGTCTAACCTTTAGCCAAATCAAAGTTCACTGTAATTTCGATGTTTTTGATTAGGCATGCTGATATAACCAATGGGGTGCCAAGGTTATTGATAACTTGATAAGGCATAGTTTGTTGATAAAGCATAAGCCTTAGAATGCAAATGGTATATTAGCAAACGTCACTATTTATCCATTCCAAAGGCTTTATTCTTTCCCTTTGATTTCAGAAAATACTCAGCTATTGGTGAATATTAAAATAGGAAATCTTCTGTCCTTGTTTTGATGTGTATGGAGACATGCATTCTTTGATGCATCTGATGTATATAGTCTCAATATTTTAAATAAGTCCCCTGATTTTTTTCTCCTTCCATCTTACTCTACTATTTTCCTGATTTATGTACTTACATTGGCATACTCTAGGACTTGGTTGCTGGTTTTGACCAAGAAGCAGCAGCTGCTACAATGGCACGACTTGTATCATTTAAGATGGAAACAGAGGTAATTGTTCTCTTCATGCTGTATTGGTTTGTCTTTTATCTGCAAAAGCTACTTCAGAAGCAAGGCTAAGTACTACTGAAATCATTTTGATGAGCTTAAAACAAGCAATCCTGAAGGGTCCGACAACATTTGAAAAGTTCCTCCCGTTCGAACTAACTCTTAGCTCAAAGTTTGTTGATGCGAATAGGCATGGAAAAATTTGGAACAGTTAAGAGAAAACAAATTTTCACAACAAGGAGCTTCCACTGCCTATTATACATTGTGATATTTTTGTTTTCTGCCATCTATATCGACAAAAGCTTAACTGATTGTAATTTTGATTGGGCTGCAGGCTGACTTTGATCCAATTAGATGGCTTGATAAGGCGATCATCCATTTGTGTAAAAAATTTGGAGATTATCAAAAGGACATGCCCTCCAGTTTCAGTTTGTCACCTCGGCTCTCAATATTTCCTCAGTTTATCTTCCACCTCAGGCGTTCTCAATTTGTGCAGGTACACAAGTTCTCTCCATTGAATATATATTTCCCAGCACTGGCCCCTCCCACTCCCACTCTTAAGAAAACAGCTTATGAATTTTTGTACTTCTATCTTTTATAGCCATGCCATTAACTTTTGGGTATACCAAAATGCCACAGGTCTTCAACAATAGCCCAGATGAGACTGCGTATTTTAGAATGATTCTTAACCGAGAAAATGTTCCAAACTCAGTAGTTATGATACAGCCTTCATTGATCTCATACTCGTTCCATTCCGCTCCAGAGCCAGCTCTTCTTGATGTAGCTGCCATTGCGAGTGACAAAATACTGCTACTCGACTCCTTCTTCACTGTCGTAATATTCCATGGTTCAACGGTTGTTCAGTGGCGGAAGGCTGGATTCCAAGATCATCCCGATCACAAGGTAACTTCGTCTTGATTTTCTTAAATGAACGTTTTTTTCTTTTCTCTGTCAGCAAACTATAACAATTTAAATATTATCACTTCTCTGTGACTCTATCTTCAGTCAATCTTGTACACTTTTGACTTTAGAGGCCTCATAATATACTGGGGAGTCTTCTGTAAGATGTGACATTCTAGATTTAACTTGAAAATTTTGTTCATGAGAAAGGAGCCAATGCTAATTTATTTGTGCTATTAACAATAATAAAGGAATAGGTGGGCAATGTTGAGTCAATGAACTGTTCATGTTAACAACATCTTATAGCTCCAATATTGCTGTGCAAATCCTGTGAAGAAATGGCATATGGCAATTACATGGCTGTCCTGTTGAATTAGATGGAGCATTACTAGGTCCCACAATAGAGATAATTGAATGTCTTTGGAATATATGAAAATGGACACTTCATTAACAATCATGGAATCACTACTCTTGTTAGATATTTTAATGACCCCTATTTCTTCCTAGTTACCCCTTTCTTTCTGTTGATATACAATGAATGCACTCCATTTTCTGAATTATAATGTTTTATGAAGCAAGATCTGATTATTACCCAGAATTCTTCTAATCTTATCGCACCTTCTGTAGTCTATAGAAAAGGGAAACTTAATATAAAGTAAATTGTGCAGTAGTGTAAACATTTTTTCTCTATGTTTGTATGGATCATCATATGTTGAACGGCTCAGAAAATTTTCGACCAAAAAAAAAAATGGCTCAGAAAATTTCTTTTGATGAATGGATTCTCTGCAACTTCAGTTTATTTATACTTTACTTATTTTACCGGTAAAAGTATTGTGGATTGTCACAGCCCTTCGGTTGGTTTACACTGTATCAAATCATGGTTGTAGGCTTTTGCACAGTTATTACAAGCACCCAAAGATGATGCAGATGCAATAATTAAAGAAAGGTTTCCGGTTCCACGCTTAGTTGTTTGTGACCAACACGGCTCCCAGGTATATCACAGAATCTTTACGATCCTGATTGTAGTCTGGACTGACACTGTAAAATATTTTATAGGCCCATTCTGCGCAAAAGCATATATATATTAAAATGGATTATACTTCAGATTATATTATTGGAAACTGGGGCACTTTTGGGGGTTTTGTGTGGGAAGAAGAGGGGGAATGCCAAACTCTACTATTGAAATATTATTTTTTATTGAATATAACGTGTTCGAAATGGAACATACCTTATATTTATATTTTTCCATCAAATAGATTCACACTGTTATTTCTTGAATTCACAGGCGCGTTTTCTATTGGCAAAGTTGAATCCTTCTGCAACATATAACTCAGACTCGCCCGCCGTTCCTGGTGGTGATATTCTGTTTACAGACGACGTGAGCTTTGAGGTCTTCTCAGATCATCTCCAGAGACTAGCAGTCTCATAGGTACTGTAATTTTTTTGGCTCTTTTTTGACTGTACATTGATCTTATTATTGCATGTCCCCTGTGTGTTTCAGTTTTGTTTGATCGATATGGCTTTGTGTTATATTGAGCTCCAGTCATTTATTCAGAACTGCTCTTTATAAACTGATGCAGATATAGTAGTATATCTTTTCCATCGTGTTTAGATCCTTTGTGCATTCATTTTTCGGTAGCACAGCTTAAATCAATATCCATGTATATTTCCCCTTGTACATGTCTATCCTCTGAATACCTTAAAACTTAAAAGTGGACCCATCAACTAGGTTGGTTTCGGGTCAGGTTGAGCTGCCAAGTGTGAAAACCTAATCCATGCGAGCTTTCCTTATTAGTCTGAATTTAGCTTTCCCATACAAATGACCCAAATTTGAAGGCAGATTTGACCAATTTGGCAGACACTTGTATAGATTGAATTATGCTGTATCAGACACTGTATACTCAGCTTTAGCTACATGAACTACAAGTTACATAGGTTAACATACCAGACACTATTCATAAAAAGTCATTTACTGTAATTGATGCTGTAAATCCAAATGATTGTTTCATCCTTGACTGGAAAAAGGTGTCATGAACTCCTATCAAATAACCTCCACAGCACACTGATTTCCAAGAAAAGCAACAATGGAAACAAGAAAACCATCCTCCTGAGGATGCATTTGGAGCTTCATCATCTGTTTTTGATTGCCTGTCCTCAGTCTCAATTTCTGCTGTGTTTGGAGCTTGATCAGCTGTTTTTTGTTGGGCATCCTCCTCAGTCTCAATTATTATTGTGTTTGGAGGACTGATACTAGGTACTGACTTCTATCTTTAGATCTAAAAATCAGCAAAAGAGGATTTGGATCAACTAGATGAAGCCTAGAATTTAGATTTTTGACTGAGAACTGCATATATAGGAGAAAGAGCAAACTTACCTATGAAATTCATATGTACTCAAAACTTGATTCCCTTGCATCATTGATGGAATCTGTATCTTCTGAAGATTCCTTGTCCTCACTAATCCCATCATCCCTGGCCAATTCCACCACTGAGCACTCACTCACTTGAACACTTGTTCTTCCCTTCTCTTCATCTTCTCATGAACAATCTCCCGAAATTCTTCTTGGGTCTGTTAATCAATGCTGATTACATTTGTATATGTTGATTCTATGTATTTATCCATGGTTGAGCTGTTAGAGTAACTTGGAAATTTTGATTCACTCTTTCCGAGTTTGATGCTGAACAATGATTCACTAGACGCTAAGCTCCATTCTAGAGAATTCAATCGCTTTGGAGGTAAAAACCGACAGTGGAATCCGGTTCGGATCATACCATCTAACAGGACTCGCCATTTTTTTGCTTAGCTTCTTGAATTTAATCCGAAATCGAATGACACGAGGCATCTGAATTCACTTTGGTATCTTTGTCGTAATCCATGAACAGTTTTCTGAATCTGTGCTGTGGGATTGATCAGTATGTTTCTGCAACTTGAAAGAAAGGAGTTAGTAGGAAATGAGGCTTTTAAGGGAAGTCCTTGTATATATAACACTGATTTGTATTCTTGTATATTTTAATACTTAGTAGGAGCAGAAAGTTCTCACTCACCTACAATAAGATAATTGAAGAAGTAGGAAGATACTACTGTTTGAGAACCTGTCTCATAAGACTGTATTTACAGCATTGAGTCTCATTATAGACTCAATCCTTGTTCAGTAAATAAAGAACGCGTTTGGATCACATCCCATAATGCATTATATCGTATCCTGTAATGCATGCGATCCAAACACACCTCTAAGAGAAGTGCGAGAGGTTTAGGAGATGAACATTGTGTACTTACCTTCTGGTTAATCACTTAATTCTGTGTGTGTTGGTGTGGTAATTGTGTTTACATAGAGAATTGGCTGTAAATTGTAAGCAGCTCTGTTATGTGGAGTTACTGTTATGTAACTCGTGATTGAGATGGCAATCTGTCTATGACACCCTAAATGGCACCTAAGCAATTGGATGACAATTATTACATGTCAATTTGTTGGTTGAGAGTGTCTGTCAATTTATGGTCTAAAGTGTTTTTATGACCTGGACAGTTTCAATAAGATATTTTTTGTTAGTGACTTTTTCCCCTTTTTTTGAGAGAGAGTGCACACCATAATTATAACAGATTTGCCATTTATCAAGTGTGTATAAATAAAATCATAATATTCCCATAACGTTTTCTTCTCGAACCATAACTTGGCTGGCCAGATCTAAATAGTTTTTCCTAATATTCTATTGAACTACATAATCTATAACCGACGTGATCAAGTAATGGCTAGATCAGCATAATTGGTCGATGGCTTAGTAAGGGTATAGTACTAGAGTCAATAGTGTGTAACTCAGATTTGTCAAAATAAGACCCCCACCTTTCAATAATGAGTTAATGACTTGATTAGATTTTTTATTTTTTGGTAGAAAATGACTAAATTATATTGAGAAATGAGAATTTTCTTTTATTTATTTTATTTTGGCTTTACATAGGTGCTCTAATTCGTTATTTTATGGTTACAAATGTCATTGTTTACTAGCAAGATCGATGAATTTTATAGCAATATGAAAGTAAAATAATTTAGTTGGATTTACCAAAATTGAGAAAGCTTTTGGATTTTCAAGCTAGTACTTTACTTTTATTTCAATTTATATCAAATTCAAGATTTGATTCAATATTATGTAAAAATATATCATAAAAAATACCGTATTTGAATTAAAACGGTTCTTAACATATATTTTGAGTTACAATTGAAATATCCAATATAATGTCATATAAATTTATGAAACAAACTTGAAACTAAAAGTGTATTCATATTTCTTAATAGTCTTAAAGATGAAACGGAAATAAAATTCGTACACATGTGAACATATATAAGCTCTTGTTTTTATAAATGAAATGGAGTTTGACCCTTCATTGTTAAAAAGTAAAACTAAAACTAAGCTCTTGTTAATTGTTAATTTATTTTTATTTAGGATTAATAATTTTTCTTAAAGGGGTCATTCTTATTTCTTTAAGTAGTACATTTTCGCCTTCAAGCATCTAGTCAATGGGTTATGTGACTTATATCTTCAAGATATACTAAGGTGTTCGGTTCGACTCTCAATGACGGACGATATATTTAGTTATGGAGATTCGATGAATAAAAAATAGCCGATAAATTTAGTTACCGAATAATCTTAAATATCAAAAAATAGTTACTTAAAAAATATAGATTATGTATGATATCTAATTTATGCAAAAAAAATGGATAGTTTATAGAAATGTCTTATGAGAGAAATACATTAAATATAAATAAAAAAACAAAATTAGGCTATGAAAAGTTGAACTTTGATGAGATAAAAACAAAATTCAAAAATAGACCATCTAAAGTAATTTATTTTGATGTTATATTAATAAAACAACAACAACAACAACAATAGGCCCAGCGTATTTCCCCTACGGGAATCTGGGGGGTCAGGATGGGGGCTCCCCTGGCTAAGCGCAGAGGGGGAGCGTCCAAAAGACCCAAATACTACAGCTAAAAAGACAAACCACCAAAGAAGAAGCACACAAAGCAAACCCCCGAGGGGTCCTATCACAAAAAAACTAACCCAACCCACAACAAAGACACATAAAATAAAGCACATAACCAACAAAACACAAACACCCAGACATATCGAAAGATTAAGGCCTGTCATCTGTTCAGGGATTAGCATCCACCACGCGAATCTTCTCCCTCCAAATATCTCTGCAAACTGCCAGATCTGCCGATATCCCTAGATGACTGACGTCCTGCCTAATACTGTCTCTCCAGCGTTTCCTCGGTCGACCCCTCCCTCTGCGAATAGCTCCCAAGTCCAGACTCTCGCACCTACGAACTGGCTCCTCAGGACCCCTCCTCTGGATATGCCCAAACCAACGCAATCTCGATTCCCGCAACTTATCCTCTAAGTTGGCCACCCCCACTCTGCTTCTGATCACTTCATTCCTGATTCTGTCCATTAGGGTGTGCCCACACATCCACCTCAGCATCCGCATCTCAGCTACCAACAACCTCTGTTCCTGGGCCTTCGTGGTGGCCCAACACTCCGCCCCATAGAGCACAGCTGGTCTGATCACTGTCCTATAAAACTTCCCTTTCAGTTTCAAAGGAACCTTCTTATCGCACAGAACTCCAGACGCCGCCCTCCACTTCTGCCAGCCTCTCTGGATCTGATGCGTAATGTCCTCGTCGATATCCCCGTCACTCTGCAAGACTGACCCCAAATACCTAAAACTCTCTTTCCTTGCTACAGCTTCTCCTCCCAACAGAACGTCTTCACTTGGGTTTACCCCCTGACTGAACTTAAACTCCACATATTCCGTCTTGGACCTGCTCAATCTGAACCCTTTAGACTCCAATCTGTCCCTCCAAACTTCAAGCTTGCTGTTGACCCCATCTCTGGACTCATCCACCAAAACAATATCGTCTGCAAACAGCATACACCATGGGATCTCCCCCTGAATATCTCTCGTCAACACATCCATTATCAGTGTAAAAAGGAACGGACTCAACGCCGAGCCTTGATGCAGGCCTGTCTTAACCCTAAAGTACTCAGTATCACCGCTCGGTGAGCACACATTGGTCAAAGAGCCCTCGTACATGTCTCTGACTACTCTAGTGAACGAGCCTGATACTTCCTTTGCTGCCAAAGAATCCCAAATCAGTTGTCTTGGGACCCTGTCATACGCTTTCACCAAGTCGATAAAGACCATGTGTAAGTTTTTCTTCCGCTCCCTAAACTCTTCTGTCAGCCTCCTCAACAGATGGATAGCCTCCATAGACGACCTCCCGGGCATGAAACCGAATTGATTTTCTGACACCTTGACTATCCTTCTCAACCGAAGCTCGATAGCTTTTTCCCACACTTTCATCGTGTGACTAAGCAATTTTATACCTCTGTAACTGTCACAATGTTGCACATCCCCCTTGTTCTTATAGACGGGGATCAACTTACTGAGCCTCCACTCTTCGGGCATTCTGGCCGTCCTGAAAATAACATTAAAGAGCACTGCTAACCAATTTAGGCCTCTTACTCCCAAACACTTCCAGACCTCCACCGGAATTTCATCCGGCCCTACTGCTCTCTTGTTACCCATAAGGTGGATAACGACCCTTAACTCCTCTACAGAGAAACGCCTGTGGAAGCAAAAATTGTTTGCTTCCTGTCCTGCATGGTTAAGACGACTCTCCTCCGCATCACAACCCTCATTTAGGAGCCCCTGGAAATACCTCTCCCACCTTTGTCTTATCTGAAGGTCGTCCACTAATACTCGTCCCTGCTCATCCTTAACACACTTCACCTTGTCAATATCTCTGCTCCTCCTATCCCGAGCATTTGCCCACTTGTACAGAATACGTTCTCCCCCTTTCTCATCCAAAGCCTTATACATGTCCTCAAAAGCTTGCTCTTTAGCAACTGCCACCGCTCTCTTGGCATAAAATTCAATATACATACTCACGCCTCTTAAGATCTATATCAACATAAACGACTCTCATGGTTACTACTTACTAGCGTCGATCAAAACAAGTGGTACATCTTCCCCTCATAGCATGCATGCATAGGCTGGGAAAACTGATCATTCATAATCCAAACCGTTAGGCCCTCATTAAGACTTGATTATGCCACTAATGACACTCCTAACAGCGTCGGCGCTAATTCAGTGCCCCCCTTAATCAAAGCAGACACCATGGGCCCCAGACCCCCTCTAATAAAAAGCCCAAACGCTCTTGGTCAAAATTCCTGCCCCACCAACCTCAAGGGGTTGGTCTAGTGGAGCATGACAGGGCATCGGTCTGACAGGTCGCAGGTTCGATCCCCCCTAGTCTCCTTGAGGTGAGGCATATGTAAATCCCTTGTAAGAGCTCTCTGAGCCCTTGGGTCTTCCCTGACCTTGGACTGGGACACCATCACCTCATCCTAAATTTTCCCGACAAAAAAAATAAAAATTCCTGCCCCACCTTTTCCCCCCTTCCACCGCCTCTCGTCACGACGCCCCTTCCTTGACTTTCTGAATCCCTATTTTTTATTTTTTTTCTCAATTTGAAATAAACAAAATTAAATTAAAATTAAAATTAAATAAAACTATTAAAATATTTTCCAGATCCAAAATTCATTTTTCCTCTCTCTCTCATCTCCTCCCCTCTCTCCTTCTCTCTCGATCTTGAGATTCCAAGTCAAGAACGGCGTAATCTGCAGAGAAGGTAGGGAGAAATCCTGTTCCGCCATTGACGAAGGTTCAGATTCCGCGAATTCGGTACTCGGAGGAGGGATAGAGTGCGAATTCGGTACTCGGAGGAGGAATCGCCACTGCTCTAGATCGGATTGGCTATTGTAGCTAATTGATTGTTGATCGGGAGAGAGGAGAAGAGTAGGAGGTGGAAGGGGGGAGTTCGGAGGAAGGGGATCGGTTTTTCGGTTGGAGATGGGAGGGAATTTGTCCGGCGGTGGATCAGGGAAAGATTTCTGTTCGTTGTCGCTATTGTTGCTGTTGAATTTGATTTTGATTCTGCTGTCGGTTGATTTTGATCGGGAGAGGAGATTTTGAAGGCTAGGGTTTAGCACAGAGACGAGGATGCAGCTGCACTTGTCGCCGAGTATGAGAAGCATAACAATCTCGAGCAACAATGGTGGATTCGTTGATTTGATGAAGATCAAGGTCGCAGCTCGCCATATCTCGTATAGGACACTGTTCCACACCATCCTCATTCTTGCTTTCTTGTTGCCTTTTGTGTTTATTCTCACTGCTCTGGTTACGCTTGAAGGTGTCAACAAGTGCTCATCATTCGGTACTGCTCTTTTTCTTTTTCTTTTATTTAAATGAACTATTTCTTTTTAGTTTGGTTTCTTTGATGAATGTCGGTTGATTTTGCTTCTGTAGTAATGATTGTGTTTGCATTATTGTTGTGATCTTTGGTTTTGACCGTTTGGTTGATTGGAGTTTAGAAACTGGGATCCTTCTTGTTGGATCTACGAGGAGTTTGACTGTGTCGGTGGGTTTGAGCTCTATCATCTATAGTTTGTTAGTTGAAATTTGAAGCTAGGGAATCTGTAATGACTGGATGCGATGGTTGCTAAATGATCTAAGTGGTTCATATTCATCTGTGCATTTTGCTCTTCGTTCTAAAGGATTTAGGTCTTTCCCTTGTTTCACATGTCTGTTTCATGCTGTTCTCTGATATTTGTAATCTGATCAAACTGTTATGCTGTGTGAATTCAAGGGTTTCTCTGCTTATTATGCAGAGCTATTGTCATTTTGTTCTTGATTGATTTCCCGGTATATATCTTTTAATTTCATATGTACATTGTCTGCTCTTTTTCATGTTGTGTTCATTTCCATGGAGGCCTTCTTAAACGTCGTCTTGCGCACGGGCCTTTTTTGATGGTTTCCGTGATAAGTACTGCAACCTTCTTACCCAGGATATTTCTTTTACTTTTTCGCATTTCAGATTGTTTAGGTAGACGATTTGGCCCAAAGATCCTTGGTCGTGAGGATTCAGGGGTAAGTATTTGGTTTTCTTGCTAGCATTTTCATGCATGTTATATTTGACAAAATCAGTTCCATCTTATCATTTTTTTTTTTCATGCTGTTGTTGTTGTTGCAGAGGCTGGTTAAAGATTTCCATAAGATTCTCAATCAAGTCAAGAATGAGGAATTACCGCCTGGCCTAAAGCTTCCTGAATCATACAATCAACTTGTTTCTGTTATGAAGAGTTCGCACTATGATGCAAAAACATTTGCTGTCATTTTAAAGGCGATGGTATGCATGTTTCACCCTTGATATCTTTCTTAAAGTAATCTGTATGCAAATGTAAGAGATAGGACAAGGGAACCACATAAAACCTAGAAGAGGCTAACTGGGTGAGAGTTCGCGATTAGTTTCTTTTGGATGCCACAGTTGGGATTTGTGGAAGTAGATCTGTCATGTAAATTGGATGGAAAAGTTGGAATTCTGAAGATGGACCCTTTCATATTTGAATAGATGGCATATTTGGAGTATGCAGGAATGAGTCCTGCTGTGGATCTGACACTTATTCATTTAAATTAGGTGCTAACTCCTAGAGGCATGATACAGGAGTTGAGTAACTTGAAAGGAAATAGTATTGACATTTAACATCTAAGGCCCTAGTTCCTAGTGATAGACACAGAATTCATTGATGATACTGCTTATTTTTTTGATGCCTTATATTACTCCCAATAAAAATGGAAAATTCTTGCAAAATTTTCATTAATGTCTTAACATTACAAATGATTTTTGTTACTCTTTTGGCAAATTTTTCTGTGTATTGCTTGCAAACTATTGATCTGTACATGCCATATATCTGGAAATAGGACCTGATGTGAGTTCGACTCTAATTGGTCCTGACTCCTAATCTGTGATGATTTAATGTATATTTATGTACTCATAGTTGAGGATTTGTTTGAGGTCTATATGGAAGACAAATGTGCTGCAAAGCTTAGTTATTTTGAAGTAGCTACCTTAGTTCTTCCTTGTTGTTTCTTCCTAATTGTCTATCTTTGTACCACACTTTGATTTATTTGCTCATCTAGTGCCCCATCATTAAGACAGAATTTTGCTACTATGCAGATGGAGAAATTTGAAAGGGATATCAGGGAGGCTAAGTTTGCAGAGCTGATGAATAAACACTTTGCTGCAAGTTCCATTCCTAAGGGCATCCATTGTCTTTCATTGCGTTTAACCGATGAATATTCGTCAAATGCTCATGCTCGAAAACAGTTGCCTGCTCCAGAGCTGCTTCCGTTGCTGTCTGATAACTCTTATCATCATTTTGTTTTGTCAACTGATAATATCTTGGCTGCTTCAGTTGTTGTTTCTTCTACTATCCAATCGTCTTCAAAGCCTGAGAAGATAGTTTTTCATGTGATCACTGACAAGAAAACGTATGCTGGCATGCATGCATGGTTTGCATTGAATCCTGTCTCCCCTGCTATTCTTGAAGTGAAAGGTGTTCACCAGTTTGATTGGCTAACAAGGGAGAATGTGCCTGTACTTGAAGCTATTGAAAGCCACATTGCAGTTAGGAGTTATTACCATGGGAATCACATAGCTGGTGCCAATCTCAGCGAGACTACTCCAAGGACCTTTGCTTCCAAACTTCAGGCTAGAAGTCCAAAGTACATTTCATTGCTGAACCATCTACGCATCTATCTTCCAGAGGTAATTTTCTCACTTAGTGTGCAGTTGAAATATTAGCTTCTTTGCAAGAACAGTTCATGGTTAGGGTATATATCTGATTGTTTACTGTCTTCCGAACCGTATGAATGTATGGTTCCTTTGAGTTCTAATAATTCCATTTTATTGATGATTACTCTGGTCTATCTTACAGCTCTTTCCAGGACTGGACAAAGTGGTCTTCTTGGATGATGATGTGGTAATTCAACGTGATCTTACCCCTCTTTGGGACGTAAACCTTGAGGGGAAGGTAAATGGAGCAGTAGAAACATGCAGAGGCGAAGATGAATGGGTCATGTCTAAACATTTCAAAAACTATTTCAACTTTTCCCATCCTCTCGTTGCAAAGAGCTTGAATCCTGATGAGTGTGCATGGGCGTATGGAATGAATATCTTTGATTTACGTGCATGGAGGGACACAGACATCAGAGATACCTATCATTCTTGGCTAAATGAGGTTTTATTTTAATCCACCTTCCTTTTTTTCCTTTTCATTTCTTACCCAGCAATACATGGATTTTTATTTCACTCTATTAGGATGATAATAATAAGTTCTCTGTCAGAAACAGAAAACTAGTAAAACTGAATTTAGATTCAAGAAGGGGGTTAATGGGTTCTTCTAGTATTACTAGGTTCAATTTAGTTCATATATGATTGTAGCTAAGTTCCATATTCTTTTGCTTTATGTTTTGCAGAATTTGAAGTCAAATTTGACTCTATGGAAGCTCGGCACTCTGCCTCCCGCTTTGATTGCATTCAAAGGCCACGTGCACCCAATTGACCCATCTTGGCATATGCTTGGTTTAGGCTATCAAAACAAGACCAAGATTGAAAGTGTTAAAAAAGCTGCAGTTATTCATTATAACGGCCAATCAAAACCGTGGTTACCCATCGGCTTTGAGCATCTTCGTCCGTTTTGGAGCAAGTATGTCGATTATTCAAACGACTTTGTAAGAAATTGTCACATCTTAGAGTCATAGCCAACATTCAACCAGACCCACCAGCTGAAAAAGAGAAAAAAAAGGCAGGATACAGGAAGAACCACAGAATGTTGGCACAGTATACTGGAAATGATTTCTGCTGGCTGATCGAGATTTTGTTTATACTTCAGCAGAAAGAAGCATGGAATCGGCTTTTGAACGATGGGCGTAAATTTTTACCAGGTTTGCTTATTGGCTGATGATACCTGCCTAATTGCACTGGGAAATTTGGTTGAAATTTGTGGGCACTACATTCATTCTTTCCATATGTAAAATATACAATGTGGTAATTCTTTTTGGTAGAGGGTAAAAGATCAAACCCCATTTTTTTTAGTTCTCTGAGGTGCCTGCAGAAATTGTGTGTAAAGCGCGCCTTGGCGCAGATGGATGCATCCAATCGAAAGAAAACGCGCACAGAAAAATCTTATAGAAGAAGACAGTCTCATTCACCAGGGGAAGTAATGGCTCTGTTAATTATTTCATCATGCTCTTAAATTTGATTTCAGCCTTCCCCAGATTGGAGATCATCTGTCATTTGTGGAAATTCTTTGTTTTGGATATTGATCTTTGACAGATTTGATAGAACATCAAACTGATGGGTAGGTAATGACATTGTTCTTACTTGGCATGTATGGTTCTTGAGGAAAATTTAAATGTGCAGAGATTCTTATTTCTTTCATTAAATTGATAATGACTTTTTGCTGAATTTATGCTCTAGCTAATGAATCAATGATGGTGAATTTGGGTCATTCTTTTGATTTCCATCCTTAGTATCTGAATCTGGAATTAGAACTCTAAAGTTGAAAGTATAACTTCAGTAATAAAAAACGTATATTATATGTATCTGAATCTGGATTTAACAAAACTGGTGAATACAAAAATACTTATAATCAAATAAATTTACATTTTAGACTTGGGCCTTGCTTACACTTTGATCCAAAAGTACATTTTTATCTAAAAACTACTTTTAACACTTTTGAAATACGTGTAATTTCTTTACTTTTTATGTTTCAACTAGTGTGTTAAGACCTCGATGGATCAACCTCAAAATGACTTTCCCATCAACTCCGCTTCATTCTCTTTGGGTGAAAGAGTGTTTTTCTTACGGAATTTCTACGTGGTAACCCTAAGGTTTAACATTATTTATGAGATGTACCAATCTTTTACATATTAATCTCAGGGTTAGTGCGTGGTAACCCTAAGGTTTAATATTATTTATGAGATGGGTGCACGTGCATCCTCACGGTCCTTTACGTACACCATGCAAAAGCATGTATTCATGAGCTCTTTTTTCCTTTTTCTTTTTCTTTTTCTTTTTTTAATCAATAGGACCGTTTGATCTTTTTCTCAACCGACGCAAAGATCATTAGTCTCATTTTTTCTTGGTCAAAGATCATTAGTCTCATTGGTTTATTATTAACATAAATGTGGATTTGCTCAAAAAAAAAAAAACATAAATGTGGATGATGCTTGATTAAAAATCGCCAGTTATTGGGTAATTATGGATATTTTTCATTTTTATTAGCAGGTTTTTGCAATCTTTTCTAATTTACGTGCCCTTTCTGTAATCTTCTAGTATATCACTATGCACTATGCTTACATCTCAAAAAAAAAAGCTCTCAAAAAAAAAAAAAAAAAAAAAAAAAAAAAAAACTATACACTATGCATCTATATTTGCATGCAATTGCCAAAGCTACAATGTATGTATACGGGCGATGCCATTCTTCATGGATTTCTATCTCCCAAATCTCCCCGCATCGAACCAAACCGATTCTGAAATAACTCAACAACACTCTTTCCGATCTCTCGCAATCGAAGAAATACCAAATCCGGAAACAGACATGAGAGAGCCAGGTTAGTGCCAGGGCTTCTTCGCACTCGATTCGGTTTGCTCTCATTCTTCGATTTCATTTCTGCAATTGATCTTCATCAGACCTTAATTCTAGATCTCTCGGCTAATTGAATTCGAATTCGAGTTGAAATTGCTGAAGATTGCCGAATTGTGATGGTTCCGTAGTGAAATTGCTCAATTTGTCTTGATTATCGATCCTGTTCGACAATTCGTTGATAGATATAGGGTTCCGTGGTGATAGGTTCAAATTCGCTACAATTGCAATGGAATTTAGTTCGAAATCCGCTTGTTGTATGAATTGGAGTTTCGTTGCAGGTCTGGTTTCACACTCATGAACTTAATTCTACATCTGTCGGCTAATTGAATTCGAATTCGAGTTGAAATTGCTGAAGATTGCCGAATTGTGATGGTTCCGTAGTGAAATTGCTCAATTCGTCCTGATTATCGATCATGTTCGACAATTCGTCGATAGATCTAGGGTTTCATGGTGATAGGTTCAAATTCGCTACAATTGCAATGGAATTTAGTTCGAAATCCGCTTGTTGTATGATTTGGAGTTTCGTTGCAGGTCTGGCTTCGCACTAATGAACTATGAATTGGAAATTTTGCAGTTTGAACTCTCGACGAAGCGCATTCAAATAAAATCGGTTTGATTTAAGAGGTGTTCTGAAAGTTTGGCATTCCGGAAATCCATTAGTGGTATGAATTGCAGTTTTGTTGCAGGTCTGGTTTCACACTGCTGAAGTATGAACTCTTGACATATAATCCTTTGTTCCTTACCAGATTCAATTGGAATTTTTGTGTAGTTTGAAGTCTTGACATAGCAAAATTTGATAAAAAAAATCTGTTGGTTTTGAGAGGTGATTGATTCAGCCCCAAAGATCAATGTCTGGAACACAGCAAAATGTACTAGAAATCAAGTTCCGGTTAACAGACGGAACCGACATAGGTCCTAAAAGCTTCTCAGCTACTACGAGTGTTGCGACTTTGAAGGAAAGCATCCTTGCCCAGTGGCCTAAAGGTATTTTTTTGACAAGTTAATTTGCTTTATTGTTAGATAAAGTACATTCAGATTCTGCCTTTGCATAGCTATAGCTGATAAAGCTTGTTGCACATGGAGTGTCACAAATGGTCTGATTTGTTGCATAACAAGAAAGGCATTTGAACATCTGTTTGTTGTTAACAGTAAAGGGTGCAGTGAAGTGGAAAAAATATAGAACTATCTTTTATGTTGTTTTCAATGTTTTGGAGAGATGTGTACATAAGTGTCAATAAAAGTTCCATGATTGATGAACCAAAGATGTAAGTTTAATTTAGACGAAGTTATAACTCACAATGCTGATAACTTTTGCTGATCCATCCAGCAGGATTATCTTTGTTCGGTTGTTTCTTCTGGCAATTTGAAGTGATTTTGATTTGATATTGAGTTCTGTACTCTTTAAACATGCTTGTATCCAATGGCTAGCGTCCTAAACCTTGAAGAACTATAACTTGACTTCCTGGTCTCTTCCACTTCATCTCTTGCAATGTCTAGCTCAAAGGGATAGTTTAGTTTTACAAAATGGCTATCAGTAGCAGTTTTCTACAATTTACCTTCATGTAACTGACATTGAGTTTCTAATTTCTATAACTATCATCTCTCTTGTTTCCATTCTAGCTGAGATTTCATTTGACACATAACTTCCCACTTATAATCTCTCTGTTTCGTGCAGATAAGGAGAACGGTCCAAAAAACGTGAAAGAAGTCAAGTTAATAAGTTCCGGGAGGATTTTGGAGAACCACAAAACAATAAAAAGTTGTCGAGGCCCGTTATATGATCTCCCTGAGGGAGTCATGACAATGCATGTTGTGATTCAGCGGCCTTCTACTGAGAAAGGTATGCATTATAACACGTTATACTGCAAATATAACTCATCATCACGCGAAATGCTCTTATCCCCTACATTAACTTGTGTTATTTTGGCTACTGAATAATTCGGTTTTCTTTTATGACAGAAAAGAAAACAACTCATCCTCTAGACCACAACAAGTGTGTTTGCATTATAATGTGATTTTCCTCCATCACAGAAAGGAAAGGCTTGCCTCCTTGGTTGGAATTGATTATTTGATGCACTTTATTTGTTTCCTCATTATTTTTACCTTACATTAAGGCATGTCGAGTATTGCTTAGTCATTGATTCAATAATTTGTTTGTACTGTTGTCCTCATTGCTCGATAATTTTATCGTTCGGGCGTGTGGTTAGGTTGGTTGTAGTCTTGTAGACATGCTCAATATGGCTATTTGATGTGATAAGAAACAGGGGGCACTTGCCATTTTCAATTCTTTACATTGGTGAACTGATATTATTGACCGATTTTCGCATTAATAAAAAGGATGTAGATGAAGCTAGGGTACTAAGAAGTCTTAAGAGCCTTGTGTTTTACTTGTGTCGAGTGTGTACTCGGCGCTCGAGAGGGCTGGGCCGGGCTCCACGGCGATCCTGGTGTCGGAGAGCGGGTGGCTCATGGCCGGAGGGAGGGACACCACGATCGAGAATGCTAGGACGTACCGGTATAATAATAATAACTTGACAAGTATATATAATGAGAATAAGAAGTCGCCTGAGTTGGAGAGGCATGGAGGTTTGTATAGCAACATGAACCCTCAGTATGCCAGTATTAGCTTTTAGGGTGATTAATCAAGTACTAAGATCGATGATAAGAGAGATCAACATACAAATAATCAATAATATGTCTAATTAATTTCTATACAATGTTTGATCATGTTGTTGTCCATGGGTATGAACGAGTGATTTTTTCTTATCATGGTAGCTTATTCATCTAAAAGACATATATACTATAACATGATAGATGTAACAAATACGGATATTATTGTTGATAGATATATTTAGAAAGACATGGGTTATTGTTGATAATATTAGACGATATATATATATTTAGAAATACATGGCTTAGGACTACGTTAGTCTACGTACGTAGTTGTATAAATATATTGCAACCCAAATAACTTCTTCAGTGTCAATTCCTACACCGTGAACTATTCAAATCTTCTGTCCTCTTAGCACGTCTCACTCGCACGTCCCACCGCGAACTATTCATATCTATGGCAGGAATTTGTTTGGGTATGGAAAATCACGATCGTCATACGTACAACAAAGAAAAGACCGGGTTCTGCATTGGTTACAAGTTAGACTTCGAAACCGACATGGACAAGAGTCACCGCTTCACCGCCTTGCTTCAATGTCAAAACTGTCGTGACGGCGGGCTCTCAGCGGAAGCCTTTTTCGACCTCGTTTGTGGGGAGCTTGACCGCTACTCAATCCCCCACGCCTGGATCCGAAAGTACATCACCGATTTTTTTATCGAATCGAACGTTTGGTGTGCAAAACGCGTGGACTTTACTCGCCTGCCCTCCGTTCGCCAAGTCCGTCAATCACTATCTACATCCACCGTGTTAGGCCCGCTAGGACGCTCCAACGCGTGGCAAAACGACGACGTCACACCTCTTGCAAGAGTTGCAGGGCAGGCGTTGTAGCTTGTTGATCAAAGGGCAATGTTTTCTTTTTGTTGTTTATGTTTTTTTGTTTTCCTTTTTCCACTTTATAAACAAAAATTACCTGTCTCTAATATGGTAGATTTTTTAATAGTTTGTAATGCTTTTATCGATAATATTTATTTAGGTTTAGAATGATTTCAACTACCTGATTTTAACTTGATCTATTGCTGAACCAGTGAGATGATGCGTCAAATTCAAAAGCGAAAAAGAAGTTATGTATTATTGAATAATAATATTTATTATAAGATTATAATTTATTACATAAAGACGAATCCAATATATTATTTTATTTTATATGTGACAATTCCTAAAGATATTAGGTCCACGTAAAGATATTAACTTCGTTTTATACTATGGTCGGATAGATTAACAAAAAAAAAATCAAATTAGGAACCTAAAATATCCGAACTTTACCCGGAAAATACGTGTGTGGAACCGGAGGCGGAGATAACAGCCTCTCCGTATCCAGCCGTATTTGTCTTCACACTCTTCTTCATCGTCTTTCTCCTTCGCTCTTTCACTCGAAGCTACTCGAAACCTCTCCCTCTTTCTCGATTCACACGCAAAGCCATTCGCTTTCTACCGCCTTCTCTCCTCAATTTATGCTTCTCCCCATCCATTCGCGCTCAAGTTTCAACTGAATTCGCTCTCTCTCAATCCTCACATCGATCCATGGCGTCCACGGCGTCGTTTCTCCCCGGCGCTCACCTCCGTCTTCCTCCTATCACGTCTTTAACTACTTTCTCCGGTCGCAGAAACCCTAGGGTTCTCAATTCGGCCTCGTTCCCCAAATTGAGGAGCTTCTGCAATGTTTCGCCTAATCGGACTCTCGGCGGACTCCGATGGAGTGGTTCGAGTTCGTCGAGGTCGGTTATTGTTCGCTGTGAAGCTTCTCCTAGCGGGAGGGTACTTTTCTTGCTCCTAACTCGCGCTTTCGATTCGTGTTGCCGGTTTTAGATGATTGTAGGTTGTGAGGAGGAGTTTGTTGATGTTAGGTTGAGTTTTGTAATGCAGATTACTCAACAGGACTTTATTGAAATGAACTATTTCTTTTTAGTAATGATTCGTGTTGCCGGTTTTAGATGATTCTGGTGAAGAAGAGTTTGATGATGTTAGGTTGAATTTTGTAATGCAGATTACTCAGCAGGACTTTACGGAAATGGCGTGGCAAGCAATTGTGGCTTCTCCGGAGGTGGCGAAGGAGAATAAGCATCAGATTGTGGAGACTGAGCATTTGATGAAAGCTCTCTTGGAGCAGAAGAATGGACTTGCTCGCCGTATTTTCTCCAAGGTTGGGGTTGACAATACTCGCCTTTTGGAGGCCACTGAGAAATTTATACAACGTCAGCCTAAGGTATGTTTAGCGTAGCAAATGCGGAAACCTGTTGTTAGATTGCACTTTTTTGTGACCATAAATAGATTTAGAGCTTTGAGCACCATGATTGGCTTAGCTGATGAAGTGATAATGAATTAGTGAACTGCTCTACTGATCCTTATTTATTCACGCATCAGGTTATTGGTGAGTCCTCTGGTTCAATGTTAGGACGAGATTTGGAAAACCTGATTTCGAAATCGAGGGACTACAAGAAAGAATACGGTGACTCGTTTGTGTCCGTGGAGCATTTAGTTTTAGCTTTTGCTCAAGACAAGAGATTTGGCAAGCAGTTGTTTAAGGATTTTCAGGTTTCTGAGAAGTCATTACGGTCTGCAATTCAGTCTGTTAGGGGAAAGCAATCAGTTATTGACCAAGGTAAATTTCTGTCGATATCTTTGTTGTGATTGTTTGTAATGGTTATCTGTAATCCAAATAGGGTGTGTTCCTATACCATTTTATAGTTTACCATAATCACTCCGTGTGGTAGGTTATTTTGCAATCTAAAGGCATTTGCCTTTTTGTTTGTAGATCCTGAAGGGAAATATGAAGCGTTGGAAAAGTATGGTAAGGATCTTACGGCAGCAGCTAGGGAAGGGAAGCTTGATCCTGTCATAGGTAGAGATGACGAGATACGAAGATGTATTCAAATCCTCTCTAGAAGAACAAAGAACAACCCTGTATTGATCGGTGAGCCAGGGGTTGGTAAAACTGCAATTGCTGAAGGGTAGGTTACAAGGGCTTTGTATGTAACTTATATGTCAATTAGACTATATATTTGCTCATGAATTAAATTGTGTACTTAATGTTTTCCTTTTCATGTTTGCTGACTACTAAACTTGCATTGCTGCAAATGACGCGTTTCTACTCAATAGCTAGTTCTACTTTCTACTAGTTGGAATGGAGTTGAAGTACTGATGCTATGATTGGTTTTGTCTTGGGGATAGGCTTGCCCAAAGGATTGTTGAAGGTGACGTGCCTCAAGCCTTAATGAACCGCAAGGTATGCCTTCTTTTTTAATTCATGCAAGCTAATGTTGTGGGTATGTGATGCTGGAATATGAATGACTTTTGGCATTTACCCTCTGCTGATACAGTTCATAGCGCTCTTTCTTATGTAATTTCAATCTATGATGAATTATTTAGAAAGTAGTTCATATGGTGTCATTGGTACCTGCGCGGCCTATAAACTCAAATCTGGGTTTGCGTAGTTCTGGTTGCATGTTTTATCGTCAGCATTGCTTTCAAATACTTTGTAATGTTCCATTTGTTTTCTTAGAATCTCTGTAGTGAAAGGCCGCATGCTGCAAAATGAATTATGCAGTGGTGTATATGGAATTGATAATTTCAGATATTTATTTGCAGTTAATATCACTTGACATGGGAGCACTCATAGCTGGAGCTAAGTACCGAGGAGAATTTGAAGATAGGCTAAAGGCTGTTCTGAAGGAAGTCACAGACGCAGAAGGGCAAACAGTCCTTTTCATTGATGAGATCCACACAGTTGTTGGAGCCGGTAATATATCCAATCCACTTCATTTTACAATATAGAACCTTTGAGGATTCAATGATTTGATTTATTACTTGGAATAGCTACATATAAGTAGCTCTATTTCTATTAGACATTTTACTATTAAGCAGTATAGGCTAGCATAGTGAACCTCAATTATTTATTCAGGTGCTACAAATGGTGCAATGGATGCTGGTAATCTTTTAAAGCCCATGCTTGGCCGTGGAGAGTTACGGTGCATTGGTGCAACGACATTAGATGAGTACCGTAAGTATATTGAGAAAGATCCAGCATTAGAGCGACGTTTCCAACAAGTTTATGTTGATCAACCCAGTGTAGAAGATACAGTGTCCATACTGCGAGGGTTACGTGAAAGATATGAGCTGCATCATGGGGTTCGAATTTCTGACAGTGCGCTTGTAGAAGCTGCTATTCTTTCAGATCGCTACATCAGTGGACGCTTTTTACCCGACAAAGGTAACATGAGCTCTTGAAGTGTATATTAGTGGATGGTTATAAAATATCTTTATATTAGTCTAGGAATTTGAAACAATAGAAGTATCATTTCATGCAGCTGTTAATGTTTTAAATGAAAAAGTTTAGAATATCAGATGAGGCTGTTGGTTTCTTACTTACAAAAATCAGGTGCTTCCGGTTTAAAGTTACTGGAAAGGGTGTGATATAACTCGTAGAGAGTGAAACAAAAAATCAGGTCTTTCCTGTTTAAAATACTGGAAAGGGCATGTTTAAAGTGTATTGTATTCTTCTTTCCTTCATTACTGGTGTCTGACCTATGCAGTACATATATTTCTCTTTTTCACTGTTTTGACATTATTTGTTAATTTGCTGGTACAGCTATTGATTTGGTTGATGAGGCTGCAGCTAAGCTGAAAATGGAGATTACTTCAAAGCCTACAGCACTGGATGAAATTAATCGATCTGTATTGAAATTTGAGATGGAAAGGCTTTCTCTTGTGAATGATACTGATAAAGCCTCAAAAGATAGGCTCAACCGCCTTGATACGGAACTTTCATTGTTAAAGGAAAAGCAAGCAGAATTGACCGAACAGTGGGAGCATGAAAAAACTGTTATGACCCGCATACAATCTATCAAAGAGGAGGTTTGTGTTCATTTTGTTTCATAAACCTTATTATCCTTCTCAGTTTGAGGGGTTTTTTAGGGCACAATCACTAAAGCTATATTATTTATGCAGATTGACAGGGTGAACGTTGAGATCCAGCAAGCTGAAAGAGAATACGATCTTAATCGTGCTGCTGAACTCAAATATGGCAGCCTAAACTCTCTGCAACGCCAACTTGTAAGTGCAGAAAAGGAGCTAGACGAGTACATGAAATCTGGAAAGTCAATGCTAAGAGAGGAAGTTACAGGCAGTGACATTGCTGAAATTGTTAGCAAATGGACTGGAATCCCGGTATCCAAACTCCAACAATCAGAGAGAGAAAAGCTTCTATATTTAGAAGAAGAGCTTCATAGACGTGTTGTGGGCCAAGACCCAGCAGTGACAGCAGTAGCCGAAGCTATCCAACGTTCTAGAGCCGGTCTCTCAGACCCGGGCCGTCCAATTGCTAGTTTCATGTTCATGGGTCCCACTGGTGTTGGGAAAACCGAGCTTGCCAAAGCATTGGCTTCCTACTTGTTTAATACCGAAGAAGCCCTTGTGAGAATTGACATGAGTGAGTACATGGAGAAACATGCCGTTTCAAGGCTAATTGGTGCTCCTCCTGGCTACGTCGGGTACGAGGAAGGAGGCCAATTAACTGAGATTGTTCGTAGGAGGCCATACGCAGTTATCTTGTTTGATGAGATAGAGAAGGCTCATTCTGATGTATTTAATGTGTTCCTTCAGATTCTCGATGACGGAAGAGTGACCGACTCACAAGGTCGAACTGTGAGCTTTACTAATACTGTCATTATTATGACATCAAATGTTGGGTCTCAGTACATTCTTAATAGTACTGATGATGATAATGGGGAGATTGGTTATGAGACAATTAAGCAGCGGGTCATGGATGCTGCTAGGTCAATCTTTCGTCCGGAGTTCATGAATCGTGTTGATGAATACATTGTATTCCAGCCTCTTGATCGTGAACAGATCAACAGCATTGTCAGATTACAGGTATGTATCTCTGGTTCCTCTTGCTTCAGATTGATCAAAATTCTTTGTTATTTAAGAGACTGAGAACTAAGACGCTTAACCCTTAATTCTTGACTTTTGCAAAAGAGAGAGTCGCCTTTTAAATTGGTTGAGATTGTTTAAATTGGCTGTGCGTTTTTCCCTATCCTGGGATAAGAATGCAAATTTAGAAAAGATGATCATACTTAATAAATTCAGATTTTCAAAAAAAATCCATACATACGTTAAATTGTTTTGTTATAAATTGATTTCTTTCTTTTTCTTTTTAAATCGTGTATAATCAAACCAAATTATTCCTCCCTCAGCCCTTCCTTGCATAATTCTCACTCAATTTTCTTGTTTCATCCAGCTGAAACGAGTACAACAAAGGATTGCAGACCGCAAGATGGTAATCCAGGTGAGCGAGCCAGCAATCGAGCTGCTCGGAAACCTTGGGTACGACCCGAATTACGGGGCTAGGCCGGTGAAGCGGGTGATACAACAGCATGTGGAGAACGAGATAGCGAAGGGTATATTGAGAGGTGAATTCAAGGAAGAGGATACAATTGTTGTTGACACGGAGCTCACCGCGTTCTCAAACGGGCAGCTTCCTCAACAGAAACTGACCTTCAAACGACTCCAATCGGGTTCTTCGTCAGGGGCTGAATCTCAAGAAGCGATTCCCCAGTTGTAAGGTCATGGGCTCATGGCTCAGCCTCTGAACTAGTCTTTTTTTGAGTTGTTGAAGCGATGTGCATATTACAGAGGACCTTAATAATTTATAATAATCTGGTATGTGAAAGCAATTTTATAGTTAGTGGAATGTAATTTGATCGATAAATTATTGATAAAATAAACTAGTTTTGCTCATTCTCAAGGAAATGTTGCCCATCAATCTAGCAATGTTGGATTCTTCATTCTTCTCTTGTAAGTTGTAACACAAAAGTTCAGCATGCACTTAGTTTTGCTAGAGGAAAAAGAACAAAGAATGTAGTAAGGATTTTCTGGTTAAAAGGATTAGTAAAGTAAACCAAAGAACTCCAATACTAGAACCAGTCCTTAAGTCCTTCAAATTACGTGATCCCTACTTGCCTTTTTCACCGGTGCACACGACCCTAATTACACTTTTGCAACATAGGCACATAGCATTTCAAATTACAATCATAAAGCATTCGGTCAACGCGTGGATGTACGAGGTTTTGAATTCTTCCTAGCCAGACACGATCCTAATTTTCTGTACATCAGATCCGTATTATACGGCAACTGGATATCCAATCCAAAATAGTAGAATCGGATATCCGATTATGAACCATCGATTGCCAATCATACTGGATTATTTAACCACATAGAGCAAACATAGCAATAGCAGATCAACCGGTCCATAAAACACACTTTTACAGAGATAATAAGCTAATACACACCTAAAACAAAGCCTGCATAAGAAGCGCTTACAACATATCAAAGACAAACTAGTTGGACACGGTAGAGATCTGAGACTCCCAAGGGCAAAGATCCGACTCGCAGCTACCAGTATCAGCATTGCGATTGATCGTATCAATGTTAGCGTTTGTGATGCCGGAGTTGTTGTGCGGATCGAATCCCATGCCGAAGAGATGGTTGTTGGTTCCGTGGGCGGTAAATGATGGCGAGATGTTTGCTGCGCGTGAGAGATTGTGAGGGTTTAGCAGCTGAGGTGAAGCCGAGTGGTGGTTCTGTAGAAGATTGTTCAGATTGCAGGATAATGTGCCATGGGTGACCATCTCCTCGGCTAATTTTACCTGAGATTGATTGATTAAAGATTTCAAGTGTCAGCAGAATATGTTCCAAGATTAAGCAAAGATTAAATAGGAAGCTTGGGCTAGTTTCACTTGGAGTTGATGGGTTTGTGTATTATCCTTGGGAAATCTATCTTAAAGGCCAAATGATTCATGTAGGCATTAGAATTTAGAATATACTCCGTACTATACAGCTTGTACCAGTTTGACCAAACATAAGTATAGGTCTGAGTGATATCCTGATCTAAATACATGTATTAGAAAGAATGAACTTAAAAATAATTTGTAATTTGTTCCATTTCATTTGCGTTTCCATAGTTATATATACATGAGGCTTATACTTGACAGAACATATTGTTATCTATGCCAATTTCATATGATGTAAACTCAGAAGAAATCTAGAACAGACAAATTATAAAAGCTTAATTCAGCAGATTTGAAATTATACACTCGAGAGAGAGATCAAACCTTGGCTCTCAGGGCTTCAACATCAGACTTAAGCACTCGGTTGTCAGTACTAGCCTCTCTTAGCTGTTGGCTGGCTAATGCGAACTGCTTGCAGAGATTGTCATTTTTACCACTGAGCACATCAACCTATGCAAAAGTATCCCAAATCAAAATGTAAACAGATGCTTATGTGACGAGTAACACTGCTCAATACTTAACGCTTACATGCTTTCTCTACCAATCCATTCTATGCTTATGTGGCAAGTAACACTGCTCAATACTTAACGCTTACATGCTTTCTCTACCAATCCATTCTTTCTGTTCTCTATAAAAGTTTTAGAGTATAATACACATTCTTGCATATAAATTCACATGTAGTTAGAAAAATTGTTATGTACCTGCGTCTCCAGTTCTGTTAGATGAGCTTGCCTTCTTTTCCTTGATCGCCTAGCTGATTCTCGATTTGAAAGCTTCCTGTAAAGTGTAAAACAATGACAGTTGCATATGAGCTTGATTAACAAGGCAGAAAATGGTTGATTTCGATCTATAGTGAGTTAAATGTACCTCCTATTTCGTTTCAAATCAACAGGATCATTGCTCTGTCCATACGACCCAGCCTCAATCTCTGCATCATAATCATCTTCGTCTGATTGATCCCCAGAGGAACCACTATTAACAGGCCTTACCTTGTTATCTTCAGTCTGTGCAAGCTTTGAAGTCGGGGTGCCAGCTGATATTTATTAAAAAAAAGAAAATTAAACAACACTCAAAAGATTTTAGACAGTATATAATGTAACACCAATAACTAATAGAGCATTCAAGTGTCACAATTCTGTAAAACTGTTTTCGCATACAACAAAACGACGATTGTGAATCAATATCTGTAAACTGTTTTCGCATACCACAAAACGACGATTGTGAATCAATAGCTGAAATGCATGGTTGCAACTGCGTAATGCTTGGAGACCATAGAGGAGACTCTGAAACTCTGCCACGTGGGAGGCCCTTTTGCTGTTCCTGGTTTGAAAACGAGGGAATGTTGATTACATTCAATCATTCAAAGCTACAAGTCATGTACTCTAAGCTACAAGTGCAAGACGGTGAAAAAGATCTGCTCTCCTCAATCATGACTGCCTTCTAGCCATATTCGCGAACTTAATTGAAAATTATGAGCATGTGCAAGACTCTAAGATATGAATTATCTCAGCAATTGTAAGTTTTCATGATGTTAGCTATCTAAAGAGCTCATGAATACATATTTAGACTGAAGCATCCTGAAATTTTACTTTTCCGTCACGGCAACTTCAATCATCATCAATTCAAATTGGATGTCAGAAAACAGTTCAAACACAAAAACCTTGCCGAGTCTTCTAACATCCAATTTCAGCAACCTAGAGTCCATTAGTCCAATACAGATCAGAAATCAATCACGCACACATTCTCAAGAAAAAATCTGCTCTATTCAACGATGACTGCCTTCTAGCCATATTTGCGAACTTAATTGAAGCTATGAACATGTGTAAGACTCTAAGATATGAACTATCTCGGAAATAGTAAGCCTTCATGATGTTAGGGATCTAAAGAGCTCATGACTACATAGTTAGACTGAAGGACTTTGAACAAAACAATTCAAAATCTTCTAATATTCAATTTCAGCAATCTAGAGTTCAATACACAGATCAGGACAGAAATCAATCTCTTACACACACTCTCAACAAAGCAACTGCCTAAAGCGCAACGGACAAAAAACCTAAATCGACAATCAACAAAGCCTGAGAAGCTGGAAAACCGAATCGCATCAAAACGAAATAGCTCATGAGCATGTTTGCGAACTTAATTCTGCTCTATTCAATGATGACTGCCTTCTAGACATATTTGCGAACTTAATTGAAGCTATGAGCATGCGTAAGACTCTAAGATATGAACTATCTCGGAAGTAGTAAGCCTTCATGATGTTAGCGATCTAAAGAGCTCATGACTACATAGTTAGTCTTCTAATATTCAATTTCAGCAATCTAGAGTCCAATACACAGATCAGAAATCAATCTCTTACACACACTCTCAACAAAGCAACTGCCTAAAACGCAACCGACAAAAACCTAAATCGACAATCAACAAAGCCTGAATAGCCGAAAAACCGAATCGCATCAAAACGAAAGTACTAACCGAGTTTCCGAACCGGAATCCGAGGTCGGAGGCCGAGAGATCGCCGTCGTAGCTATCGCCGAAGCTGAAGAGCGTATCTCGACCTCCGATCGGCGACGGACTTCAAACAAAACAGTTCAAAATCGTCTAACATTCAACTTTAGCAATCTAGAGTCCAATACACAGATCAGAAACCAATCTTACACACACACACACACACACACACTCAACAAAGCAACTGCCTAAAACGCAACGGACTAAACCTAAATCCACAATCAACAAAGCCTGAGAAGCTGAAAAACCGAATCGGAAGTACTAACCGAGTTTCCGAACCGGAATCGGAGATCGGAGGCCGAGAGATCGCCGTCGTAGCAATCGCCGAAGCTGAAGAGCGTATCGCCACCTCCGATCGGCGACGGCGAGCCTTGCCGTAGGAGCTGCTCGAGCTCCATCTGGAGTTGCCGTTGCTTCAAATCTCCGCCTGCGAAACCGCCATTGCTCTTCGGATTCATCGCTCTGGTGTTTGCTTAACTGAGAGGAGAAAGGGGGAAAGGGGGGAGGGAAGTGGGAAGGTGAGTCAGTTTGATATAGAGAGATTTTGGGAGGTGGAGTGAGGAAAGAGGAAAAGGAGGGGGTTAGATTAAAGAGGAAGACGACGAAAGTGAGGACGTGGAAGGGGAAGTTGTGGGGCCCACGTGGCGGTACGTTTTTTTATCTATTTGTTGTTTTACTATTATGCCCTTGAGCAAAGGCCCAAAGCTGACACTTGACCGACCTGATGAATGTCGTTGGAAGTTATACCTTGGCGCCACCAACAAGCGCGAAATGCTTGGCGCCTCGATTTTTTTTAAAATCCTTTAGTATTTATTATTTGCGGTGATAAAATTGTTATTGCATGAATTTCTTTTAATATTAAAAAAAACGTGTTTGCCATATTCATGGGTGTACCAAGAGGTCTCGGGTTCGAGAATTTACGACGGTGGTACCTCGTCCAAGTAGTCTTTGTAGCGAACCTAATTTCATCCGTTATAAAAAATACATAAAAATTATGAGGTTGATTCCAATAAAAACTTTTCTTATCCTATAAATTAAAAATGTGAACAAAATACATAAATGTGTGAACAATTGGAAGAAATATATGAGCAAAATCATGTTTTTATTATAGATCGTATTAATATATGTAATAACAAAACTTTCTCAAAATTATGCGCTATGGATCAAATTACTACACATAATAACGCAAAATCATAAACATTTTTGGAGTTTACGTATATCCTGTTTTGTGTTCACATATACCTAGTTCATATTCACGTAATTCTATTTCATGTTCATGATTTTTAGTTTATAGATTAAGAAAAGTTTTTATTTGATTCAAATCCAAATATTAAATAGTGTTTTATCAAAAAAAATTAAATAGTGAAAAAGTATAGAATTGCATGTATTTTATATTTTTTGATGTGGAAAAAAGTAGGAAGAAACAAGAAAGTTTTAAATTAAGGCTTGAACCTTCATCATGACTTTTGATGTTTTATTTAATGGACAGAAAGCATGTAGATTTAGCTAGCTTTACTTGTTCCTTGTCACTTGTTCATTTGGCACGGCTTAATTATTTAAACAAGAAACTACATAGATCCAACTATGCTAGAAACTCACTAAACCATCCCCTATGATCTCATAATCCTAGGAGCCTCAGGGTTCACCGGAAAATACGTGATCCCCGAAGCAGTGGATTACCTCTCGAGCGCGCCCAACAAACCCCTTCTCCCTCTCAAACGCCTTGCGAGGGAGAAGGATTGTTTGGTCATTTCCGCTTGTGAGTTCGGCTCC
Organism: Polygonum maritimum; assembly: GCA_963924305.1. Classification (NCBI taxonomy): domain Eukaryota; kingdom Viridiplantae; phylum Streptophyta; class Magnoliopsida; order Caryophyllales; family Polygonaceae; genus Polygonum; species Polygonum maritimum. The sequence goes on from OZ002735.1 coordinate 1,757,593, forward strand.
GTGTTGGCGGGACTTTGGCTTTGGTCATTTCCGCTATGGTCAACTATAAAACCAGCTCATTTTAGGCTCAAGCTGTTCTCGAAATCGAAATTCAAAATCTACAAATTTATCGCGATTACACAGTTTATCAAGTACTTGTGCAAAACTGCCCTAGAAAGATGGTTTGTCTTAGAATTCCCTTCAACCTTTGGTCCTTTTGTCTTAGGCTACTTCCGAAAAACGGGGCCCACCGAAGATGATGAGGTGGTTCGTCAGATGCGGATTTCAAGATGGGTCTCGGGCAAAGGATGATCTTGACTCGAAGATGGTAACGAGAATAATGGGGGCATGATCTTCAAGTTACTTCTGCATTACGTTATTTTGTTTTGGACTTTTCCCTTGAGTTAGGGCTGAGCATGGTTGGACCGAAATCGAAAAAATTATCCGAACTGGATCGAAATCCGTCGGTTTCGATTCGGTTCTCGGCTTAATAAATTTCAGGATTTTGATTTCGGTTTGGTTCGTTTCAAGTTTTTAAAAAAAAACCCTTATATTTATCGAAAACCAAACAAACCGAACCAGTTTTCGATTCACCAAATTCTCAAATCTCGATTTTGGTTCGGTCCGTTTTTTTTGGCTCGGTTCAGTTTTGAAGAGTTGCTCAACCCTACTTTGAGTAGATATGCAACTAGTTGAATTCTAATTACATGGCTAGAAAACTAATATTCTAAGATTTGAGGTATATGGTATATTTATTGATATAGTGTATGAGTAACATTAGTAAGAGGCTAGATTACAGTGTTATTAACTAGTCAGAGATTACTAATCACACCATCCAAAGAAACCAATACACCCAACAAAAACATAGCTACGTCATTAACCTCCTAAATCAATGAGATCAAGGGTTCAAATCCTACCCACAAATAGTAACCCCAAAAAACCTCTTAAATCTCACAAACCCAAAGAAACAAAGAAACAAACAAACTTATGTACGTTTTTTCAGCACAAACTCCTCCTCATAATCCCAATAAACTCATCAGACCCAATCCGATCATCACCATCCTCATCAAAAGCCCTAATCATCTTCTTACACGCCCCCAAATCAAACCCTTTTCCCAACCCTAAAATCTCCACCACCCTCTTCAGCTCAAACTCATCAATAAACCCATCTCTGTTCTGGTCAAACACGTCAAACGCCGCCCTCAACTCTTCAATGCTCGGCTCTCTTTCCTCGAAGATTCTAGAAACTTCGTCCGTCTTCGCCTCTTCTTCTAGGCTGAACGATAGGCCCATCTTCTCCATTAAATTGGACACGTCATAGCCTCCATCTTCTTCTTCATCAAGAACAGAGCGAGAAACAGAGTGGGTTTGAGGGATCTTGCTAGGGCTCGTGAAAGGGGAAATTAGGGTTTTGATTAGGCAATTGGACTCTAGGATGAACCTGTGTGCGAATTTCACCACGAAATTGATCAGGAATAGATAAATTGTGATTGTTAGGGTGAGCCAGAAAGGGGCGTTTTCCATTTTTGAAACAGGGGAGTTGCAGAGCAAGGGTTTTGATTTGAGAAGTGCGAGTTGAGAAGATCGTTTTTGTTTTTGTTTTTGGTTGAATTGTTGAAAGAAGAAGATGTGTATTTATAGGAGATTAAAATCCTATGGAAATTTAGCAGCCATTGAGACAGAGGAAGGTTCTTGGTGAGTGCAAGAGTTGGAAAATTCTCCGATTTCAAAGGCCTTGTCGTGGAAGAAATGGGTCCTTTTTTTTTTCACTTTTTTGGGTTGGTCTATGGATGAATTTTTCTACGTTTTGAGTGGGAATGGATTAGGGCTTGTTTGGTTTGAGTTGGTTTTTTGGATTCGTATTTTTTGGATTTTTGTGTCAATTTGTGGGGTTCGTTACTTCTGGGAATGTGGTGGGAAAATGGTGATTATTTGTGTGTTAAAATATATGATGGTGTGTTGAAGAATTATTTGTGTGATGAAGCTTCGTGGTAATTGACTTGTGTACTTCCCACCAAAAATCAAATTGACTTGTGATGCTTATTCTTGGGTTTTCGTTTTTAAGGATATTTTTTGTGGTCAAAGAGGTGAACTCCCCACTTAAGTGAAATTTGGATTATTTTTAGATTTGTTCAAATACGTACACTAATATATTATGTTAGGACTTGGGCAAATTTGGGTTCAAAGGTGTTGTTTTATAATGTTTCCGATCATGAATCTAAAACGAGTACGAATTGAAATTGGAGTTAAATTGGGATTAGGTGATCAATTGAGAACTCAGAATATACTTATAGTATGTTGGTCAATCCAATTTTTTGACAAAGCACGAGACTAGTCGGATGTTAGTAGTTCCGGAGACCCACGATTAATTTTAATTTTTTTTTCTGAGGAAGCACGGAAATATAGTCCATTTTGTTACGAAGACTATGTGTCGTTCCCTTATTTTCTAGCAATTTTACTATAATCAAAACTTTTTCTCTTAAAGAGATCTAGGGCAGATCACAATTCAGACGTTTCTCCTACATTTATAATGACCAAAATAAATAAATTAAGTTGTGTGTTAATTGTTATTTCCAAAGAAGTGGCACAAGCTAGAGTGTGCATGGAAATTTCTACCAAAATACAGTGTGCATGGAAATATTCGTTTCCCAAAGTCAAGGTAAGCTGTGAAATCTTGACGCTATGAAATAGGTTTGGAATTTTACGTGGTGCGATCGTGTGAATACGCTTTGTAACGTTTGAAATAGTGTCATGTAAGATTGTAAGCTAGAACAACAAGACTCTGTATGACGGGACAATTAGCGGGAAGCGGAAGGAGGAAAATGCTAGCGGAATTCAATCATCTTAAGTGTACATGGGTGCTACTTTTCGAAGGATTCCGCCTTCACTAGAGGAATAAATTAATTATTCCGCCAGTGCCGAACAAAGCCTAAGTGATCCAACAAGGAAATATCACATCATTCACATGGCCTTGAATCGTGCCCAAGTATATAATACGCCTTTGCATATTACAGATTCAACGTAAGCTATTTCAGAAACCATAGATTATATATAATATTTTTTGTTGACATTGTTGTAAAACTAACCCAATACATAAGCAATATGATATGAAACCCAATCAATGGCATTGCTGAGTGCTGAAGTCTTGAGGTACAATTAATGAACATACACACTACACCTAATACACAACATTCTGACCTTGATTTGAGTCTTAACATAACACAGCCTAGCAACGGTCAAGGCTAAAATTAGAAATCTTTCAACAGAATTTGACATCAAAAGCATCCTTGTACAATTTCAACTACTCTGTTCCTCCTGCAATGCCGAGTGCAGATTCAAATCAAGTCCGCAATTGAAGTGATAGACTGGTGTTGGTTTCCTTCCAGGAAGCGCAAACTTTTCTAGCAATCCGTTCGCCATGAAACCATACTCAAGACCTCACTTTTGCTATGCTTACAGTATTACTTCAACTGATTAACCTAGTTTCAGCAGTTTGACACCAAACAATCACCCCCATCAAGCACAACAGAGCTAGAGTTCAACATACCAAAAGTTCCTTCGCCTACAAATACAATAAGCAGAAAGCTTGCTTGATCTGCAATGAAAACAAATACAGAGAAGTCTGAATCCCTCGTAATAAAGTATCAGAATCTAGCTCAGATATGTCTATTTGAAATTACTCTTATTCCAAACTAATATCAACTCACAACTGATCTTTTTCTGAAGTGTTATGTTGATAAATTCTGCTTTTGATGACACGACAACATAAGTGAAACTATTGTATTTGATTGAAGAGCAGTTTTGGAGCAAGGGTCGGAGCTGATATGTACTACTGAATATGATATACGTCCTTTTTTTTATTTTATCTTCAGTATATCATAAATTGCTACAAGACTAAACTGAAGATGTCAAATAATGGGATAGAAAAGTAGATGGAAAATAGATACATACCATCATGCTGTGGTGTCAAAATGGCCAGCAGAGCTTCTTGTTCATTTTAACGTGAAGCCCTTCATATTTCATCTTCCATTTTGCTAATACCTGAAACTTCAAATGTAACTGAACACAGACTTACTCTCAAAGCACTTCCTTTAAGCAACCTTGTAGCAATTCAATCTCTCTGGGTTTTGAAAAAGTTGTCCAACTTGGTGTAGTTTATGGTCAAGTTATGGCTTGAGGTAATAGTAATATCTGGCTATCTGGTTAAATGTAAGTATCACCAGATAGATCAAGAAGAGAGATTGTTTTTGCACGAGGCTTTTAAAACCAGGAAGCTACAATAGGTGAGCTGGGTTCAATCCATTAAAGCGCACCCCATTCGTCGAAAACTGACAAGGGAGAGAAGTTAATTTGGGAAGTCATTAATTATGATTTTTTTGACTTCCCTTAGGATAGGGATTTCCATATCTAAGCTTACTGTAAAATCTACAGGGAGTAATTGCACTATGATATTCAAAAATGTATGTGCAATTGCATTCAGAGAATCAGAGTATTCCTTGGCTCTAACCACTAACATTACCATAGTTAAAGGGGTGTGCTCTCATACTTCCTTCTCACAGCAAGGATGCTTTTACAGCAGTAATTTGATTATGTTTATGATTTTCAGCAGGTCAGAAATGTTTTCTTAGTAAATCTTGTAATGAAAGAAAATATAGAGACTCTAAATCTTAGTTTAAAAGCTAGAAGTCAAAGGTTCTATATATAGAGGTTCAAAAATCCTGCATAAAAGCCAACCACGGAAACGACTATCTAATCCACTTCGACCATTGGCTGATATGAGACCTAGAGTTAACAGACTCAAGTCGGAGGATTAGCAAGACCTACACAGCTATTGAGCCTTGCACCTAAAGTTCCCTTCGGCTTATAGAATTGTAAATTGTCAATTGTCACAAAGAATTAGCCAAATTAAGCATTTTGTCCAGCTCAAAGGTAACTTCTTTTTAACTCTGTGGTTTCCATACCAAAACTTATTCTGTGCTTCTCTATGAGGATTGGGAGGCCTTTGTTTAATGCAAAATGTGTCCTTTGCTGTATTCACTATATGCAAATTATTGTTTTTCCTCAAATGTTTTCCTCTCCGTTCCTTTTTATCATAAAAACAAGAAATATACCCTATACAAGAATACAACAAAAGCCACTAGAAAGGTGATTTGAGACAACATGTCACCAAAGAATAACTGTCAGAAGGTGAATAATGCAACTAAGCAGTGAAGTACCATGAATAACCAAACACAGAAAGCAAACTCATCAAAACCTACTAACGGGGGGAGTGGAACATCATGACTGACTCGACTGAGCAAGTAAGCTTACAGAATAAGAAGTTGGAAAGAAAAAAAAAACTGCATAAATAGCACAAAAATAGAAAAAAAAAAAAAAACAAGAAACTCTGCTGGGGGATAAAGGGTAACATGCTAAATGTAACATCTAGGTAACAAAAAACACTGAATACTGAAGCACACAACTGCCGGTCATGGGAAAAAAACAACATAGAATTAACCAAACACTGGAAGGGATAAGCAAGCTTTGTCTGATAGAAAACAACGAAAAGGTAAAACGGCTAAAGAGGATCCCCCATGAACATAGATTAGAAGCTTGGTAATTTGGTGTCATGGACATGGCAAGTTTCAGTGGTGAAGTTCTCCTGATAGTTTGGTCTCCTTAAAAAGCATCAAGGTAGGCCATTTGTTGGTCAAAATCCTGTTTCATCTGATCCTCTAGTTTAGGCTGGAGGCTTCATCGGGGAGGCAGGAGGCAGGCTTCATTCATAGTCTCAAGTCTGTTTTACGGGGAGGGAAATGAGGACAGGGAAAACATTAAGCATTAGAATTCTGTTAACGGGGAGACAGGGTGGCTAACAAACTTATAATACTCGTCATCTAAGACTAGGCAAAGCCATTGGCAGAATTTTTCTGCTTGTATTCTAAGACAACAATAAAAGCAGCTGAACAGTTAGAGTGCGCAGTCGGTTACCTGCCACTGCTTATCACACATCCTTAGTAATAAGGTTTTCGGCGAGGTGCCGGTCCAGACAACCTGCAAATGGAGCTTTAAATCAATACCAGAAGGGCATAAAGATAACCTACTTATCATGCAGGCAAATGACAAGAACCATAAAAAGAACAAAGCTCATACCCAGAACCACCACTACGGCCAGAAGAATATCCACCATACATCCCATAACCACCTGCACCACCTTCTCTCTACAAAGCCACAAGAAGAAAGAGTTGTCAAATACAATGTATACATAAGACTGTAAAGTGTAGCTTATATGTAGAAAAATACAGGAAATATAAATACATAGTACTGCAAAGCTACCTTCTAGCGACTGCCCTATGGTAAAAAAAAATGTAAGACAAGATCTACCTGCAAATCACTATAGCTACTGTATGGATGATCAGCAGGAGGGTAGTCACTAGAACCACCGTAGCCACTTGAGTAGCTACGACCATGTCTTCTGCTATCTCTATCATCATATCCATCGGGACCATTTGGTGGTACAGGGACATATGGAACCACAGGAAGAAGCAATGAACCCTCTTTATCAAATAAATTTGCTCTAAGTCGTGTTGTTACATTAAGGAGAGCAGATTCACACACATCCAGATCACCAGAGATCTGTAATCAAAAGGTCAAACATTATACTCATGAAAAGTCTTTACAAAAATCAAATACTTCCACAGCACCAGCATAAAAGGAGTAATAACTTGATCTGAGAGACCCTTAGCTTGATAGTTTATTGGCTCAAGAAAACATACCTGCACCATCTCTTCGTCATCAGCGGCAATTTTAGGAAGATCCTCCTTTGACAGTATACGAATGTTGGCTTTTGTAACCCTTCTCATTTCAGTTATAATAGATCCTCCTTTGCCTATGAGACAGCCAATCCGTGATGATGGAACAAGAAGGCGAGTCGTAAATGACATAATGCCAGAGTCCCGCTCAATTTTCTCACTACACCTAGGTTGCAAGCGCCTTGCTGCTTCTATTGTTGGAGAGAGTTGGTCCTCGAAATGCTGTTGCAAAGACCAAATTCGATATGAAGGAAGAAAATATAGTTTTAACAAAAATGGTACCATTGAGCAAATTTCATACCTCCTTGGATGAAATGTGTATGAGACAATCATCCCCTTCAGAACTTGAACTGTCCACTTTGATACCTGCTCTTGTCTCTTGCCTAATTTGGTTAATAATAGCACCACCTTTCCCAATAACACCTCCAATAATTCCTGTAGGGCAAACGAAACGGAGAGAGAACTCCTTGAATGATGATTCATCTCGTGAGGAATATGAACGGGGCCAGTCACCACCCCCACTTTTGTATCCCCCATAATGGCTAACAAGTGGAGTAAAACCCATAATTGGACCACCACTATTTGGTCCCATGAGTGATCCACCAGATGGATAGACATTCGGGGGTGCAGAAGATGCAAGCAAATGCTGGGATCGCGATGGATTTTCGTGCAGGCGAGTTGATATCTGGTAAAGGGCTTTCCTGACAACTGAAGATTCTCCAGAAATCTTACATGAAATCAAAATGTAAAACTAAAATTAAACTTTCAATTTAAAAGAGAAAAAAAAAATTGGAAGATATGGCAAAAAGTAACCCTATGTCGATTGAAGGGTTTTCATGATAAGAAGTGAAGTAATATTCATAAGCTGATAAAGTTTTAATGCTGGTGTCTTTAGATAGATATCAAACCAATTACCTGAATAAGCTCATCAGAGCTCAATGCACACGCTGGCAAATGAGCATCCTTCAGGATACGAATTTGAGCACCAGTATCACTTCTGATGTGCTGTACAATATCCCCACCTTTTCCAATTATACATCCTATCTGATCAGATGGCACAAGAAGACGAGCTGTGACCTGCTGACTTCCTTCTGAATCACCATTACCTGAAAGATCTTCAGCAACAACTCGATCATGAACCCTGAAGAGTGCATCCTGAGCTGGACAGACCCGGGCATCCATTTCATCAAAGTCATTTGTCTCATCACTTGCACTATAGATAGTAATAGCACGATGCTCACTCCCAGGCACTGTCTCACAGATCCTAATCTTTGATTTGGTATCCGCCCTTAGTTGTTTAACAATATCTCCCCCCCTCCCTATAACGCTTCCAATCTTCATCGAAGGACACAAGTACCGATAAACGGTGTCATCTGAAGCTATGGTAAATGAATCTCTATCATCACCAGAATTCCTTCTTCTCTTTCTTCCATCATCAGAATGTTCAGAATGGGCATAGCCTCGCTTTCCATAACTACTTTTCGGACCGGCCATCAGAAAGCACCTGCTGAATACTTCAAGTAAATTACTTTTTCTCTTACAGTAGTTCTATTCAATGCAATATTCACAACAAACAACCATATTCACCATGATATTTTTTCCCTTATTATGTAAGTCAACCATGATTATAAACCTAGCTGACATAAAGAGAGCTTCCAATTTCAAGAACATCAAACATTAAGATATCCACAATTCATAGCTGAAAATCAGGTACCATATGCTCTCAGAATTTTCAGAAGCTAACACTAAACCTTTCAAAATCATGCAGAACTCCGATTCAGCTAAAACTTCTATGGCCAAACTGAGCCGTAATTAGGTCATATAAATTGCAATTCACGAGAACAACTCTTTCTCAATTCAAATTAGATCTGATCCTATCCGAACCAAACCAACCGGAAGCGAGGAATTCTCAGCCAGGCGCGATCGGCGCAAAACAAGCGAGAATTTGGATCTGGTTTCGGTGCACAAAACAAGTGAATTTTTGGATCTTCATCAATTGAGAAACAGGAACCACAAAATAGGAAATAAAATTGAATTGAGAAGAACAAGTTCTAACCGATCGATTACGGAGACCGATTTGCAGGCTTTGACGAGCCAGAGAAGAGATATGCCGATGCCGGTGAAGAATTCTTTTCCCCGAGTTACGTCGTCCCGTCCTGATTCTCTGTCCCTCCCTAATCCTAGGGTTGGGCCTTGTCTTTTAAGCAAGCTCGCTAGACAAAGAGAAAAAAGAGATAACGACCGGCCCAGTTATTTAGCTTATCATTTGATTGACCCAAGTACGGGTTCGGGTCGGGTCGGATTCGGGTTCGGGTCGTCACAGTTAAATTGAATTGGGTCGTTGTGTGTTTTCGGACGAGTCGGGTTGATCCATCGAGTCAATAACATCGATTTTTTTTAATAATATATATGATATAACATTGATTATCAAGACTAATCATGCTTCGACAATGTGGCTTGAACTTTTATTGGTCAAAATTTACATCATTTTAGTGTGGGATGGAAGGTGACGAGGAAGACGGGTATTGAACTCCATCAACTGAAGATTAAAATTTAAAACATAGGAGGCTTGATGATCATTCGAGATATTAGTAATATAGGTAAGTTAAAGGTGTCTCCGAGGACCAGATTTGAAGCTTGGACTATACACTCTTTAATAAAAAGTAACAAAAATTATTTGTAAGATGTTTTTATGTCTTTTTCTTGGAAATAAATATTTATATATTTTATTTTAGGATGGGTTTTAGTATATCCCAATCCACCTCTAGATCCGTACTTGAGTGTCTCGGCGATATTAGGATTATAGGGCGGACAAATAATGCTTGATTTTCATTCTTATACGTTTGACCTTGATGCAATAGTACATCTTATGTCAAAAGTATGTTTTTTAAACTTAAAATGCTTGAAAATAACTAGTTCTCAAGCATTCCAAATTCCAATACAAGTAACTAAGTAAGTAAAAGTGGTATCGATATTAAAAAATGTAGCACTTGTTTAGCTAACTAAAACAATGCCATTATATGGTCAATCTTAGTAGTTGAATACTTTGTGATTGTCGTTTCTTGGCACTCAAGAGTCAATTTATACATTTTTTTTAATGACACATATTGATGGAAAAACTAGAAAAATCACTTAAAATCTATTTTATTAATCTAATTACAGATTCCCATCCCCACTTGGCCACTACTAGTCTACTACTCCCAAATTCCCGGCTCCACCGAGTTCCAAACTCAAAACACACTGTTTGCAAAATCCAAAAGATAACGGAGAATTAATTGAGGAATTAGGGCATGAAATTCGGGAAGGAGTTTCGAAGTCACCTGGAAGAATCCATTCCTGAATGGCGAGACAAGTTCCTGTGCTACAAGCCATTGAAGAAGCTCCTCAAGCGCTTCCCGAACAGCAATCAATTTCCGCCGGATGCTCTCGCCGGCGACGAAGAACCGACGGCGGCCGGCGCAGATCCGAGGAGCGAGAGGAGTATGGATTTGGCGGAGTTTCAGGACTGGTTTGTGAGGCTTCTGAATGAGGAGCTTGAGAAGTTCAATGACTTCTATGTGGAGAAGGAGGAGGAATTCGTCATCAGATTTCAGGTTCTGCCTTTCTCAGTTTGCTGATTTTTCCGAAATTTAGGTGGTTGTGGTTTACAATTGCTTGAAGCTTGCATAATAGTTCTGTAGTAGATGCGCTATTACTGAACTGTTTGCTGTTACTCTGATTTCTGTGCTGAATTGTAGAGGAGAGACATTTTGAGTTGTTAATGAGAGATTGTGAACTGTTGAGAAATTGACAATTAGTGCAAGTCACTCAGTAAGTTGAGTATTGTGATAGTTGATGTCTGAAAATGAGTTATGATTTGCAGAAGAAGCATGAGATTTGATACATTGATACACTAGGCGACTGAGAAGTTTTCATAACTAAATGATTGTGGAACTAGATAAACGAATCGATATGATTGTTTCCGAATGCTTTCTTACTAGTTTGCTGAATTTTCCGGAATTTAGTATGTTGTGGTTTACAATTGCTTGAAGCTTCCATAACAGTTCTATAGTAGATGAGCTATTGCTGAACTGTTTGCTGTTTGTGATGCCGTAATTTACTCTGATTTCTGTGCTGAATTGTAGAGTAGAGACATTTTGAGTTGTTAATGAGAGATTGTGAACTGTTGAGAAATTGACAATTAGTGCAAGTCACTCAGTAAGTTGAGTATTGTGAATTTGTGATAGTTGATGTCTGAAAATGAGTTGTGATTTGCAGAAGAAGAATGAGATTTGATACATTGATACACTAGGCGATTGAGAAGTTTTCATACCTAAATGATTATGGAACTAGATAAACGAATCGATATGATTGTTTCCGAATGCTTCAGCCATTAAACTTAATATGGAGTAGTAGATTTCTGAAATCTGTAGCAATCTTAATAGCTGAATGGATTCTTGAATCAGCTTCTTCTGTCATTTTTTACATAGTAACGAATCTTGCACTTTTGTGCTCTGTATGCTGCCTGAGTTTTTTTTTTTCTTTTTGTACATCTTGTGTTTGTATACTTGAAGAGGAGTATTAGTAGTTTGTGATTAGTGGTCTGTGAGAAATGTTGGATGCATATGCAGCTTTGTTTTCGCAATGTTTCTTACTAGTTTTCGAATTCAAGCTCTATAGGAACTGAAAGAGAGAATTGAAAGGGTGAACGAAAGTGACAGGGATGGAGTTCCATCGGCATATAGCAGTTTCAGTGAAGAAATGATGAAGGTCCGGAAAGAATTCGTCAACATTCATGGAGAGATGGTGCTCCTAAAAAATTACAGCTCCCTCAACTTTGCAGGTACGAGACTGTACCGTCTGAGTTTCGCACATATAGGGAGTTGATGCCTCTTGAAAATTCTAGCTTCCTATAGGCTTTACAGTATAGGAATGGCCTTAGATTACGCCAGTCTGTAATTGGTGTGACAATTTTATAAAACCTGGATGGTCACTAAACATCAAATTAATTCTGTTTGGCAAGTTCAAAAAAAGTAGCAGTGGAAATAGAGTTTTAGGCTTTGAAAAATATTAAGGGTGTGTTTAGATTACTCATTATAGTGCATTCTAATGTAGGGTTTTGCATTTGATGTGCAATCCAAGCGCACTGTGTTTGATATATAGATGTAATGGCAGTTGTGAATTTTAAGCTAGTTTGAACCACTTTGTTAATCACTACTGCTTGATATTACAAGCACGCCCTGAATCCGTGCTTCAAATCGACAGGTTTGGTCAAAATCCTGAAGAAATATGACAAAAGAACAGGAGGGTTACTTCAACTTCCTTTCACACAAGTGGCCGCTCACCAGCCTTTCATCACAACAGAGCCTCTAACGCAGCTGGTTCGTGAATGTGAGGCCAGAGTCGAGCTTCTCTTCCCGCTAGAAGAGGAAGTGACCGAGCCAACACCGCAGGACCCACCCTCGAACAACATTACAAACAACCCGCCGAATCAGGACATATACCGAAGTACATTGTCTGCAATGAGGACTATAGAGGGACTCAGGACAAGTTCCACTTATTATCCGCTTTCTTTTGCATCTCTCTTTCGGAACGAGGAGGATGAGGGTAGTGGAGCTGTGACTGCTGAGAATTCTCCTACAAGCCCTGCACCTGCACAGGATACAAACTCCCCTAAATAGTCTGTAGTGGTTTGGGATTTTGTTGTTTAGGTTCTAATTGTATAAAAACAGTTGCTTAGGCTTTAGTGAGTTGCCTAATGGGTTACTTTCAGTTTTGTTGAACTCTAGAGATGGTATTCTTTCAAGTAAATAACTGGTGAAATGAGCTCAAACAAAGTAGTTAGCCGTTAACGAATCAATTCCAAAAGGAAATTAAAAGATCGTACAGTGAGGCTGTCAATAGCATTGTTTGATTACCGATAACGATGTATGAGAGATTGGGTTTTGTTTCCTAATTATTTGGACTATAAGAATGACATAAGGTTATGATTTTAAAGGGCTATTTTTCAGCCTTTCATAATTCAAAACAGCTTGAATTTACAAGATAATAAGCATGTGCATAAGAATCAAAATGGGGATGTAGCTCAAATGGTAGAGCGCTCGCTTTGCATGCGAGAGGCACGGGGTTCGATCCCCCGCATCTCCACGTCAAATTATTTTTTGGGTCTAAGTCTCTAAGATACTATTTATCAAACTTTCTACACTAAAACACAATTTTCATCCATAATCAATCAAAGGGTCTTGCTCAAAAAATTAAATAAATAAAAAATCAAAGGGTCTTACAGCCAGAACACAAAAGGCAATGGTTAATTACAGTGGAGTGAGAGGACTTGAGGGTCCGTCAGGTACGATACGAGGAATCGGGTTGGTACGATCCACTTCCTCCTTCACCACCAAGGAATTAGGCGGGCAAAACAAGTCCTCTCATCTCCACGTCAAATTATTTTTTGGGTCTAAGTCTCTAAGATACTATTTATCAAACTTTCTACACTAAAACACAATTTTCATCCATAATCAATCAAAGGGTCTTGCTCAAAAAATTAAATAAATAAAAAATCAAAGGGTCTTACAGCCAGAACACAAAAGGCAATGGTTAATTACAGTGGAGTGAGAGGACTTGAGGGTCCGTCAGGTACGATACGAGGAATCGGGTTGGTACGATCCACTTCCTCCTTCACCACCAAGGAATTAGGCGGGCAAAACAAGTCCTCTCATCACGTCAAATTATTTTTTGGGTCTAAGTCTCTAAGATACTATTTATCAAACTTTCTACACTAAAACACAATTTTCATCCATAATCAATCAAAGGGTCTTGCTCAAAAAATTAAATAAATAAAAAATCAAAGGGTCTTACAGCCAGAACACAAAAGGAAATGGTTAATTACAGTGGAGTGAGAGGACTTGAGGGTCCGTCTGGTACGATACGAGGAATCGGGTTGGTACGATCCACTTCCTCCTTCACCACCAAGGAATTAGGCGGGCAAAACAAGTCCGAATACGAGCCGTCTTTCTCACCCCAAAACTCTTCCAAGGTCGAACTTCCAAGGCGGAACACCATATGCTTGTACATGTCACGCGACTCACAATTTCCGCAAATGCTGAAACGGAAGTCAGGGAAGAGAACGCAGTTCCCTTCCCGCCAAGGATGCGGAAGAAGCCCACCCGAGATCGCAAACGAGCACTTGTGGGTGATGAAGAAGACCATGTCTCCCAAATTCTCAACCAATGTCGCACTCAAGCCCCACGCAACAACCTCCAGCCTATACACTTGATGAGGGCCCTTCATGTTAATCCAAACCGCGTATAAATCTCCATTAGACACCACGAACCAAGCCCTACCCCACGAATCCTCTCCGGCGAGCCTCTCTGTCACTTGGACCAACTGCAAATTCGCACGGTTGAGAACGTGGATGCGTCCGGCCCTATCAACCGCGAAGATGTCTCCATTGAATCTAACATAGTCTACAATCATGTGCTCGGCCCTGCTGTACATGCGTACGCTGCTGACGCCGCAGCATAAGGCAAGCCTGAACCCGAAAGGGTTAAAGAACACATGTGTGCACAAGCCAACTAATTGGTTGGATCCAGGTTCGGATCCGAAAACCAGCTTCTCAGAGAAAATAACTCCATCCTTGCACTCTCTACAGGGACGGTTGTGCGCGTAGAATTTCGCGATGAGGGTCTGAGTCGATGCGATCCAATCGGGGTCTAACTCTAGCCCCGCGCCTTCGCTGTTGGTTATCTCATTGTAAGAAATCGCATGGCGTAGGACGAGCTTTCCCGCAACAGGTTCGTGGAGGGATACGATGCAAGCCTTGGAAGGATCGGATCGAGGACGAACAAGGTATACGCCGCAGGCGTTAATGTCATCATAGGTTTTGTAAAGTTTGTTATCATCCATAAAGGACGATCTGATGGGGAAGATGGGAGAGAGTTTATTGGGGAGAGGGGCGGCTGATCGCCATGATTGGCAGACGGACCGGAATCGGACGATCTCCCTAGGGTCTCCATGGCAGACGGAGATAGTTTGAAGTAGTTCTTGTGGAAGATCCACCCAATTAATTGCTACTTTTTTTGACGCCGAATCCATTGTAAAGGAAAAGGTGTCACTTTTCTTCTAGCTTTGGTGATGTAGGTTTTTGTTTCTATGAGGTTCTTTATGTTTAGCTTCTGTATATATAAGTCTAGAGATTAATTGCTCCTTAAGGTATTAAGCTTTAGATAAGGAAAAAGAAAAGATTTGTAAAAAACGGAGAAGATATAATCTAAATTATATGATATTCTTCAAGCTTAAGAAATATATATATGAAGATACTCTGAAATCTATATCTACTCGGGTTTTTTGACAATATCTAATAATTCAATAAGACGACGATCGATCTAAATTTTAATTATATTTTCCCAAAACAAAACAAAAATTCACCTAACCAATTTTGCCTAATATTTTGAGAGTTGACGTCTTTGGTAAATAGAGCTTCACTGATCGAGCACGTACTTAAATAGCTAGGGTTTCCTTAGCTATACGTCTTAGAGATATTTCTATCGTTTTTATAGACAGATAACTCAAATACGTGTTTTTCAACTCGTCCACAACAACTTTCGAGACCGTCCACAACAAATTTCTTTCCCTCCATATAATGGATTCCGGACGAACAAAAACACCCGCAGTTCAATTCGGGTGGGCAAATCTTCCTCTAGAGCTACTCAGACTCATCTCCGACGGCCTCGGACATGGTACCGAAACGATCCGAATCCGATCTGTGTGCCGATCATGGCGATCCTCGGTCCTGTTAAAAAACTCGAACCCGAAATTCTATTAACAGCATTCCAATGTTCGGTTTTTCTCGTACAACACACAAGTTGCCTTTACGTGTGTTTACACCGGCATTACATTTGCCTATAACTACCCGGGAGAAATACTTTTGCCCCCGTTACAAATCCGGAACAATACCTTCGTTCCGATCCCTCGGGGCAACACCTTTGCCCTCCTCTCGGGACCATACTTACGCCCCCATTTTATTTTTATTTTTGAAATTCGAAAACTCGAACCCGCCCCCGGAAAGCTCGTCCTCGGCCACCCGCTTTCTTACAGCTGAGAGATGACTCCTGACGAAGCCGGTCTGGGTCGACTTAGAAACGGACTGGATCGCCGAAACCAATGCCATGCGTGTCGCGCGATTTTACAATCACAACTATCCATGTCCGTTGTGCCATGGGGTTGATTGTTCACGGAAGGCAGTTCTTGTAACGGAACAATCCGGATGTAGCCGAGTGGTCGGCTTGAGCTCGAATCCAGATTTTATGTTCGCGTTAATTAGGCTCGATTTAGGCAGCAACAGTGGCGGTTTCGAGTCTACTGATCAGACCGACTATTAGGAATGTAGATATTAATTTGTACAAATCTATCTTAGGTTTATCTATAGCTTGGGAGGCAAGGCGCATGAAAAGTCTATATAAAGGGATCTTAGGTTTAGTGAATCTAATGTCCTCATTTGCTCGGACGATTTCGCTTCAAGTCAACCAACAAGGAACAAGGCTGATGATAATAAGGTTGGATTAAACTTGGTTTGGTATTTAGTTTTATAAATAAGTTTGATAATTAGATTTAAACTTTTATGGTTTGTGTATGTAGGCGTGTACATGACTTTTTCCATGGTGGTTAATTAGTTGCCAAATGGTGGTTATTTAACTACAAATAACTGTAGTACTCGGCGGTTGCCGTAGGTTAGTTGGTAGAAAAATGAAGTGTGTGGAAAGGCACACTCATGTGTACGGGATGAAGTGTATTGTCCCGATCTGGACGAAACTTATGTGAAAGGCTAAAACGTCCAAAGCTCATCCTCCTCCACCAAAGGATCCTTAGTGATGACACATGTATAAATGAAACTTATGTGTGTTGAAAGTAGTATCTCTATAAAGTGTTCATATCGACGTGTTGATTGAATTTCGGGTTCGAGTTTTTTAACAAATAAAACATGCTAAACTCCGTCAGTTTCAAAACAAACAAAAAGTAGGCAATTGTAGCTAACTCAATACTTTTTTAACAAGTTCGACCAAAAAAAAAAAATACTTTTTTAACAAGTTGGTTTTAAATTAAATCATACAGTAGGCTAAGGTCAATGTATCTTAAAAGATACCGGGGGAGAAAACAAGTCTGAATATGGATGCCCTTCTTGAGCCCACAGCTTGGTGAAAGTCTGAGTTCCAAGGTTGAAAACCGAAACTCTGAAGGGTATAACACCTTGAGCTTCCGTAACACAACATCCACAATTGAACCCACCAAATTCCACGATCAAAACACAGTTTCCATCGCGCCAAGGGTGAGGAAGAAGCCGAGCCGAGATCGAAAAGGAGCACTGGTACGTAAAGAAGAAAACACGGTCGCCCAAATCCCAAACTCGCTCAACCGAAATCGCCCTACACTCGTCTCTTTCGTCCGTGGCCACAACTAGCCTATAAATCTCACACGCCGAGGGGGAGGGGATCCTAATGGAAAACCAAGCCACATATAAATCTCCATTGGACACCACGAATTCGACCTTTGTACGCGCCATCCTGTCTTCTATGTAAGGCACCCTGACCGGGTTCTGTGTCATCCGAACCAGCTGCAAGTTTGTATGGTCAAGAACATAAATATGACCGTCCCAATCGACGACAAAGATCCGTCCATTGAACTTCACAAAGTCCTGAAACATGAGGCGGGCTAGGCGGCTCTCGACATACTCGTCACTGAACCGCCTAGCCTCGAAGGCGCCACTGTCTAATTCGAGCCTAAATGCAAAAGGATCAGATGAAAGTAGTCTTGGAGTAGAACACAAGCCGACCAATTCACGACATCCTGATGACGATGATGATGACGATGATGACGCCCCGGATACGAAAAGCACCTTCCGCGTAAAGTTGACTCCCTTACACTCTTTACAGGGCTCGTTGTGCGCATAAAATCCAGCTATAGGGTCCAGGGTTTCGACGATTCGGTTCTCGTCTAAGCCGAGTGTTAAAATCGAAGCCTAATATGCAAATCTAGACGAACCAAAGCGAGATCGAGATATGCAAGTAAACTAAGAACAAGAAAGCAATAAGAACACGAGATTGGTGACCCGGTTCGGACCAAATCAGTCCTACGTCCGGGGAGTCTCAGTGGGGAGACTCGAGCCCAACGATTCCACTATAGCTTTCAAGAAGTTTACAGAGATGGCTACAATTACAGAGATCAAACGGCATGCGAGAACTAGACCATGAACAAAGCATACAACATCATGTATCAACACAAAAGAAACAAGAGAAGGTAAGGGAAGAAGTCTCGGATAGGGATTCGGCCCCCTATAGGCTGAATGAGGCTTCGAGTCGAAGCTTCGAATGAACCGGCCACCACGGATCTCAACGAGATAGGCTCGCCGTCGTCGTCGTCGTTCTCCGGCGAGATCTCCACCGTCTGGCTCTCTTCTTCTCTGAGCTCTCTCTTTCTCTTTGTGAAGCTCTCTTTCCTTTCTCACTCTAGCGCCGTTCAAGAAATCTGGTGAATGAGGCTTGAGAGCTCCTAAGACAAGCTTTTATATCTAGGGTAAACACAAGCTTCAAAACACTATGTTTCAGCTAGTAACGTGCCAGATGAAAGGCTGGGAATGGGCCGCTTTGCTCTTTAGGCCCAAAACACAAATGGTGTTTAAGCCCATCAAGGTTTTCGTTCAAGCTCACCAGGATTGAAACTATGTATTGCTATGCCTTATCTCATGTACACATGCTAACTAATGTGGTTTAGATATAACAATATGCCCTCCTAAACCAAATAGTAAGCATGCAAGTAAACATCTATCAAAACTAATAGTGGAATCATTTAGCTCAAGTTTCCCTTCTTCATTGACTCGATCCCCACATCTCAGTTTACATCATCGATGTGGAGTCGGCCCCTGCAGAAGACAAACTTGTTGGTAGGTACAACTTTTGTCCCGAAGTCAGCAGGGTTCTCGTCTCCAGGTATTTTCTTCATGTTTATTTCCTGGTTTTCGACAAGCTGTCTAATATAGTGATATCTCACATCTATATGTTTCGTCCTCTCATGATTAACCGGATCTTTGCACAAGTACAAAGCACTCTGGCTATCCGAGAAGAGTGTGGGCACATATGTTTTACCCTCAATTTCCCATAAAATGCCTCGTAACCAAGTAGCCTCTTTCGAGGCCTCAGTAGCTGCTATATACTCAGCCTCAGTTGAGGAGAGAGCAACTATCGATTGCTGCTGGGACTTCCAGGAAACACAATTCCCTGCCCAAGTATAGTAGTATGCAGTGGTGGATTTTCTCGTGTCCCTGTTACTGGCATAGTCCGAGTCCACATAACCCTGTAGGTGAGTCCTTGGACTATGCTCAGCATACACAAGGCCAATGTTCTCTGTCCCTTTTACATATCTCAATACATATTTCATGGCAGCCCAATGAACAGGACCTGGGTTTGACATGTAACGACTTAAAACTGAAATTGCAAAAGATAGATCAAGCCTAGTGCACAACATAGCATACATAATACTTCCTACAGCTACATCATAAGGCACCAACTCCATTTTCTTCTTTTCTTCACTTGTGGTTGGGCAATCCTTCTTGCTGAATTGTAGATGACCTCCAAGTGGAATAGGAGCTGGCTTTGACTTGTTCATTGCAAACCTGTCAAGTACCTTTTGAATATAGTCAGTTTGAGACAAATAAATTGCCCTCTTAGCCCTATTCCTAGTAATCCTTACTCCTAATATTTTCTGTGCAGGCCCTAGATCCTTCATATCAAAGTGTTTCTTAAGGTCTGACTTAACACCAGCTATAGCAACTTTAGAGCTACTAATCAGCAAGATATCATCAACATAGAGCAGAATATACAAAGGAGAAGTAGTATTAACATGCTTAAAATACAGGCAAGTATCATACTGACTTCTTTTAAAGCCAAGAGAATGCATACAAGAATCAAACTTTTTATTCCATTGTCGTGGAGATTGTTTCAACCCATAGATGGATTTCTTAAGAAGGCAAGCATGCTCAGGATTATTTTTATCAACAAAACCCTTAGGTGGTTTCATATAAATGGTTTCATTCAAGTTTCCATGCAAGAAAGCAGTTTTAACGTCCATTTGCTCAAGTTCCCAATCAAAAACAGCAGTCATAGCAATCAAGAGACGCATGGTTTTGTATTTTTATAACAGGAGCAAAAATTTCATTGTAGTCAACACCCTCTTTCTGGGTAAACCCCTTAGCTACTAGTCTAGCCTTAAATCTAGGTGGTTCATTTGGGCTAGTTCCCTCTTTCCACTTAAAGATCCATTTGCAATCTATAAGTCTAGCCTTAGCAGGTTTAGGAACTAAACTCCAAGTTTTATTGACATACATGGACTGAATTTCTTCATGCATAGCACTCAACCATTCATTAGCATCTTTGCATTTAATAGCTTGCTCATAAGTTTTAGGAGTATAGCTTTTTATCACATCAGCAACAATAAAAGCATACTCAACAATTTTATAGTAGTTCTCATCAATATATTTATCATGCAGCTCATGCAAGTTAACAAAATCACTGAACCTAGTATTGGGAATTCTTATCCTAGGTTCTCTATCCCTAGTGAGTTGATAATCTGCTAATTCGTTATCATGCATGGGCATATCAACAACATTTTCATTCATATCATGCTCATTATCATGCTCATTATGCACAGAATTTTCAGCAGAAAAATCAGAATTCTCAACAATGGGTATATTAGAATCTGAATTTGCAGAGGAGCTAGAACTACTTACTCCCCCACCCAATTGGTGAGGTGCTGTTACAGAGGGCTCAGTTTGAGCTGAGGGTGATGATGTGCTATTAGTCTGGAGCCCACTGGATTCCATGTGATGTCCCACATCAAACTCCTCCTCCTCTTCAGTGTCTTGTGGAGTAAAGAACAGGCCGTTTCTTTCTTCGGTACCTGAATTCTCATGAGATGGCATTAGAATTTGCTTGAAATGAAAATCAGATTCATTAAAAGTGACAGACCTAGATGTAATGACCCTATAACCTCCAGGTTGAATTAGAAGCAGTTTATAACCTTTGACTCCCTCAGGGTAACCTAACATGACACATTTTTGGGCTCTAGGTTGCAATTTTCCTTGGGAAATCTGAGCATAAGCTGTGCAACCAAAAGGTCTAAGATGAGACAAGTCAGGCTTCTTACCAGTCCACATCTCCTGAGGGGTTTTGAACCCTATCACAGCAGATGGGGACCTATTTATTAGATAAGCAGCTGTAATTACAGCTTCTCCCCAAAGAGATTTTTTCAAACCTGCACTAATGAGAAGGCATCTGGCCTTCTCCAATAGTGTTCTACTCATCCGTTCAGCTGTACCATTTTGTTGTGGGGTACCAGGGACAGTTAGGTGTCGTTTAATACCATTCTCATTACAGAATTCATTAAACATGCTATTACAAAACTCTAGACCATTGTCAGTTTTTAAACACTTGATTTTAAAACCAGATTGACTTTCTACCATTGTTTTCCAGCTCTTAAAATTGTCAAAGGCTTCATCTTTAGTTTTAAGCAAGCAGACCCAAACTTTCCTAGAAAAATTATCTATAAGAGACAAGAAATACCTCCTTCCACCGATTGTATCTACCTGTGCAGGTCCCCATAAGTCTGAATGAACATACTCTAGGGGCTTGGAAGCAACATAGGAAGACTTCGGAAAACTATGGGCAGTTTTCTTGCCAAGAACACAAGTCTCACAGAAAGTTAGATCACAAGGTTTTTTATCAATCAAGCCATGTTTATACAAGTGCATCAAACCAGAATTTCCAATGTGACCTAGCCTAGCATGCAACATCTTGGTATGAGATAAACTTTCAGATTTATCAACTTCTTTAGAGACATTAAGTTCAGGAGTAGCAATAACATGATAAAGACCTCCCTTTTTAATGCTCCTAATTAAGACTGTTTTATTTCTAAGAACATCCCTAATTCCTTTTGAAGTAATAATCTGACAATTTAAATCATCCAAGACAGATTCAGAAAGCAAGTTTCTCCTAAGTTCAGGGACCCATCTAACATTTTGAATAGTTCTCACAATGCCATCAAACATTCTAAGAGGAACTGAGCCTATGCCTTTAATAGATAGAGCAGTATTATCACCAAGCATAACAATACCACCATCACACAGAGATAAGGGCTCAAAATACTCCTTATGAGGAGTTGCATACATAGTACAACCAGAATCTAATGTCCAATCATCATTATCATGAGTATTAGAAACCAAAAGCAGCTCATTAGAGTATTGACATTGAGATTCAAAAACATTAGAGTACCCATTAGAGTTTTCTTTATTTTGCTTTTCTTTATCATCCTTTTTCTTTTTCCTACAATCAGTAGAGAAATGCCCTTCTTTTCCACAATAATAACACTTCACAGCAGAGTTATCAGTTTTCTTTTCATTTTGTTTTTCAGATTTATCAGCCTTCTTTTTATTTTTGTTATTCTTGCCTTTTCCTTTCAC
Organism: Polygonum maritimum; assembly: GCA_963924305.1. Classification (NCBI taxonomy): domain Eukaryota; kingdom Viridiplantae; phylum Streptophyta; class Magnoliopsida; order Caryophyllales; family Polygonaceae; genus Polygonum; species Polygonum maritimum. Next base: position 1,779,844 of record OZ002735.1, read on the forward strand.
ATACATAACTTCATTCTTAGAGTCAGTCTTATTTTCAGTTTTAGTTCCATTTTTGACTTTAAAGACTTTCAGAGACTCATTTTTCTGAACGACAGCTTCAGTGAGTTTACTAACAGTTAAGTCATCACGCCCATATTGAATAACATCTTTCAGCACATCAAATTGAGCAGGCAAAGAAATTAACAAAATAACAGCCTGATGTTCATCTTTTATTTCATCCTTACACCTAGCTAGATCTTGAGTTAATTTCAGAAATTTATCCAAATTATCACTCAAAGTCAGATTCACATCCATTTTAAACATAAACAATTTGCATAACAAAGTGATTCTACTAGGCAGGGATTTTTTCAAGTATATATCATCAAGAGCTTCCCAGAGATCTTTAGGTTTAGAGTGACTGACCACTTGGCGAGCTACCTCGTCGGTCAGTCTTAACATAATCTCAGCGTGGGCAAGTTCTTGGACCTCCTCCTTTTCTGCAGTAGTGGTGTCTGCGTCCCACACATCAGTTACGGCGTGGTAGCATCGTTCTTTGGTCAAGATATCCTTCATCTTGACCTTCCACATCGAGAAATCCATGACTCCATCAAACGGCTTTACCCGGTAATAATCAGCCATGGCTACCTGTTACACAGAAAATGAAAAATCAGTTCTGTATTTTACAGTAGCAAGAAGAGCTCAAAATAAGAGATTTCAGACAGCTTTGAACAGATCTAAGCCAAGAATCTCCCTAATCAGCAAAGCAAGTAAACCCTAAGGACAGATCTATATCCAGAAACAGCAGATCTACACACAAGAGTTACAGATCTGAAAAAAACTGAAATCGCAGATCTAGGGTTCACAACACAGCGGAAGCAAAGAAAATACAGAGCAAGGCTCTGATACCACTTTGTTAAAATCGAAGCCTAATATGCAAATCTAGACGAACCAAAGCGAGATCGAGATATGCAAGTAAACTAAGAACAAGAAAGCAATAAGAACACGAGATTGGTGACCCGGTTCAGACCAAATCAGTCCTACGTCCGGGGAGTCTCAGTGGGGAGACTCGAGCCCAACGATTCCACTATAGCTTTCAAGAAGTTTATAGAGATGGCTACAATTACAGAGATCAAACGGCATGCGAGAACTAGACCATGAACAGAGCATACAACATCATGTATCAACACAAAAGAAACAAGAGAAGGTAAGGGAAGAAGTCTCGGATAGGGATTCGGCCCCCTATAGGCTGAATGAGGCTTCGAGTCGAAGCTTCGAATGAACCGGCCACCACGGATCTCAATGAGATAGGCTCGCCGTCGTCGTCGTCGTTCTCCGGCGAGATCTCCACCGTCTGGCTCTCTTCTTCTCTGAGCTCTCTCTTTCTCTTTGTGAAGCTCTCTTTCCTTTCTCACTCTAGCGCCGTTCAAGAAATCTGGTGAATGAGGCTTGAGAGCTCCTAAGACAAGCTTTTATATCTAGGGTAAACACAAGCTTCAAAACACTATGTTTCAGCTAGTAACGTGCCAGATGAAAGGCTGGGAATGGGCCGCTTTGCTCTTTAGGCCCAAAACACAAATGGTGTTTAAGCCCATCAAGGTTTTCGTTCAAGCTCACCAGGATTGAAACTATGTATTGCTATGCCTTATCTCATGTACACATGCTAACTAATGTGGTTTAGATATAACACCGAGCACATCGTCGCTGCTTATCTCCTGGTAAGTGAGCGCGTGGCGTAGGACAAGCTTTCCGGCTTCGGCTTCTTGCACGGACACGATCCAAGCCTTGGAAGGATCGGACCGCAGGCGTACGAGGTAGAGGGCGCATACATTGATCAAACTGCCATCAAAGGAAGGATGTTTGAGAGGGAACGAGGGCGAGAGTTTGTTAGGTGGAGGAGCGGTGGAGGATCGCCATGATCGGCAGACAGACCGAAACCCGACGCCGTTGTTTGGGAGGCGGCCGGAGATCAGTCCGAGCAGTTCAACCGGAAGATCCACCCACTTAGATTGGACCTCAGCTGCTTGGCTTCGCTCTGAATCCATTGACCAAGGGAAAAAGGATTTTGTTTTGTCCTTCGTGATGTAGGTTTAAGTTTCTTATGATCTCAATCAGGTTTAGGGTACTTGAGGTTTTATTAGGGTTTTAGGAGGTTTTATGTATCCATGGTAAGGAACGAATTTATTTTTTTTTGACCGTATCTTGTACATGACATACGACCGATAATATTTTTTATGTATAATCTAATTGATAAAATAATGTATAATAATATTATTAGGATTTAGGTATTGATAATATATTTTATATCCGAAATCATGATAATATATATTCTTTTAATCCAAGATCGTGATTCTATGTTAAGAATAATTTAAAACGTATATGTCATGAAAATGGAGTTAATTTCCTTGATAAAACAAGGAGGTCGATCCGTGTCGGATATCCAAACTGCCTATAAATCTCTATCCGATACAACGAAACGAACCCGAACGAGCCCCCGGAACTGGACATCAATATCTTCCCTAGGCTGTCAATAACATTGTTTTGTCACCTAATTATTGACAAAGTTATTTTCATTAAGCAGCTTTATTAACTTGATGTGTTTTGTGTTTTTGAAATTTCATCGCCCTATGAAAATCGTTGATTATATATTGTTTACTGCAAGTTCATAATGCTCATGAGTACTTACGAGTTACGATTATCCTTGTACTAGCATTATTTCAGGTAATTTATCTAGGTGATCTGCGATAACATCTATTCATTAAGTGTTAGGTTGTTACAAAAGTTCTACAGAAATTACATACAAGCAGCTATAAACACGAGATATGCTATATATATCTCTACGTACGAGGAGAGTCATATGTCATGTTTTTATGCTCTAAAATATACGCTAATTAATTTGCTTACTATATGTGAATTTTTTGTTTTCGGTTTTTTTTGGTTGAAATTTTTATTAATTGTTATATTTTGGACATTAAGGAGGCTGATATCTTATTGATCGAGTCTATCCCCTTAATTTCTTTCCGTTGTCAAAATAAATCCATGATTCACGTTTAACTGCAGATTCATTGTTCATTGAATTTTTTACAAAGTGAATTGTTATAGAATAGCTAATCAAACTTATTGTTATTTCGACCAACAATCAAGGAATGATTAAATACAAACTCATTATTGGCTAACTAGTAACGTGTAGGATTAATATGGCAATGTACAGCTCATTACAATTCTAGAATTCTCTTCTCTAGGGACACCTGTCCTAGGATCGTACAATTGTATGCCTATATAAACCTTGTATTTTGGCTGTAATGAATGAAGGAGCCTTTTACACATTTGTGTGCTGTCACTATGGTATCAGAGCTGCAGCAGGACTAACGTCCACACCAGCCCCTTTCTTCTCCTAAAATCCAAACCTAGAAAAAAAATTCAGAGCAGCAGCCATGGCACTTGCTCTTCAAAACACAAACCCATCTCTCCCATCTTTCTCTTCCTTTATCACTGTCAAATTAAGCCAAGAAAATTTCCCCTTATGGAGGACCCAAGTCACTCCTTATTTGAAGGCTCACGACCTCTACAAGTTTGCGGATGGCTCATTTCCTTGTCCCGCCGCTACTCTTCTAGATGGCTCCGCAAATCCAGCCTTCCGAGATTGGGTCTCCAAAGACCAACTCGTCATGGCCATCTTAACCTCGTCTTTAACCGAAGGTGTTCTCGCCCAAGTTATTGAGTGCTCCACTTCTGCTCAAATATGGTCCAATCTCCTTGAGCTTTTCTCGGCTCGCTCCTCGGCACAAATAGTCCACACTCGTCTACAGTTAGCTTCTTTGAAGAAAGGAGCAGAGAGCATCACTGATTTTTTCAACAAGGCAAAAAGCCTTTCTCAGCAGCTTGCAGCGGCAGGCCAACCCATCACCGACACCGAGTTCATCACATACCTTCTTGCCGGCCTCCCTCAAGAATATGAGTCTGTTGTCACTTCCCTGACCACTCAACCTCTTTTACCCTCTCCCACTCAAACTTTATCCCATCTCCTTGTTAAAGAATCAAGGATTACTCATCAAACCAAAAATCTTCAATCCCAAATCTCAGTGAACAACACCACCTCCAACAAAGCTGAGGCCAACTACACTTCAAATAGAGGACAGAACAACAGAGGCAGAGGTCGAGGCAGGGGACGCACCAACTACAACAACTCCAGCTCCAACAACCCCTACAACAACAACCCTGACAACTCCGGCAATAACTCGTACAACCCCGGCGCCAGTCGAGGACGAGGAAATGGTGCCCCCTACAACTTCTCCGGTCAACCTGATGCTCGACCCACCTGCCAGTTGTGTGCCAAGCCAGGTCACACAGCTCTTCAGTGCTGGCACCGCTTTGATCAAGCGTTCCAGCCACCGCCGCCTCCTCGCTTTCAAGCCAACGCCACCAACAGCGGCTCATGGTTCCCTGACACGGCGGCCACCCATCACTACACTCCAGACTTGTCTAACCTAAGGATCGACAATTACCCATACGAAGGTACCGATGTGGTTTCCCTTGGCGATGGATCACAAATCCCCATTCAAAACCATGGCTCCGGTTCCATTTCTTCTCACTCTCGAATTTTTACTTTATCTAATCTTCTGCATACACCTCTCCTTAACAAAAATCTCCTCTCAGTACATCAATTTTGTCTTGATAATAAAGTGTTTTTTGAATTTCACGCCAATTTCTTTCTTGTCAAGGATTCACAGACGTCGGAGGTGCTTCTTCGGGGTCCCGTTAGGGCGGGATTATACGAGCTGCTTCCAACCACCGATTCATCGTCTGCTTCTCCCCAAACCAACGCAACAACCACCGTCCCCGCCGCCGTCTGGCATTTTCGATTAGGTCACCCCTCATCTCCAGTCACCAACCTCATTCTCCGTACCTTCAATTTACCAAAAACAGGCCCAACAAGCCCAAACAAATGTCAGGCGTGCTCTTGGGCCAAGGCCCATGCCTTGCCTCATCCGCCCAGTCCGAATAGATCTACTAGTCCTTTTCAGCTTCTTTTTATGGATGTATGGGGTCCAGCCCACCACTTATCTATCAAAGGATACATTTACTACCTTGCTATTGTCGATGATTTCTCAAAATTCACTTGGTTATTTCCCTTTTCCTCAAAAACACTTGTTACAGATATTGTGTCCACCTTCATTACCTTCACCACAAAATTTTTCTCCACTAAAATTGGTTCCATACAAACGGATGGTGGTACAGAGTTTAAACCCCTCAAATCAATCTTTCAAAACATGGGTATTGCTCATCGTATTACATGTCCTTACTCACATCCCCAAAATGGTAGTGTTGAGTCTCGTCACCGTCGCATCGTCGACATGGGCCTCACACTCCTTAAACATGCCTCACTTCCTCTCACTTTTTGGGATTATGCTTTTGAATCCGCTACATATCTTCTCAACCGTCTTCCCCCTCCCGTTCTCCAAAACAAAACTCCCTTTGAGCTTCTTTTTAACAAAGTCCCCGACTACACCTTGCTCCGTGTTTTTGGGTGTCTCGCTTTTCCCAATCTTCGCCCATATCATACCCACAAACTTTCTTTTCGATCCCATCCTACTCTTTTTCTCGGATATGCGAGCAACTACCGAGGCTACATTTGCTATGATTGGCAAGCCGATCGGGTCTATATTTCAAGAGACGTGATCTTCCATGAAGATGTTTTTCCCTTCCCCAATGCCACTGTTCCCAAACCCAACTCCCTAAATGACCCCACTGTCTCACTACCCATTCTCCCCAATTTTTTGTCCACCTCTTCACCCGAGTCCAATATTGGGCCCACTTCTCCATCCTCCAATTCTCCCAACCCAAATTCTCCCTTACATGATTCTCCCAGCCCAAATCAAAATTCTCCAAATCAAAATTCTCCCAGCCCACCACAAGTACCCACTCATCCCATGATTACCAGGTCTCGCTCCAACATTGTTAAACCCCTTATTCGCCAAGATGGAACAGTTCCCTGGCCACCGTCCTGCTCAAACACATGTATAATTCCAGATGAACCTCAAACCTACAATGAGGCTGCCAAATTCCCTGAATGGCGTGAGGCTATGGATGCCGAATTCAAAGCTCTTCTTTCCACAAATACATGGTCCTTAGTTCCGCCTAATGCCAGCCCTAATATCCTTGGTGTCAAATGGGTTTTTAAGACCAAGCGAAATGCCAACGGTACCATTGAACGGCGTAAAGCGAGATTAGTCGCTAAGGGCTTCAATCAAGTCCATGGTCTAGACTATGACGAGACCTTCAGCCCGGTCGCCAAACCCTCCACCATCCGCCTTCTCCTTTCCCTCGCAGCGATGAAGAATTGGTCGGTTCGGCAACTTGATGTCCAAAACGCCTTTCTTCACGGGACTCTCACCGAAGACGTCTACATCTCTCAACCTCCAGGTTATGTTCACTCTTCCTTTCCCAAACACATTTGCAAACTCCACAAGTCCCTCTATGGGCTGAAACAAGCGCCAAGAGCTTGGTTTGCCCGATTATCCGATTCCCTTATCACTATGGGATTCTCTTCCTCTCAGTCTGATTCCTCTCTTTTTACCTTTCGCCAAGGAAATTCCATCACCTTTGTATTGGTATATGTTGATGACTTATTGGTTATATCAAGTTCTAATGAGCTCTCGGCTAGATTTGTGCAATCTTTGTCTATGCAGTTTCCCATCAAAGATTTGGGGCCGTTGCATTTCTTCCTTGGAATTCAAGTTCGACGTGATTCAACTGGCTTCTACCTCTCTCAGGCCAAATACATACGGGATCTCATTAAAAGAGCCCACATGGAGCATTCCAAGCCTACAAGTACGCCCATGGCGTCCAAATTCCTGTCCTCCAACACCAAAGCCGAGCCTTTTGAGGATCCCACCCTTTTTCGCAGCATTGTTGGTGGGCTCCAATACCTTGCCTTTACCCGCCCCGACATCTCCTTCTCATTCAATCGAGTCTGCCAAGCAATGCATTCACCCGACATCACACACCGGCAGGCCGTGAAGAGAATCCTGCGTTATCTCAATGCCACCGCTGAATTTGAATTTCACCTTGCCTCGACTCCAAGTTCCTCCATTTCCGCCTTCTCTGATGCGGATTGGGCAGGAGACGTTGCTGACCGTCGTTCAACGAGTGCCTACTGCATCTTCCACGACAACAACCTTATCTCGTGGCAATCCAAAAAGCAATCTACCGTTGCCCGATCATCCACTGAAGCCGAGTAACGAGCCCTCGCCCATGCCACCTGTGAGACAATATGGATTCAATCCTTGCTGGCAGAATTGGGCATTGCTCTTCCTACTGCACCAATTCTTTGGTGTGACAATATCGGGGCCACCTATCTCGCTGCCAACCCCGTCCTTCATAACCGCATCAAACACCTCAGCCTAGACTACCATTTTGTTCGCGAACGTGTTCGCAACAAGTGTCTTCAAGTTGCCTTTATATCATCCAAGGATCAAACGGCTGACATACTAACCAAGCCATTGCCCACAGGCCGCTTCACTGAACTGCGCTCCAAACTCTGTCTTCGACCTGTTCGGATCAAGGGGGGATAGTAACGTGTAGGATTAATATGGCAATGTACAGCTCATTACAATTCTAGAATATATTCTCTTCTCTAGGGACACCTGTCCTAGGATCGTACAATTGTATGCCTATATAAACCTTGTATTTTGGCTGTAATGAATGAAGGAGCCTTTTACACATTTGTGTGCTGTCACTACTAACCAAAGGGTTTTAGCTTGATACGATGCCAGGAATTGGTTCACATTAACACATCCACTTCATCCTTCACCACCAAGGAATTAGGCGGGCAAAACAAGTCCGAATACGAGCCGTCTTTTCCAGCCCAAAGTTCGTCGATCCTCCAACTTCCAAGGCGGAAAACCCTATGTTTGTACTCATTATGCGGAGCACACCCGCAAGTTTTGAAACTGAAGTCAGGGAAGAGAACGCAATTCCCTTCCCGCCAAGGATGCGGAAGAAGCCCACAAGAGATTGCGAACGAGCACTCGTGGGTGACGAAGAAGACCCTATCTCCCAAATCCTCAACAAATGTCGCACTCAAACCCCACGCAACAGCCTTCAGCCTGTACACATGAGGAGGGCGATTCATGCCCATCCAAACCACATACAAATCTCCATCAGACACCACGAACCGAGCCCAACCCCACGAATCCTCTCCGTCAAGAGGCCTCTCTGTAACTTGGACCATCAGCGAATCCGCACGGTTAAGAACGTGGATGTAGCCGCCCATATCAACTGCGAAGATGTCTCCATTGAATCTCACATAGTCTGCAATCATGAGCTGGCGCCTGTTGTGCCTACGTACGCTGCTGACGTCGCTGCCTAAGTTGAGCTTGAACCCGAGGAACGGGTCTGTGCACAAGCCAACCAATTGGTTAGATCCAGGTTCGGACCCGAAAACCAGCTTCTGATCGAAAATAACCCCATCCTTACACCGTGTACAAGGACGATTGTGCGCGTAGAATCTCGCGATGAGGGTCTGAGTCGTTGCGATCCAATCGGGGTCTAACTCTAGGCCCGTGCCTCCGCCGTTGGTTATCTCATTGTAAGAAAGCGCGTGGCGTAGGACAAGCTTTCCTGCAACGGGTTCGTGTAGGGATACGATCCAAGCCTTGGAAGGATCGGATCGAGGCCGGACAAAGTAAACGCCGCAGGCGTTAATGTCACGAGAGAAGGGTTTGTGAAGTTTGTCGGTAACAAAGAAGGGCGATCTGATGGGGAAGATGGGAGAGAGTTTATTCGGGAGAGGGGCGGCCGATCGCCATGATCGGCAGACGGGCCGGAATCGGACGATCTCTCTAGGGTCTCCATGGTTGAGGGAGATGGTTTGAAGTAGTTCTTGTGGAAGATCCACCCAATTAACCGTTGCTTTTTTGGCAAAGAATCCATTGCAAAAGGAAAAGGGTTCTCTTTTCTTCTAGCTTTGGTGATTTAGGTTCTTGTTTCTAAGGTTCTGTGTTTCTATAAGGATCTGTATGTATTGCTTCTGGATATATTAGACGCTAGGAGATTACTTGCTCCTTACGGTGTTAAGTTTGTACTTGCGGAAAAAAGAAAGAATTCATAAAAGTCAAGAGTAGATATAATCCAAAATTACCATGATATATATACTACTCGGTATTTTGACAATGTTTAATTCAATTCAATAAGACCATTATCTAGATTTTTTATTATATTTTCCCCAAAACAAAACAAAATTTCACCTAATATTTTGAGAGTTGAAATCTTTGGTAGAGCTTCACTGATCGAGCACGTACTTAATCTATTTTTTTCCCTAAAATTTAATAATGCTACGAAGCCAAATAAATTACTATTTGTATTTATATATTGGGGAAAAAGCATAAAACCACCCTTTATTTTTACTTAATTTCACAAAACCACCCTTAATAAAAACTTTTGCAAACAACCATCCTTTATTACAAATTAGTTACACAAAACCACCCCTTATAAATATTCTTGCACAAAACCACCCACTATTACTAATTAGTTGCACAAAACCACCCCTTATCTATGATTATTTGCAATTAACCACCAAAAATCATACTTTATTAAATTATTCATCAATTGTTTTGCCAAATTTATTTGAGCACTTCATAGAAATGGTTAAAGATAATGACAAGATCTATTATCACTAAAAATCCCTAAATTTATTTTTATTGATGATTGGTAATTGATACTAATCTTTTTATAGTTGAATCCATATCCAACGGAAAGTAATAATACAAGAAATTTAGATCTATTGTCTGGTTCACAAATATTAACCTCTTCCATTTTCAAATATTCAATTGACACATTAGTTGTTCAATTAGGAGTTTTACTTTTTTACTGAATAATCTAATATAAATGTAATCATATTAATATATATTAGTTTGGTATTTTTCTTTTGAACTTAAAATGTTTGATATAAGTGGTCCATAACAATTTTTTTGTTTGAATAAGAGTACACCACAAATAACGAAAAATATTATAAAAAATAAGGACATTTTTATTTTTGTTCTATGTTTATTTTCATTAAAATTAATTAGCAATACAAGATATGGGTGGTTATTCGCAACATTTGTGATTACAAGTGGTTTTATGCAAACTTTTTTTTGATGGGTGGTTTAGTGCAAGCAAATACTAATAATGGGTGGTTTTGTGCAAAAAGAATTATAAAGGGTGGTTTTGTGCATACAAGTGTAAATAAAGGGTGGTTTTATGTTTTATAGTCACGTGAATATGTTATAGATTAGCGATCAAAGCCTCTTTAATGACTTCAAAAACCAAAGGGTTTGTGCTCCAGATATATACTGATCAAACTCAAACCAAGCCTTCTCCCTCAAAACACGATTTTCATAAATATTCAATCGAGGGTATGGTTCTGTAAAGTTTATCATAGCAAGGACATGTGAAATACCAATTTTCGATAAATGCATTATTGATGAATAAGTATGGGGATCATGGCGATCGGCCAATTTTCATAAATCCAGTGTTGATGAATAAGTGAATTGAGTACACTAGGAATCGCCACGAGTGGCGCATGAAGAGCTTTCTAGCTGCAGCTTCGCCTACGGATACGATCCAAGTCTACGGATACGACCCAAGCCTTGGCAGGATCGGATCGAGGACGGGACAAGGTAAATGGTACGTGCAGGCGTCTACGGATACGATCCAAGGCTTAGGTTCTAACTATAGCCATAATGTCAAAAGTTGCAACCAATATATACATGGTTGGAAATAGAATGATCGCCTTGGCCTTCTTTAACCTTGTTTTAGCCACACTTGTCCTTTTTAAGGAGGTTGGTTTTGGGAAAAAAGAAAAGCTATGCGTCAGCCGGGAGTCGAACCAGGATCTATTGCTTAGAATACTTTTTTTTTTTGTTTTTTTTAACTACGGAATGCAATCGTCGTAACCATTGAACTACTGACGCTTTTGTTGATAACTATGTAGGATTTCGCAGTTCATCGTCTCCGATACGGCGAATAAAAGATCTATAATGATATTTGTAGTACAAAAGATTAGCAAATTACTCTAGGAGTCCCCCAAACTTGTATCCTTCAATGTTTTTTATCTACCAAATAAATGAGACGAGGGTTTCTTTCTCTCATTAATTTGAGCTTATTGATTTAACAAAACCACTATTTTTTAATTTGCATATATGACTGACATTAACTCCTTCAAGAGTATATCAATCCCATGAGCCTCTTAACAATCAAGAAAGCAGTTAAATTATTCAAAGGAAAATATAACACTCAAATCAAACCATAATGTTTAAGATAATGATGAATGTTTACAAACTCTAAGGGGAGTTTCCACTCAATCAAACATATAATCGATCTGTAGTACTCTTGCAACGCACAATTTGGCACAACATAATACTCCTAGGATGAAAACAGGTGATCCTCCACATCAAAGGACGTAGGGGGAGAAAACAAGTCTGAATATGGAATGGTGAAAGTCTGAGTTGCAAGGTTGAAAACCGAAACTCTGAAGGGTTCAACATCCCCAACACATCTACAATTGAACCCATCAAAGTCCGAGATCACAACGCAGTTTCCATCGCGCCAAGGGTGGGGAAGAAGCCGAGCCGAGACTGAAAATGAGCACTGGTACATAAAGAAGAAAACCCGGTCGCCCAAATCCCAAACTCGCTCAACCGATATCGCGCTACACTCGTCTCTTTCGTCCGTGGCCACAACTAGCCTATAGATCTCACACGCCGAGGGAGAGGGGGGCCTACAGGAATACCAAGCCACATATAGATCTCCATTGGATACCACGAATTCGACCCTCGTATGCGCCCCCCAACCTTCTTCGTAAGGCACCCTGACCGGCTCCTGTGTCATCCGAACCAGCTGCAAGTTTGTACGGTCATGAACGTAGATATAACCGTCCCAATAGACAAGAAAGATCCGTCCATTGAACTTCACAGAGTCCTCAAATCTGTGGCAGTGCATGCTCTCGGCATACTCGCCACTCACCCACCTAGCCTTGAAGGCCTCACTGCCTAAGTCGAGCCTAAACGTAAAAGCCATCCTCTCTTCACATGGATATCCCCAAACAAGCACTTGGTTACATTTTGGAGAAGAACACAAGCCGACCAACTCGCGACATCCGGATGATGATGACGATGACGATGATGCTCCGGATACGAAAACCACCTTCCGCGTAAACTTGACTCCCTTACACTCTTCACAGGGCTCGTTGTAAGCATAAAATCCAGCTATAGGGTCTAGGGTTGCGACGATTCGGTTCTCGTCTAAGCGGAGCACATCGTCGCTGCTGTTTATCTCCCGGTAAGTGAGTGCGTGGCGTAGGACAAGCTTTCCGGCTTCGGCTTCTTGCACGGACACGATCCAAGCCTTGGAAGGATCGGACCGCGGGCGTACGAGGTATAGGGCGCATACATTCATCAAACTGCCATCAAAGGAAGGATGTTTGAGAGGGAAGGAGGGCGAGAGTTTGTTAGGTAGAGGAGCGGTGGAGGATCGCCATGATCGGCAGACGGACCGAAACCCGAAGACCTCGCCGTTGTTTTGGAGGCGGCCGGAGATCAGTCCGAGCAGTTCAACCGGAAGATCCGCCCACTTGGATTGGACCTCATCTGCTTGGCTTCGCTTTGAATCCATTGACGAAGGGAAAAAGGAATCTGTTTTGTCCTTCGTAATGTCAATCAGGTTTTAGGGCACGTAAGGTTTTAATTAGGGTTATGTATCATGATGAGGGAAAGAAGTTTTTTTTTAAACATTGAAGCCAATCAATATATTATATTTTATATTTTATATATTATAAAAGCCGACCGTTTTCGAGTCACCACGTTGATTCTGTCCCCACCAGATATTTAACCAAAATAATTTTTAAAGCCTTTTAATTAACTACCATAATTTTGCTACATAAATTTTTAATCTTTTGATTAACTACTTTATCAACAATATCTATTCATACAATATCTAGCCGAAAATATAGTACGTAAATATATACAATATCTATCCGTAAAATATAGTACGTAATATTTTTAATAACTTATTTTTATATCTTGATTTTCTAAATAAAGTGTGAAATATGTAAATCTCTCTACGTAAATATTTATACGTGAGATTCGACCAAACGAAAAAATATTTATGCGTGAGATATTGTGTAGATATTTAATGTAATCTGGAATTATCTTTATGTAGCAAATCTTAGTTGTGAGCAGCAAACAATCGTAATACTATAACTAAAATAGTAAAAGGTTTACAAATATGGTAGCTTGGATATTAGGATCATAATTTTTAATCAATATTATACTCCCCCGTTTTAAAATGCATGACCACTTGGACATTGCACATATTAATAAAACAATGTTATTCCTATATTACCAAGTATTGCATGGTCCAAATTCTACCAAAAAAAAAAGTATTGCATGGTCCAAAATTACAAACATGTCTTTCATATTTGCATATTAGCTATCCATATTATCTATCTTTAAAATTGTACCCTATATAAACATTAATCTACCTCAACCAAAATAACAGAGGCATTGTTCTCAACAAAAAAAAAATAGTCGTTGTTTTGAGAAAAATCAATTTGTTCTCAATGCCCAACTTTATCGAGGAGCTTAATAAAGAAATATACTATCAATTAAATCTATAAAAATATTAATGCCTCTGTTATATAAATATTCTAAAAAATCCTCAAAAAAACAAAACATGTATTTGTTTTTTGAATCACCACGATTCTGGCCCCATCGCATATTTGATAAAAAAAAACTCTTATTATATTTTATTATTATATTATATTATTATAAAAAAATCTCTTATTATATTTGATAAAAAGAACAAAACATGCCTCTTATTTATGTTATTTCAATTAATCTTATTATATTTCTTATTATCTATTTATATAAAAGAAATGAACAAAATTTCAAATCTTGGTAAGATATTCTATCTATTTAATATATCACTTATTTTTTCTAAAGTGTTTATGGACCCAACATATATTTGATATAAAAATAAATAAATTTGTGGTAGTTCAATTAATCTGATTAAATTATATATTATCTATTTATGTACAAGATATATTCAAAATTTTCGAATTTTTGTGAGATATTCTATCTTTTTTAATATATCAATTAATTGAAAAACATGATTCTATATCTTGAATTTTCGAAATATAACTACTATGAACTAATTATTTTTTATTTACTTAATTAAATTTAAAATTTTGAAGATAAAATTTTAGTTTTTGTTAATAGAAAAACTATTTTTGTCACTTTTTTATTTGATTTATTTGAATAAATTTAGCATTTTTAAGCTAAAGTTATTGTCTATATTTACATAATCAACTATATTTTGTATCTATCATATATGATGTTTTTTTCTATCTTGATAAAAACTTGATTTTTTAGCCAAATAATAATTTTCACTTATACCTTGATAACGTAGATCTTTTTCAATAATTTTTACTTATATACAAAATAATCCCACAATATTTCTCAACTTATACAAACGCCCCTTATTTTCCTAATACAAACATACAAGTGATAGTTTTTAAGCCACCACATTAATTTTGAACCTACCTCATATATAAAAAGAATTAATTTTTATTATTCGCATTATATTGGGTTTTCCCTAATGAATTTCTTCTTATCTATTTATAGAAAAATCTTTTGTCAATTATTAATTCTTAAAGTATTATAGGAAAAAATCTTTCACAAAAAAGTTAAGAAAGATCTTTGAATATTGGATTCAACTTATCTTTACAACTCTAAAAATGCAACACATCCATTTAATTGTTGTTAATTTAACCCCAATGCCTCAACCCTCCCACCCCTCCCAATTCTGCAGCCCTTCCAATTCTGTAAACCCCAATCGCAGTAAAGAATTCAACTGAAGCTACCGTACCCTTCCAATTCTGCAGCTGGTGAAATTGAATTGCGCCATCTTCATTACCATGGCCATCCATTCGTCTTTCCAATGCTCAGAAGTTTTGGCAGACCATCAGCCGCTTGTTCCAGGTATATATAACCCCACGCTGTTTTCCTTGAAGACGGAGAGTGGGAGTCGGAACCGGCGGAGGCCTCGGTGGTGGCAATGACATTCCCGGCCCCAGTAGGAGGAAACGAATTGGCTGTTTGTCAGAGAAGATACCTGGTCTTGCATTGTCGTCATGTTCACCTTCTGGTTCTTCGGTAACCAACCCTAAATCTTCATCAATTGACTAGATTGTCGTTGATTGGAAAATTGTACTTAGTTTCTGCTCGTTTCTCTGTGCTATATGATTTGATTAGCACACAAGATGCATACAAGGTTAGACTTCTGATGATTAGCAAAAATCGTATCTATGCAGCCTGTGGTGTATGCCCACTCTGATCTACATGTGATTAAAGGCGAGATTCCTTTTTCCAGTCCTTGTGTTGTTGGCCATGAGATAACTGGGGAAGTTGTAGAACTGGGTCCACTGACTGATAGAAGAATTGTTGAAAGGTTATCAAGTTGGCTATATGCTATATCTGTGCAGCTGTGCATCTAAGTATTCGATGTTCTAATTGTGATTATCTTTTCATGAGATACAAGTAATGATCCTGTGTAATTTAGCTTGCAGGTTTCCTGTAGGAACTCATGTTGTTCGAGCTTTTATAATGCCTTGTGGTAGCTGCAACTTCTGTTCAAAGGTTGATAAGTGTGCAATATAAATATCTGTTGATACCATGTATGCTATCACTCGGATGCTAATTCTTTTTCTTTCAACGTGAAAAAGGGCCAAGACGATCTCTGTGAGGATTTCTTTGCATATAACCGAGCTAAAGGAACCCTTTAAGATGGTGAAACACGGCTTTTCCTTCGAAAGAAAGGTATTAAAACTCTTTCATGAGCTGCTGTAGTCATAAAAACAGCTTTTGTATGCTTGTTCCCATTCGTAGAATTATGGTAGCTCAATTTTGTTTAATTTCTTATATCTGAATTTTGATTGATGACCTATCCTATTCTT
Source organism: Polygonum maritimum (assembly GCA_963924305.1). NCBI lineage: Eukaryota > Viridiplantae > Streptophyta > Magnoliopsida > Caryophyllales > Polygonaceae > Polygonum > Polygonum maritimum. The sequence goes on from OZ002735.1 coordinate 1,795,814, forward strand.
TTCATTCCATACTGATTGCGATAAATAGTGGCACTTGATGCATTCCTGGTTTCTTTTTGTGGAGTTTAAGGCTGCACAGCTCAATAGCCAAAAGTCACAAGTTTAGGTTTATTAGTTGATTCTTTACATTGGTGGATTACCGGGAATATTGTATCCTACTTATTGATGAATCGGTTAGTGTAATGATTTCTCATTCTAGCTTTGGCAGATACTGAGTCACAAGTTTAGGTTCATATGCTTTCAACTTCATGTTGGACTGGAGCTCAGCTGGTCAATTTTTTTTAGGATCAGATTCTTGGTTGCCTTAAGATTTGAATTGGTTATAACTTTTCTTAAAAACATTGAGCTCTTTAATCATCAGGGCTATTCTTCATATTTGCATTCCTCAACGCCTTCACATGCTGGTTCAACTTCAAAATTGGTGCCGGAGACAAAGGGCCGGATGCTAGAGGAGATCCAAGAATCCATAACTCATGCCCTGCATTAGGCTTATCTTGCAAAAGTGCAAAACCAAGGTTTTTTTTTATTTTGTTGTTCTTTTTCTTCGTAGATCTGCACAAGAAAGCAGATTCATTTATGTCATGATGGAGTTGGAATTTGAAGATGAGACAATGTAAAGGGCAGCCACATTCTCTTTCGGATCAAAAAATATGTATTTCAAAGTTTGTTTGGTTAAAATCATATCTTACTAACTAATCTCAGTTGATACCCTTCTTCTTGCTTATTTTTTGTCTTGCTAGGCTTGATGGACGACTTGAACAAGGCCTTGAACGTCGGTAAGGACCCGGACCGTTTGTGTACGCTCAGGTCCTTTCTCTCAACCTTGGAAACCCGGATCTTTCCATCTTGATGACCCGTAAAGATCTTCTCGCCTGCCCGCTATCACAATCGCCTTCACGAGCCCGCTAGAGGACTTGAACCCGGCGTAGTCCTTGAGACCCTTCCATACGCGTATGTTCTTGCTATCGGACCCGGTGTAGAGGAAGCCACCAGGCTTGGTGGCTAAGGAGTAGACGTGGCCTTCTTCTCGTACGAGGCTTCCAACGAGGGCGGTTGTGGAGCGTCTTTTCGGTGTGGCCACGGGCTCAGGCAAGAGCCACTCGTTGTTCCAAGGCGATTTCACCATCGGAGATGATCCTCCTCCGTCTTACGTGTCGTCTAGATCGGGATCGGACCACGAGAAGCTGAGGTCGGAGGAGTAGACCGCGCTCGAATGCTTTGGGCTTGGCTTGCCGTGGCTTGAGTTGGTGTTGGCAAACATTTTCTTTTTCCGTTTATTTGAGAGGTCTCACTTTACAATCTATGGTGTTTTAGTATTTAGTGGCTTTTGGTCGTGCTAAATTGGGGAAAAGTGTGAAACAAGGCTTGAGAGGAAGCGTAGGAAATGACATGGTAGCTAGAAGAAGAAGGTAGTGGGCTGTGTATATATAGGTTGAGTGAGACGTACAAGAAAATTTATGAAAGTATAGTATAGTATGTGGATAGCTATGGTTTTCCCCAATATACAGTTGCAACTAAAAAAAATGCACAATTGCAAAATAAAAAATTAAATCAAGCATGTCTACTATGCTCGCACAATTTTTATTGGATCATATATTGTTCTTTTCGAAAACACAATTCATATTCATATAGTTCAAGTAAAGTTGTGTTTGCACATTTAGTAGTATATTACAAACACACTTCGTAATGCATAGGCCTACTAGCCAAACTATAATTATAAATGAAACACGTGACGACTTTCAAATTTAAAAAACAAATACGACTAACACCGGTAATAATTGTCCATTGTAGAAAATAGAAAAAATAATAATAATAATAATAATAATAAATAGTATATAAAAAGAACGAAACCACAACATCCTACACAAACAAGTAACTACCAACTCTACTGCATATATGCTCCTATTAATCCGTAACGGATCACAACTCATTTCTATATAATATTTCGTTCATATCAAACCAAAACCAATTATAAAATAAGCATTAGTCTAAGGGTCTTCATTTATCTTCAAACCAATTATTCTATGCCTGAGGAGTTTAAGGGTCTTCGTTTATCTATAAGCTCATAAAGGTGAGCTATTAAGCATTAGTCTATAATAAACCATGATGATCACATCCTAATCATGCTTATCTATAAGCTCTTGTAAATAATAGTATCCTCTATTCAAGTTTCACGATTTTATATCTTTATCTTATATACTACTAAAACACTACTTTTGTTTAGATTCACAAGTAGTGTGTCGTCTCTGTTCGAGGTTTGATTGGATACTTTATAGAATATTTGTATGAAATTACACTAAAAGTTTAATAAAGTCCACAATGTATTTCATACGCGTATCTTTCTTTATTTCAATTATATAAGTATCTTTTTCATATCTTTTAATATCAATTTTTGAAATTTAATTCTCAATAAAATTATAATCCATCTCTTTAATTCAAGAAACGAACCATATCATACTTCATATGAAATATTTAAATTAACAGATATAAGCTAAATTACTTTCAAAGATAATATCACTATAATTATAAAGGTACAAAATGCTACATTCAAATTTTCAATATAAAACATGTAAATTCAAATTTGTGTTGTGCTCTATGCTTCCTTGCCTTTGTACATTGAAATTTGCGTTGTGCTCAATAAAATTTAATTTTATATTGATCCAATATGATTGCACCCGATTTGTGAGTACAAATATCGAACATTCCTATAAGAAACAAAGTTAAAAAAAGCCCCTGCGTAGTGCGTAGCAGGGACTCATACGCGTCACGCAATGAAAAGTTGTTCGACGGCTTGTGGATGACCACATCAAACCCGACCTCCCCTGCCACCGTTCGGGCCTCGTCTTGGTTCAAGATGACTCGTCTTGGTTAATTCAACCACAAAATTATATAGAAATATTTCAATCTTTTTATTAAAAATATATATAATGCCCGTCCATCGGACGGACCCCGTTGACTAGTTTCCTTAATAAATGTAAATTTGTGGTTTCCTACATTTTTATTAAATTTTATAAACTTTATCAATTGATGAGACATTTTTAGTGTTTACTTTTATATTTAAACTTATGATAGTCGTTATTAATTAATGATAAAAATTATAAGTAAAATATCAATTTATATTCTTATAATCTGATTTTATCAAAATATATAAGTGATTGAAAAAATTATGTCTCTTATATATTTTTTGGGTTATATGAACTTCGAAGCTAATATCACTTTGTTAAAAATAGCATGTCCATACAATAAAACATATATTATATTTACATAAAAATATTTAGTTATAAAATATATAATTTAATTTAGTATTTTTAAGTGAAAGAGTCGTGCATGGCACGATAGGTTAAACTAGTCTACTCTAAAAAATAAGGGATATTCCGTTCGGCACTCTCGAGTTTTTCGTTTTTCCGGATGATACCCAAGTAAAAAACTTATTCCGGGAATACCCCCAAACTCTTGCAAAAGTTCGGCTTGTGCCCTTACTTGTAATTTCTCTTATATTTTACTATATTTCATATTTTTACAATTAAAAAAATATTTTTCTATTTACTAAATTAATAAATCAACGGATATTTCACGTGGTAACCCCGAGGTATTGCTAAATCACAAGGTGTACTAAAGATTGGTATAGTTCATACGATAACCCTAAACTTTATTCCATTTTTATTTTGTACCCAAAACATGAAACTTAATGGTTAACTTAACTGTGCTTCAAAATTTTCTTAAAAAAAGAATTGAAAAAAAGGTTAAAATGCGTTAAATTTGTTAGAAAAAGCAAAGCAGGTTTTTCACATCCCATCCTCAAACCCTGAGGATCGACGTTGTCCTAGACAATCAAAGCTTTCCATCACTATTTGAAGACGATCTTGGAAATGCTTTGTAGACGATCTTGCAAATGCTTTGTTTGCGACATCGACAGAGTGCGCTCATGGTGGTTTTGTCGTTCGAAGAAGATAATTCGATGGTGGCCGACGAACAACAGAAAAGGCGTCGCTGCTCGCTAAACCTAAAATTTGGTTGATGCAATGTTCCTATGATAATCTCGATGTCCAAACTTATACAAAAGCTAAAATATACAGTTTGGAGATCAAATGTTACCAATACAAAACAAACAGGTTAATGGCAGTCCGATCTTACACTTTCTTACACCAGCAAACAATTCCAAAATACAAAAATGTACATATGTACATCAAAACAAACATGTTCATATTGAAGCCTTATGCATTTCAATAATTTGCTCAAAACACCACCTCAAAAGGAATAAGCTCCTTTGTGAGCCTTTCAATCTTTGTTCTCATATTAATCTTGCAAAGGCAAACTCCTTCGTTTTCGCAGGAATAGATGATTAATGAACCGAAATTGTTTTTCGGCTCACTGGTTAAGCCGGATGCTCAACACCGCCTTTTTCTTGTAGAGTAGTTTGGTTTTATAGAGGACAGGATCTTTACCCGTATGCGTAAGGTTGGCTCGGAATCTAAACTAGGTTCTTCTGTCTTTCCCTTCGAAACTTGCTGTAATCCAGAAGCAAGCTTCCATTGACCTTCTCCTTCATGTTTTCCACCAGCCTCGTCAACACCTTCCCATGAAAGAAATCATCGCATTTAGCAGAGTTTAAGATCATTTGCAAAAACCGATGTTTTTTTTTCCTCCGATTTGGATGCTCAGGTTGTGATTGCGAATGAAGAGCTAAGAAACCGAAAAGAACAAGCCCGCTATTAAAAAAAAATCTACTATAAAGCTGGTTTGAAGGGACTAACCGATTCTGAAACATTCCGAACAACATCTTCTGGCAACAGAGCAAACATTTGCGGAAGTATAACATTGATCTTCATCTCTAGTTGACCTTTAAGCCGGCTTCTGGGTCCACGCCTATCGGGATAAAGAGCGCCTTTAACCGCGAGACTGAAATGAGTCGGCTTCACAACATCATCTAGCCCCTGTAGCTCCCATCTGATCTGGCATTCAAAATAAAATCTCGCCTAGATCAGCATTTGAAACCAATCTCAAAGACTAATAATTCTGTTCAATAGAAGACTTACAATGTCAAGCTCGAGGACCTTAGAGACGTCGCGTGGAATTCCCGGAGGGTAGCCTTGCCCTTTCGTTCTACACACCAATCTCATGTCTACCACCGGCCAAACCGTCGTAAAGAAGAAGTTTATCGGTAGCATCTGGATTCTCCATTCTTCCTGAAGATACGAAACCGTTTGAGCTCAAGCTATATACACGTCTCAGAGTTAAGCTGAGTTATGGAGAACATTAAACTTGTGCTAACCAGCAAAAAGTTAGGCTTGATGAAAATGTTCATCCTTTTATCTTTCTCTATTCCATATTGCATATGAAAACATTGGTGAATATATCAGAACTGACCAGTGTGGCCTGATTTCTAGGGTTAGGATAAAACATCTTGAACATTGAACTTGTGCTAACCAGCAAAATTCAGCTATTCATGCCAAAAGATCAAAGCTTTTGTCTTTCATGAATGAAATACATCAGCTATCAATCCTATCATTCACAACACCATAATTTGCAGATACCTTCAAGTCATACTCAGCACCATAATTTGGATTAACAGTATAACTAAAAGCACAGAGTTAAGAGCTAATCAGACCTCGTTAAGCTTCTGGCTTCGTCTCTTGTCCGGAAAAATCGCTTCGAAAACCCTAGGCTTGTTCTCCAAGTACTGATCAAACGAAGCCTAAACCCCCAAACACACAATTTCCACACTAATCAAGGGTCTGATTTCGTAATTTTGTACTAACAAGGGCTTGAAAGATTGAAGAAGTGGATTAATTACCCCATCGATCTCGTACAGAGGAATGTCAGTGTTGATTCGGGAGGAGTAAGTGTTCCGTTTCCCCAATTCGCTCCGGATTTGCTTTACGCCATGGATGAACAGTGTCCGAGTTTGCGAATTGCATCTGGGTTTTAGTTTCAGCTGAAACGGAATTGTGGGGCTTCCGCCGTTTAGGGCTTTGCATTGTGGCAAATTCCAACCCGGAAATTGCCTGTTTAGGGAAAAACTTCTACCTGCAATTTCAGCCATTTTTCCGTTTTTTTTGCCTCAAAAAAGCCTTGGGTTTGGTTTCGTTGGGTGTGGTTCCGATGGGAGAAGATAACAGAGTGGGAAAAAGCGTTTTGATTGCTTGTGGATGCGCCACGTGGCAGGCTTATGGTATGAAATGGAGGTTGCATGTAGTGGAATTTGGTGAGTCATTTGGGTATGTCATCTTTGTCGATACACACTAATGGCAGTACACCCTGGTAATCAAATTCCATTCAAACGATAGGAGGGCGTTCCGTTGTCGTTGCCTGCCTTTGCAAGATTGAGATGGCAGTAAGTTAGAAGCTTATTGATCTAGTGATTGATATAAAATAATATTATATTCAGGAGCGGATCTAGCGGTGTGTTAGGGTCCGTTTCAGTCCATCCTAAAAAAAGGTAAAAAAAGAAAAAAATAGTATATATTTAATATCAATATAGTAAAAATTAAGGCAAATTTAGTGTATATAGTAAAATTTATATTAAATTTAGGGCACCCAAAAAACATTTGATAAAAATATATTGTACGAATTTAGACCATCCAAAAAAAAATTCTATGCTCATCCCTGATAATATTCTGTGTGTGTCGAACCGGTGATCTTTGTGACTGTGTATACTCTTTAAGACTTAAGTGCTTGACTAGATGCCCTTTAAGGTTTAACTGTTTGACTGGATACCCGAAAGCCTATCACTAACTTGAATGAAAAATGCTTAAAGGCTATATATTATGAACAAAAAAAAAAGGATATAGAGATCTCTCATTGGACTAATAGACTTCATGGTAGGTCCTATTCCTTTTGTTTTGTTAATGTCTATTTTACCCGTTTGGGTTATAATTTTTACAATTTTTTTTTCGTTATTTCATAATATTTGTCCACCTTTTTTACTATCAATAATTTTATTCCAAGATTATTGTTGTGCACTATTATACTTTATCCTTATTATCTAATTTTTTTATTATCTATTTATAATTTTTATCTCTATTAGTAACAAAATTACTCTATTCAACCTCATATTTATTACTCCCTCCGTTAAGAAATACATGTCGTTTTAGGATTTGTCTTAAAAATTAAGAACTCAAGTGAATTGACTTATATACCCTCAATCTTAGGAAAATCTTTTATTTTCTAGAATAGATTTAAGTAATTATTTTCAATTGGTGGGGATAATATTTGAAAAATGGTGTTAAAGTATCTAGAATGACAAGTATTTCTTAACAACTCAATCAGCCTAAAACGACAAGTATTTTTTAAGGGAGGGAGTACTTCACATAATCCACTTCTTCATTATAGGCGGTCCCAATACAAATTAAAGGAAATTTTGGAACTCGGCATCTAATAACGGTAGACAGTCTATTTCGTGCTAAACAGACACAATAATGGGAGTATTCTTTTGGTAATAACATTGTCATTTTTTTATGCCATTTGGATCAGTTTTTTTTAGTTTAATCATGTGTTGTCCACTAAAATACGCCTCTCTGCGGTCTGGCGTATGACCGTGTCAACACTCCTCACAGAAGGCAATTTTGCTTCAAATTGACCAGCTAAAACTCTGGAACCTTGGTGTTCTTCAGAAAAGTCTTCAGATTTGCTCCTCTTAGTCGTTCACACCACGGGATAGAAGAACCGATTAACTTGATTAAGCATTTGCATTTGATTCTGTTGTCCTCTTACTCTATCGCCCTCTTTTTGGGAGCAGATTCGTTCGACATCGCAAGGAATCGAATCCGGTGAGTAGTAGTTCTGGAATTTCCATTTCGTTGCTTTTTTTCAGGAGCTTTGCTGTTGTTGAAATTTCGGTGTGCATTTGGGTAAAAAGTAGTGTTCTTTACTTGATCTAAGCTCTCAGCTCCGATTGAGCTTCCCATACTTGTTTTTGTTGCTGTTTCTGAAGTTTCTGTTGGAACTCTGCGCTGCCTTTTGTTCGCCTGCTAGGTGTTCGACGAAATGTCTAAGAGAGTGGAATTTAAGATTTTGGTTAAACCTAATTTAGGTAGTCTTTTGGGTGCAATCCCTGCTGTTGATTGGCTCAATTGAAGAAAGTTTGTTGTTTTTGGTTTGGAGTCAAGGTGTGTTAGCTTGAAAAGTAGGAATTGGATAGAGTTTCGGCAGACAGAGGAACTAGAATCCTGATGTAAATGTAATAACCATACTAAGCTTAAGCACCAGTTTTGATCATGATTTGTGTAGTGTTGCAGTTTTCTTACACACACCAAATTGTTTGCCTGATCCAGTATCAATGTGATCAGAATGTGGTGATTCTTTCAGGATTTCTTTATTCTGCATTCTGTGATTGTTTTGAAAAAGAAGAAATCGCCTTTGGCGGACAAATACGCGTGCAATCAAATCAGGGTACCTTAGCTTGAATCTTGAATACATGAAGTCATTATGTAGTGGCATACTTGAAGGTGCAAATGTGGTCAAGTATTAGACACTAGTCAGCTGAAGTTTCATTATCAATAATGTCTACATTAATCGGGCCGTGTCGTTTTGTGTTTTTTCAAGTGCTTATACACCTATCAAATGAAAATTGTTCCCTCCTGCAGATTGAGCTAAGGATGCCTATCGTAGCCCTACTCCTTAGTGATCGATTCTGTGGCTGATGATCTCTTTGGTGCGGGTACGCGTTGAGGGATGAAAAGAGAAGGCGTGCGTGCTCCTTGACCATTATATAGAATTTTTGCAATGGTTGATTGCTTCAGCTCGAGTTTCCGGCATTCTTCATCGCACCCATCTCAAAAACGCCGTTTGAATTCTCAAGGTGAAAGTTCTGACCTAAACCTTGCAATCACAGATTTCCATTGTAGGCTTTTGTCTCTTTTATCTCACTTGTCTAAGACCTTTGACTCTGTTTACAGATACTTCTGCAGCAAATACACCGAGATCAAACGCTATATCCTCCCCTAATGTGAATTTTTCCATTGAATTTGCTAGGGTGATCCATACTCCTTCCTACACAGAAATATGGGACAAGATCCATCATGTAGAGGAATGGGAGAATGGAGATGTGAACCAGTTTCTTTCAACCATCCTTAGTCCGAATCCGAAACATGTCCAAGAAGTCCTCGGCCATGCTACCTCTAACCCTTACACTCATCACCTCTCAAACTATTTCAACCACACCGAACAAGTCTGCCATCTCCTACTCAAATGGAAACGCGGGGTCCACCATACTCGTTCCCATTACACACCAATCAAGAAGCTCATCGATAATCAACCCGTTGACCCAGATTCCCTTGACCGAGCATGTGAAATCTTCCGTCAGTTTCATTGCATGGAGAATCCATTTCTCTGCCCTGAGTCCCACAACATCAACGGCCTCCATAGCTGTTACTGTCACCTCAAAGAACAAGTAAACGACGAGCGCCTTGATAAGTCAAAACCCGGGGCGTGCACGGGTATGCTTGTATTTGCCGTCACTGCTGCTTCGGTTACTGCTCTTGCTGTGAAAGCTCTGGTGACGGGCTCTTCTTTCCCGTCGATTCCTAAGCTGAAACCGAAAGACCTTGCCCACATTGCGCTGCTTGATATTGCAGCAAAGAGCGCTTTTAGACTACACAACGAGCTACAGACCATCGATAAGCTCGCCTTGTTTTTGCAGGGTAATGTAGAAGGAGATAGGTCAGATGCTCTCTTCGGTGTCAGAGAAAGCCTTCTGATAAGCGACGTGGTTAAGCGGCTTGCGAAGAGCTACCCTAAGATCTGTTTGTTACTTGATGACCTTGAGAAGCATATCTGCCACCTTCTGAATGCCATCAATGGAGCAAGGTCTTCCCTCCTCCATGAGATTCACATGGTTAATCAAAGCTCATAATGTAACAAGCCACAGAGTTAGATCTTTCTTTACACTTCAATCATGTCGTTCATTGTATTGCGCTCTTGTTGTAGTTGTAAATCTTGAAGTAGTTTTGTAACTTGTAATACTGTATCATTGTATTCCCCTCTTCTGTGTTTTGTAATTGCTATAATTTTGCATTTATTCAGTAGATTTTTTCAGTGCAACGAAAACAATGACCTAGTGTAATTCCCTGCCCCTCACGGGGAATTCGGGGGGTCAAGATGGGGCACCCTCACTAAACGCAGAGGGGACGTCCAAAAGACCAGCGAAATAGCTCTCAAAGCGCCCACAACACACAAATAGAGCAAGGCAAAAGACACCACAAAACCAAACAAAACAAAATACACCCTACAAAACCAAAAACCAAAGCTAGCCCGTCTCTAAACCAAAAACCAAAGCTTGTCGGTCTGAACAGGGTCTAAGCTAGCCAGTCTCAAGACCAAAAGCCAAAGCTAGACGGTCTGAACAGAGTCTAGCCATCCATCGCGCTAGATTTTTTCAATGCATTTATGCAAATTATAAATCCATAATTTTCATAATGTTCATGTCAGAGGCTCAGAGCCATGGTCTATGCAAATTGTACAAAATCAGTTGCACACTTGCACCAAAAAAAAATCTAAAAAGGCCAACAATTTTGAGCTCTACACTAAAAACAAAAACGAAAACGGCGACGTTTAAGGGAAACAACAAGGAAAACAGAAAGAGTGGAGAGAAACAGGCACATTTTCTACCTGTCTCGTGTAGCGCCAGCGAGATCTGGCGATCAAATATTTCTTCCCCAACAAGATCTGAAATGGGAAGAAGAAAGAAGAATTTCTGACACATTCTCTTTTTTTCCGATTCTGAAATTTTTGCAGAACAAGGGAGGTTAGGTTAAGTTTAATCGGAAGCCGATTCTAACTACAATCCCCTGTCTCTTCTTCTTCTTCGTCTTTTCAAATCCCTCTCTAATGGATATCAATTCGAGAGAAATAGGCCCCAATTTGCACTAGTATATACCTCTTTTAGATTATTATAATGATTTATGACTGCTCCTGAGATCTCTCTCTAGATTTGATTGCTTTTCTGCGCCTTTCGATCGGCCAATTTAAGCTCCGTTCTCAGGTGAGACTTTTTAGGGTTTGTGCGATCCACATTTTCATGTATGAATTTGCATTGCTGTGTTTAATCAATTGTGAGCCTTTCGGATTTGTTTCCGTTTGACCTAAGGCTGATTTGATTTATGGACATGATTTGTCAATAATTATCCAGATTTTAATGCCTGATTTTCTCTCGACTGTCATTATCAGTTTGGTGCATTAGTTTATACTGAAACATTGAATCATTCAATACCTCGTTGCTTTAATTTCTTCTCTAACAAGGAAACAATAAGCGTCCTCTATTTTTACAGTTTTTTTTTTTTATCCTTTTTGAACTTGACTTTGATATTCTAAGATTCCTTTTCTGTATCTGGTTCTGCCTGAATTAGTTAAAACTCACTATAGCTTTCATTGTTTATCAAGGGCTTTCTGAGTCAATTGATTCCATTGTTCGCCGTGTTGGGGGTTTCAGTATTCACTTTTTCGTCTACCCTCTTTTAGTTTAGGTCTTTCGTAGTTGTCAGCTAATCATTCACTTTGTTGTATGTGCAGACGAATCACACGCTTTTGAAGGTTTGTTTTCTCAAGAGTTTGTTGAATTGGGTCCCATTGCCTACTTCTGTCTCTTCTTTCTACTATGATTGTTCTGAGAAAGCGGCAAATTCGGGCCCTATATATCACACTTGATCTGTCCTAGCCCTACCATTCATTGTCTTTGTTGTGTTGTTAGTATTATGAATGCCATCTCTTAATCCAGACAGCCCTTGATTAGAGTCCTTATCAGCTAATCTTCATAGTAGCTTCCTTTTGTATGCATAATTGGAAGATTTTTTCCAGTTCATTGGGTACTTATTCTTTCTTGCACTCTCTCTCTTGTAATATGAGATTGAATTTGAGAGAGGACTGATTATTGAGATTGTCCTTTGATGATGAGCTCTTTGGTTTTGCTCTTCAATTTGCAGGTTTTGATCACACAGCATAGCTTCTCATGAGACGGGGATTTGCCAACTTACCCCTGATTGAACAATAGTAAGTTAGTTGTATTGATTATAGTTTGTATGAAACTGTGCTTTGGTCAATGAGATATGATAATGCATTACGTTCTGTCGTTTTCTATATCTTTACGTACCAATTGTGCCTGTTAGAGGGTACTAATAAGGTTCTTTTCTATAGGTTGGCGTTTTGTGGATCAATTTAGCTGCTGTTCAAAACTTGTCACTGAAAGTTTCAAGAATGGGGGGTTGCTACTCTAGACCATCTACTCGTATTAGATCACTAAGGAGGAATCCTCACCGATCTACTAGACATCGCAAAAAGGCCTCAGAGCTCTCTCCTCATGGAGCTGCATCACAAAATAGTCAGGTAGGGACTGTTGTTCCTGATATTTCTTTTAATGAATTTGTTCAATTGGACTTCGAAAAGGGTGAAACAACTACCTGTCATAGATCAGAGGTGGCTAATGCATTCCTTCTCACTCAATTTCAGTGGCAGCATAGTCAACGCGACGCTAAAGGTGCATATTTTCCCCTTTCACTCCCATTTGTTAGAACTTGAAGTCATTCTAATCTGGTATGACTAGATAATAAGTTTGTCTTAATGAATTCTTCACATTCAGTGAGTGATGCTAGGTTGACGTTGCTGGGAAAGTGCTTTCAGACATATTTTCTTCTTAGAAATTTGACATACTAGGCCATTCTAGTAGATCACTTACTAGATCATATATGGCATGTGGGTATTTCTTGTTTCAGGTACAAGCGAAGATGATGCATGGTTTGACACAGTCAGTATACTAGAGTCTGAGTCAGATGACGATTTCAGTAGTGTGTATGGAGGTAATGAGATTTAGTATGTGTGTTAGTTTGATGTTTGTTTAAGGCCACAATTACGAGATCATTTAGCGGATTGATAACTACCGAGCTCTCCTTTCACGGTGTCAAAATAATATCGAATTCTCTTTATCTTGTATGTGTCCAGACGGTTTGCCTACCACGGGGAATCAAATTGGTGCAGTTGCAAGTGGCCAGTATGAAGCTGGATCAGGCTTTGTGGAAAGTGGTCGTAAGTACCATGAATACTATGGAAGTTTTTTGACAAGAGATGGATATAATGCCTTAAGTTTTTTCCCTCCAAAGTTGATTGTTGAATTTAAATCAAAATTATCTCATTCAGGGAAAAGTGATGAGATCGGCACCAAGAGGAAACAAAGTTTAGATCGTAATATTGGGAGTTTTAATTCTTTGAGAGAGGAGAAGGGTGATTCTGAGAAGAGCATCCTCAAATCAGGACTACGTCGTTTGGTTACCTCGATGAGTTTTAATGATAAGAACGTTCCATCAAGTAATGGAGTCCAAACACCAAGAATGAAATCTGGAGTAATCAGGCTGTCATTCAAAAGGAGATCTTGTGATGGAGAAGAGACTGGTGAGCATTCTAACTTTCCAAATAATTGGCTCTACTACAAAGATATAACCGTTACAGATAACGATTGACATCCACTTATTGAATCCGCTAGACATTGCTATAAGTTCAAACAGCTTATTTACCAAGAACATCACTTCAAGCAGGGGAACTTTCTTTGTATACCTGTTGAAGCCATTTATTATGTCCTTTAATGTTGGACAAGTTTTTTTCAATCTTTTATGTATTTAGTTGATACGCTGTTATCTACTAATTTGTGCTGTTTCAGACTCACATGTCATGTTACATGCTGTTATCTAATAATTTGTGCATTTGGCTCCGAAACACATGTCATGTTATGAGTTGGCAATCTGTTAGTGCTATAGTGGGTGATTTATAGATAATAGCTAGATTTAATAGTAAATATAAGGTGACTAATGGCTGTTTAATATTGTCTAGGTGCTGCTTCAAAAAGATTCTTGTATCGTCCTAGAGCGGGGCTGCGGATTCCTTGTTCAATAGGAGAAAAACTCACTGCAGGATCTTGGGGGGAGATTTTACCCTCAAAATTTAAACTTCGTGGGGAGAATTACTTCAAGTAATTATTATATACCATGTCCATAGATGATTTGGAAGTCATGTTGTAAGGATTTCTTTCATGTTCATTGAGAAGGCATTAAATTGTTGATGTCACTGGCTACAGGGACAAGCGGAAATCACCAGCTCCCGATCAGGTCCCTTATAACCCAGTTGGTGCTGACTTATTTGTTTGCCAGAAAAAGATTAATCACATAGCTCGGCATCTTGAGCTTCCATCTGCAAAAGCTGGTGGAAAAGTTCCCTCACTCTTAGTTGTTAACATTCAGGTAAGTCAGTTTCTGTTATTCTCTTCTTTTCCCGTGTTAGAACCTCAGTTCGTTGTAATTATGATTTTTATATCGTTGTGCAATATTTGCAGTTGCCTACATATCCTGCTCCGATGTTCATCGGAGAAGGTGATGGTGAAGGACTTTCTCTTGTCCTCTATTTCAAACTTTCAGAAAGTTTTGAAAATGATTTATCACCCCGTTACCGAGAAAGCCTGCAGGTATATTACCTTGCCTATATTCACATCTCTGTCCTTCCTTTATTTATTAGGTAGAAACGACCTCAGAGTGACACAAATGTAATTGCATACTATCTTTATAAAGAAATTGCAATTGAAAGAACGTACAAATGTAAAATGTATGCCTAGTAAGATAATACAGGCCGTTCACTGACAACCCGACATTCTCACAGACTTCTTATAGTACCATCGACTTTTATTAGGAGCTTTATATCTGATGAGAACCAAAGAATCTTCTTGAAAAAACTATTATGCAGTGATACCAGTACCAGTGTACACTCCTGTAAACTTATAGGGATTCTTTAAACATCAAAGAGAGAATATCTGCACGGATCAGTTTCATTTGCCCTATTAAAACTGAATTAGGCAGTGAACACTGAACAGTATCCCCTATAATTTTTGAGATCAGATATTGTAAAATCAGGGAGCTTAGTAGACTCATTAATTTTCTTGCAATTTGAAATCAAATGAGCAAGTGTTTTTTGTTTTCTTTGTGTCTACCTTGTGCTTCATTGCACGAGAGGAGGCTAAAATTATTGCTTGTTGAAATGGTTCTACAATGTGCCAGAAATTTTGTAATGATGATACGGAGAAGGTTAAGGGATTCACAAAGGAAAGTTCTGTTCCTTTCAGAGAGAGGTTGAAGATTATTGCTGGAGTGGTTAATCCAGAAGAACTTTCATTGAGTTCCACGGAGAAGAAACTTGTACAGGCTTACAATGAAAAGCCTGTACTTTCTCGGCCTCAGCACAATTTTTTTCGGGTAAAGACCAACCATCTTTTTCTGTAACAATGTTTGGAATCTTGGGCTAAAATACGTTCATTGAGTTCAGCTTCATGCCCAAATCAAACTCGTAGTATGGTAGTAACTGCCTAATTTTGACTGGTTTAGAAATTTCTCAAGTTTTGAAGCATTGAAAGATATGAACCGAAACTGGCTTATTTAGTGGATAAATTATTGAAGTCTGTTTTTATGGTATTTGACTTCAGGGTGACACTTACTTGGAAATAGACCTGGATGTTCACCGTTTCAGTTATATTTCCCGGAAGGGATTAGAATCGTTTCGAGAACGTCTTAAAAATGGAGTGCTCGACCTTGGTTTAACCATCCAGGTATTTATTAATTTCAAGTATTTGGAATTTTGAAGTACATGCATTTCATATGCATATCATCCATGAGTCTTTGTTAGCAAAAGACTGATGATTTAGTATGACAATAATGGCATTTTAATGCCTATTTGTAGAACCATATTTGAAATCTGCTAAAAGTATGATTCAAGCCTATCAGGGCTGTGATTATGACCCCATTGTTTTGTATTTCGGCCACTTTCGTGTAAACGTGTTCTTGCTATCTTTTCTTACAGGCACAAAAGCCAGAAGAGTTGCCAGAGCAGATGCTTTGTTGCATGAGATTGAACAAGATTGATTTTGTTAATCATGGCCAAATACCCACCATCATGCCTGTTGAAGATGAATGATCAGATTTTTTTTTATCATCCACTCGGCTCGGTCAATCTGCACAGAAGGAATCAACATGGTACATTCATGAATAATCTCTCAAATTTGATATGTTGTAGCATAACTATCAAGAGCTCTTACAGAACTGAAACCCACAGGAATCTTCTTTCTCAGTTGATGTGGTGCATCTTTGCAATATACAGAAAGTGCATTCAAATATGAATTGCAAAGATGCAAAAACCATGTCACAGATGGAGTTTGTTCAGTCTGATAAGAGCATTTCTCACCTTTTTGTTGGCTAAAGTTATATATGATTTGAATTGTAAAATGTTACCAGATCTCTCATTATTGGACAACTGAGATCTTTGTAGCTTGTTATTTGTCCATACGAGAAAAACATGTAAAATTCGACCTATATTATGGACTACAATGGGTAAATGATGGAATCTAAATTTTGGTTTCATATTTTCATCTCATGCTTGCTTAGGGTATTTTATAAATATGTTTATAATGTAATTGGGTGGTAATCACTAATCAAAGCAGTTTATAAAGTGAAAATGTGATGTTAAAAAGGCTTTTATAATTTACGGTGAACTTTTTAACCATTCTCTAAGCTTTGTAGAATTTTTCTACGTCTTAACCACTTGAACCTACGTTTCTTATAATTTGTAAAAACAAAGATTTTGACTGACCATAAGTTGCTACCTGTATTATTAGCCAATCCTCTGGTTAACTGTAGTTTGGCCTTTGTTTATAGGAAAATATTTCAAGATAGAAAACATTTGAACCGATATTGCTAAACAGAAGTAAACCAACATATCATTCATAAGTGGACTAAGTCACTAGTTTTGGCTTTAGAATTAGCAAATTCATTGAGTTTCCATGGTTTGTATCTTTTTACAAAGCGACCCTTTGACACCCTAAAGCTTGTCTTAGAAGGAAAACTTAAAATAAAACAAAACCAACTGAAAAATTATATCAGCACACATCAAGCGTCAAAATACAAACTGTATTGTTTACAGAAGGCATCAAAATACATGCCTACAGAATTACAGCTAATTGTACAACAAAACAACTGTTAGCCTTTTCTCTCTAGCTCACACAAAACACACACACATACACAACTTTCCTGTCTTCTTCTTCATCATCATCTTCACCTTATTGATCTTTCAGTACAGAAGCTACAGCTTGAAAGCCCCAAAATTCCTCCTTCAAAGGCTTTCTATGTACATTATACAAGCAACACACCGCCCGAGCAAAACCCAGATTATGCTTTACAAAGCAAATCAAGAAACAAAGAAGAGACAAAAATTCAGACATTATGTTGCTCCTCTTTCAGCCTGAGGAAAGCAACTGGCCCTTGGCCTTTATGATCATAATCCTTATCGGGCGAAGAATTCTGCCCTGCTGTTGCTCTGTTGTTGTGTAATCCTGTCGCCTGTTGAGCAGCTTTGCCGCCACTGTTTCTACCTACAGGAATGTCATGGTTGTGTTTCCCCTCATAAGTTGTTATTACAGCCTCCATATCTGTTGAAGACCTCTCAACATGCTTACGGACTCCGCATCCGGCGGTAGTGCACTTGTAATAGCTCCTGAAAGAGAGAGCAAGTTTTGAATTCATGTTTAGAAGACTTGCTTATGGCTAATCTAAAGCAAAATTAGTAAAGTAAGATATCTTGTTTTAGTCAATTTCATGTCCTTTTGAAGGAGTCAAAAAGGAAAGAACTCTTGGAGGTAGGAGTAGAAAATTTTGACCTTGTTATTTTTTGGACTCTAAAAGGGAAGAAATTTTGATGGTATGTAGTGTAGCACTTTTAAACCTTACAATGTCAATTTCAAAACAGTTGGGTAATCAATGTGAGATGGACCCATTTCTTTAAGCCTTAGTACTATAATGTACTACTAATATATTCAAAACCTAATTATTTACCTTGGATTGGTATTGCCCTTCACCACTTTCTGCCCATACTTACGCCATCTGTATCCATCATCTAGTAGATCAACTTGGCTTCTTGTCTGCACAATGATTTTAGGCTCAGTCACCGTCTTCTGCGACAGCCCGGCCTCAGATGTCCCAGCTCCCACGTTTCTGCTGACACAATGATGCTCAAATCATTTAAATCAATGATGTAGAAAAGAAAAGCAAATCCACATATCCAGTAAACTCATCAATGTCATACATACACAAATGCATTCCATATATACCTTCTTTTCACATTAGGCTCATCGTCGTCGTCATTCTCTTCAAATCCTTGATACCCATCACCGGATTCCTCACTATCACTCGGCCCGTGCAACTGAATAGACGTTGCTTGGGCCGAGCCTTCGTCCCCTCCCACCACAGCATGCCCAAGAAGGGTTCCACTCGACCACTGAGAGTCACTATCAGCACCGCTGTTATTTCTACCTCTTTTTGCAGGCTTTGGTGGTTCATGGTCATGCTGGCCCTTATAAATGATCTCGGTTATTTGCCCGTGCTTTGACCTCTCCACTTTCTTCTTAACCGGGCAGCTCGAATGTGTGCACCTGTAATAACTCCTCGGATACTCACTCCCCTTGACTTGCTTCTGCCCGTATTTCCTCCAGTTGTAACCGTCATCAGCAGGCTTATCCACCGCAGCAGGAAGCGGAACATTGACCCTCCTATCAGCAAGAGCATCCCGAGGCGGATCTGACTTCCTTTGCTTGTTAGGCTCAGAAATTGAGAGTTTTATGGTATGATCTTGTGATGATGGTGCGTTGAAAATGAAGGATTGGTGATTCGCCATCATTTGGTCCATGGAAGTCATTGCTGATGAAGAAGACGGATATGGGGATTGGGAAAGTGCAGCCTGTGCTGTAACTTGTACTAGCGCCTGCTGGTGACTGATGCCGAAAGGGCTCTGCACAGATAACCTAATTTAGTTGTTGTACAAGCATCTAAAATTAAGTGCAGATTCAATCCAGAATGCAAAATTGACAAGCCATTATGCAAGGAACAATTCAATCTATGCAAAGAAACAACAATCTATGGTCAACGGACGTGGAGATCAGTCCAGTAGTATGCGTCAACAGAGGGTTGAGAGAAACTGTCACGGAGACAGCCCTCAAAAAATTCTCTCTGCTCTCACTCGGAATCGAATACGGGCCATTAAATCCCTTTCTGAAGTCTATAAGGCCTTCAATGCATCAATTCAAGAGTCATCAGCAAACAAATAAATGTTGCAAAGTATTGATTGATTATTATTGAGGATCAATACAAAAGTGCAAATATCTCAATTCAACTCTCAATTGCTTCTCCAAGACTCAGATTGAATGAATTCAGCAATCAGAAGAAAAAAAACTGAAACTAGTCAACAAAGGGAGCACCACAACTCAAAATTTGTCGGTAAAAGCAAAAAAGGAGGAAAGGAAGCCAGACTTCCAGAGGAAGTCAACTCAGAAAATTACCAAAGCTGAAGCAAAGAAACCGGCGCCGGGGGAGTTGAGGAAGGCGGAGGGAGTAAAACCGGGGGAAATCGCCATCGGGAACAACGGAGACACCGGAGTCTGAACCGGAACCATCAAATCGGCCGGCCGATTCTGCTTAAACCCTAGGCCAGAGCCAGAGCCGCTACTTCCGCCTTCCGAACGATCGGAGCCGTCGCCGATGAGGCTCGGCGTGCCGGAGAGGGCCGACGGAGAGGCCATGGCGCCGGCGAGGAGCTGAGAGAAGGAGCCACGGAAATCGGCGCCGAAATCGGGATTGTCGGCGAAGAAGCTGTTGACGATCGCCGTCATGGGGCTAGGGGTAAGGCCGGCCGTGGAGAAGGCCTCTGATGGAGGGCGGGGCGGGGGGATGGTTATGGAAGGGCGATTAGGCGCGGAAATCCTGTCCTTGGAGTCCGCCATGGATAGCTCCAATTTTGAGCTTTTTGAAATCTGGTTTTCTGTAGATGACTCGTGTATGAAGGTACAGAGCAAGTTGGGTGGGAAGGAAAAGAAAGGTTGGTTGTTTGGGAAATGAACAAATTGGCTTTTTATTTTTGAAATAAATAGATAAAGGGAAAGTTTATTGCACAAAAGTCAAAACTGCCTACTGTATTTTATTGTTTGTGCGATAAAAACGTCTTTTTTATTTTAAACACATAAAATGATCGGATAAAATGAGTTTTTTTTAGTAGAAAGGTATAAATGCTCAAATGAGTTTATTACAAAAGAAAGTTTAAATTGTCAGTATAATTCAAATAGAAATATATTGATAAAATTGAATTTTTTAATTAATAAAATAATGATATCATACAGTTGGATAAAAACCTAGAAACAGGTTGACCCCCACACCCTTCTAGATGCAAAAATTCAATCTATGAAAAACAAAAGTATCACTCTTAACATTGTTAAATTAACTACTGTAATAGCTAGAAACTTAATACACGAGAGCGTGTCTAAAACCTTCTTCTCAAATTCCCCAAATATAGTAAACGAAGGAGATAAATTTATATACGTGCTACTCATATTTAGTTTCATAATTCATCCTCACATTTTGATAAAACTGTTTAAAGATAAAGGGTGTTTTTTTATATAGATAGCAAAATTTATATTGATGAATTGAGGTGTGCCCACTTGCAAGTGCAAGAGACAGTTGTATATGAAAGCAGAAAGCAACTAGGAGGGCCAATTGATCTGATTGGATAAACCTTTCGATTCAATCCGAAAAAAGGTCTAGTGTGTTTGCTTTGAAGTAAATGTCATTGTCTGTATTCAATTCGGATGACTAACATGCAACAATCTATAAGTGATATACACTCTATGTTACCAAAACTTTTAGTATGGTAACGTTTTTTCTTCTCATGAAATTAAGGAGATCCTTTATTAATGTATGATCGCGAAAATGTTATGTCTTTTCGTATACTTCGTTTTCATTTTTTTGGATTTTGTTTTCATTTGAAAGTATAAAAAGTAATATAATAAATTAGTGATTGGTTAATATGGGTCGATGAGCATCAATCTGATGTGACAATCTATTTTCTTTTTGTACGAAATAAAAATGTACGTTAAAGTTAAAAAGTTATTAAATGTACGTGAATTAATATTGGATTTAAAAAGTTAAAGTCCAAATAACTACATATTAAACGCGTTTTTCCAATGTATGTCATTGTTCATCGATACACATTAATTAAGTAATAAAAATAAAAATCAAATTATTTTCTAATGGAAAGTAGGAAAACCATAATAAAAAACAAAGCAAAATGATAAATTCTTTTTTTCCCAATGTATGTTATTGTTCATAGATACACGTTAATTGAGATATAAAACAAAATCAAATTATTTTCTAAATGAAAAATAGGAAAACCCTAATTAAAAAACAAAGCAAAATGATAAAATAGAATTTTTTGAAAAATATGTCACATTATTAGAAAATTCCTTGTTAATCCAATTTTATTTTTCCTTGAGCGCAAAAGTTAATACTCCCTCCGTTTCACAATAAGTATCGTTTTAGCTCTTAACACAGTTTTTAAGAAAAGTAATCATTCACTTTAAACTTACAACTTTTTTTTAATCTTACCACTCATTACATTTTTTAGGCCAATGAATGAACAACTTTAGTCAACAAATACACTTTCCAATAAAAATTATCATTATTCACCCCTAATAAATCACTTTGAAAACCTAAAACGACACATATTATGAAACAAATTTTAAGTGCTAAAACGACACTTATTGTGAAACGGAGGGAGTATTAATGAAGTGAAAAGGCAAAGGGCAATTAATAGACGAGGTAATTACCTTATGAGGAGGCAATGAGCACGTGCGGCCAAGTAAGTTCAAAAAGTGAGCCCATCACAAATTAAATGATTTGTTTCAAATTGCTTGGTTACCACAACAACTCACCAATTTGTATCACAAATTGCTTGTTTCAAATTTTGTCGAGTTTATTTAAATGAAATGGATCAATGATTCGTAGTACCAAATTGTATAATAATAAAAATACATTCATTATTTTAAGTGTACATCATATGATGTAGATGACGGCCACCATTAGCAACTTTCTTCCTTCACGTCTATCTAAAATTAAATATCGTAGAAGATACCGCCCACTTGTTTTATTATAAAATGTTTAATAACACGAGAAAATATCTTCAACTTATTGGAAGTCATGTATCTTAGGATTAAGTTCATTGTAAATGTAAATTGTCATCAACCAATTCATATCAATGCTTTGAGATGAGTTATGTTATCCATAATCACTGCCCTTACCCACTCAAGTGATTAAGCTTCTATAAATGAAGGTTTCAGTTTGATTCTTACATGTAGCGTTTATGACCAAAAATATAACAGGATTTGTCATATGTACAACAATAGTGAATGATGTAAAGTAGGTAAGTTATTCATATGTGTTTCAAGGAATAACGAAGAAAACAAAGAGCGATATTAGAAGTTACTGTGAACAACAAAGGGTATAAGTAATTAAGGATCGGAGTTTCATGGAACATTGAGATAAAAAGTGCAACAAGACAGGTTTGTGAGTGGTTATGGAAAACACGAAGATATGTCAAATATGAGTGAAGATATAATTACTAATAACCATGTGTAAATTTTTCTTTCTCTCTCTGTACGTTTCTGTTGAGAAGGCTGACAGAAGCGTACAGGGAGAGAAAGAAAAATTTGCACATGGTGTTCGTAGATATAGAGAAGGCCTACGACAGGGTTCCTAGAAAGTTGATTTGGGATTTGCTTAGAAGCTAAGGGAGTTTCAGAGACTGTTATCAGAATCATTCGGGATATGTATGAGGGATCGAGGACGAGTGTCTGTACTCTAGGTGGTGATACAGAGTATTTTGAGGTGAGTATGGGTCTTCATCAAGGGTCAACTCTGAGCCCCTTTCTGTTCACGCTAGTGCTGGATGTTCTAACTAGGGATATTCAGGTAGAGATTCCGAGGTGTATGTTGTTTGCAGATGATATCGTGCTGGTGGAGGATTCCAGAGCTGAAGTTAATAGCAAACTGGATACTTGGAGGGAGAGACTAGAATCTAAGGGGTTTAGACTGAGTCGATCCAAGACAGAATATGTCGATTTCCTTTTTGGGCAGGAAATTGAGCCTAGGAGTGAGGTTCAGCTGGGAGGGGAGACCATTGCGCAGAAGGATAAGTTTAAGTATCTGGGTTCAGTTCTGCAGAGTGATGGTTGTATTGATGAGGATGTTAGGTCGCGTAATCAAAGAGGGTGGCAAAAGTGGAGGGCAGCTTCAGGGGTTTTATGTGATAAGAAGGTTCCTCTCAAGCTTAAGGGAAAGTTACGTTCTACAGATCTGTTATAAGGTCTGCAATTCTCTATGGAGCAGAATGTTGGCCGACGACTAAGGCTCAGGAGCAGAAACTTGCAGTCGCAAAGATGAGGATGCTTAGGTGGATGTGTGGACACACGAAGATGGACAGGATTAGGAATGAAGAAATTAGAGGCAAGCTTGGGGTGGCTAGTATAGGGGACAAACTGCGGGAAGCAAGACTGCGTTGGTTCGGCCATGTCCAGAGGCGGAGCCCAGACGCAATAGTTAGGAGATGCGAGCGTTTGGATTTAGGGGCTTGCCGGAGGGGTAGAGGCCGTCCGAAGAAGCGTTGGATGGACAGCATAAAACAGGATTTCAGGCTTTTAGGGATTTCAGAGGAGTTGGCACAATGCAGAAAGAGTTGGAGGGAGAAGATCAGTCTAGTAGACAGCTAGTCAGCTTTCTGGTGGAGCCAAGTGGAGTCGTCCGTTCTTTTGTTGGCCGTCAGTTTCTCGCTCTGTAGGCTTGCTTATGTATAGCATTTTTATAGCTTACTCTTTCTTTTCTTGATTAGTTTTCTTTCTTCATCTTCTAGTCTTAGTAGTAGTTTTGGTTAGTTGTTGGTTTCTAAACTCTTTATAGTAGGTTGTTGAGTGGGCCGGTCTTTGTCTTTTGGGTCATTTTTTGGGCGCATTTCATCTAGGTTTGGAATGCCCCCGCCCTAACCCCCCAGATCCTGCTTTTGCGGGAGGCACTGGATATATGTTGTTGTTGTTGTACTTCAAGGAGTTGAATAATACAAATTGTAGTTTTATGGATGGACTTATGCTTATGCATGTTTAGGTAATTAGACTTCGAGAGGACATGTATTGGAGATCTAGAGCAAGATATGATAAGGATAGAATATTGTAATTCTAGCAAGAAAATATTGTGCATATATTTTAGTTAGAATATGTGATATTTTCCTTGTACTCCAAGGAGTATTCCTGTACGTGTATATAAACTCATTGAAGCTAATGGAAAGGTTAACAAGTCTTCTCCTAATTACTCTCTCAAATATTTACATGGTATCACGCCAAACCGATCCCAAACCCTAAAACATCTTCTTCTTTCCCCAACTCATCCCTCACCATGTCTGGAGAAGTCATCACCGACCCCCTTACTGGCGACAAGAACACCTCTAGCGGTCTCCTTGCTGCAGCTTCCGGTGATGGCAAATTCACCATTCACTTCCCTAATCTGGCTGTCCGTCTTGATCGGACAAATTACACCCTCTGGCGTCATTCAATACGCTCCTCTCTTATAGCGTATAAACTTGACAGCTTTCTTGATGCTTCCAGCACTCCACCGGCGTTGATTCCGGATGAATCCAATCCTGATGCCACGAAGCCCAAATTGGTCACGAACCCGGCGTTCGAGGTATGGGAACAAAAAGATCGCTTGATTCTTCTTTGGCTTCAGTCGACCCTGACGACACCGCTCCTCACTCATGCTACTCGGGCACAATCCACTCATGAGGCCTGGAGTATCTTCGAGCGGATGTTTTTCGCACAAAACAGGGCTCGCACCATGCACTTTAAGCAACAGATGCAGTCGCTTCAAAAGGGCTCCTTGTCTATGCTCGAGTATGTCGAGAAAAAGCGGGCCTTCTCGGACTCCTTGGCTGAATGCTCATACGTCGTCTCGGACATGGATCTTATTGAATGCATCCTCCATGGTCTTGACGCCTCATATGCGGCATTCAAGACGTCCTTTAGCATGCAACGTGACCCGATATCGTCGGACGAGCTATTTGGTCTTCTATTGCAGGAAGAGGAGCGCATAAACTCTCAGACCTCGTCGCTTACTGATGCGTCGAGCCTCTCTGCAAACACAGCTAGTCGCACCTCTAAACCTTCAGCGAAGTCCTCCGACGATGCAGCGTCGGACACCGGCTCTCGGGCGCAGCTGTAATGCCAAATCTGCTAGAAACCAAACCATGATGCTATTAATTGTTGGAGCAGGTTTGATGCGACTGCCTTCCCTCCCACAAAGCCTCCCTGTCGTCAAAACAAACAGGGTCGTCGCTCTGCCGGGCCGCCACAGCAACAGTACCAGGGACGTGATGTTCTGCCAACTCCGCAGCAAGCTCCGTCTTACCCTCGGCAGGCCTACATCACCAATCCACCCTCCTCTTTGGTGGACCCGCAGTGGTACTTCGATTCCGGGGCAACGAACCATGTAACCTCTGATTTCGGTAATCTCTCTGTTCATTCCGATTACAATGGCAATGATGGCTTGCAAATTGGAAATGGTATGTCTCTTCCCATAACTCATATTGGCAACACTACTTTACCTGCACATCCCACTCCTGTTAAACTTTCTAACATTCTTTTTGTTCCTCAAATAAGCAAAAACCTTCTCAGTATTTCTCAACTTACCAAAGACAACAATGCTTATGTAGTTTTCTTTCCCACTTGTTGTTATGTGAAGGATCTGCAGGGCAGGACTCTTTTAAAAGGAACCGTTGAGAACGGGCTCTACCATCTTCACCCTCCGTCACCGACCACCTCTTCCCCTCGTGTGTACCTTGGTGAGCGAGCCAGCCTACAGACGTGGCATGAGAGACTTGGTCATCCCAATGAATCTGTTTTACGTAGCTTAGTTTCTAAATTTCAGTTGCCTATTTCTTCTACTAAACTTCCCACTGTTTGTGCTTCATGTCAACTTGGTAAAAGTCATAGACTTCCTCTTAAAATTGCTCATGACTCTAGCATAGCTCCTTTTGACATTGTTTACTCGGATGTTTGGGGACCTTCCCCGGTTTCTTCATTTTATGGTAGTACTTATTTTCTTATCTTTGTTGATGATTGCACCAAGTTTGTTTGGATTTACTTCATGACTCAAAAATCTAAAGTGCTTGAACTTTTGCAGTTATTTCATAAGATGATTGAAACTCAATTTTCCATGAAAATCAAACAGCTTCAATCGGATTGGGGAGGGGAATATAGGAACGTGTCCACCTATCTTCAAAAACAAGGCATAATCCATCGCGTGTCCTGTCCCCATACCCAGTCTCAAAATGGAGCTGCGGAACGACGTCATAGAATCATTGTTGAAAAAGGTCTAGCCTTACTTGCTCATGCTAATTTACCTACAACATTTTGGGAACATGCTTTTCACACTGCAGTTTATTTGCATAACAGAACAATAACACCCATTCTTCATAACAAATCTCCTTTTGAAGCATTATATGGAAAACCACCAGATTATTCACTCCTAAAATCTTTTGGTTGTCTTTGTTTTCCTTTTCTTCGACCTTATAACTCCAACAAACTTGAATTTCGCTCTTCTCCATGCATATTCATAGGATATAGCTCTAAACATAAGGGTTATCTTTGCTTACATGTGCCATCTAATAGAGTGTATATTGCAAGACATGTTATTT
Organism: Polygonum maritimum; assembly: GCA_963924305.1. Lineage (NCBI taxonomy): Eukaryota > Viridiplantae > Streptophyta > Magnoliopsida > Caryophyllales > Polygonaceae > Polygonum > Polygonum maritimum. The sequence goes on from OZ002735.1 coordinate 1,822,385, forward strand.
TTGATGAAACTAGCTACCCTTTCACTGACCACTCTCGTGCCACCTCTGCACCACCGCCAGTATCTCTTCCAAGCGTCCCAACACACTTGTTACAACATGCCACTTTACCGACTTCTCCAGCGCCCCACCAGTCCCCGGTCGTCCCATGCTCGACGTCCGATCTCACCACCACTCCGCACACTTCCGCCTCATCGTCACCCCCTGCCACCATACAGCCCTCTTGTCCCACCACGACCTCACAAAACATCACTCCCCATAAGGATGGTGACCCGAACTCAACGCCTTTGCAAGAGTCAAGTTCTGCAGACCCGGCGCATAACTCAGGTATATCACCTCCTCCTCCTCCTCCTACTTCCATTAATCCTCCCTCTTATTTTCGCCCAGCTGAACAATCCACCCATGGAGTGACTACTAGAGCCAAAACTCACTATTTGAAACCTAAATCTCTTACCGCCACAAAACACCCTCTTCCCTCTACCCCTGACCTCTACAATGAACCAAAAACATTCACCCAAGCCTCCAAAATGCCTGAATGGCAACATGCCATGCAGGTTGAGTATGATGCCCTTATGAGAAATGGAACATGGACTATTGTTTCTCCACCTTGCAATGCTAACATTGTTGGTTGTAAGTGGATTTACAGGGTGAAGCGGAAAGCAGATGGTTCTGAACGTTACAAGGCCCGACTTGTGGCCAAAGGTTTCAACCAGGAGGATGGCGTTGACTACTTTGACACTTTCAGTCCTGTAGTCAAGCCCACCACTATTCACCTTGTTCTGTCTATTGCTCTCTCCCATAATTGGATGCTTCGACAAGTTGATGTTAATAATGCATTTCTTAATGGTGATCTTTCAGAACAGGTGTTCATGGCTCAACCTCCTGGCTTCATTGATCAGTCTAACCCTCATGGTGTCTGCCTGCTCAAGAAAGCTCTTTATGGCCTTAAACAGGCCCCTAGGGCGTGGTTCACGAAGCTCAAGGACTTTCTACTCCGTCTTGGCTTCGTATGTTGCAAGTCTGACACAAGCTTATTCATTAGACGACATCGCACATCAGTCCTCTACATTCTGGTGTATGTCGATGACCTTATCATCACAGGCTCTATCTCCTCTGAAATTGATCGGTGTGTGCAGCTACTTCACTCGACATTTGCTCTTAAAGATCTCGGCGAGCTTCATTATTTCCTCGGGATTGAACTCAATCGTTCTTCTGATTCATTGGTTCTCTCTCAGCGGAAATACATCACAGACCTACTTGACCGAAGCAAGATGGCAGCAGCCAAGCCAATCTCCTCTCCTGTAGAGCCTGCCTCTAGACTCACTCGCTCTGGTGATCCACTAGCTGACCCGTCTCTCTATCGGAGCATAGTTGGCGCCTTACAGTATGTCACTATCACTCGCCCTGAAATCTCATATGCTGTTAATCGAGTTTGTCAGTTTATGCATGCACCTACAGAGACACATTGGATGGCTGTAAAGCGCATCCTGCGCTATCTTAAGGGCACTATCTCTCATGGTCTCATACTTCGTCCTTCCATTGACAACCGATTGGTAGCCTTCTCAGATGCAGGATGGGCTTCAGATAGTGACGATTGCCGTTCTCAGCATGGATTTGCAGTTTATTATGGAGGAAACCTTATCAGTTGGTCCTCTAAAAAGCAACAGGTTGTGGCGAAATTCAGCACTGAAGCCGAATACAGAGCTATTGCGTTTGCTGCGTCTGAGCTCATATGGTTATGTCAGCTGCTGATCGAGCTGCGGGCTCCCCTTGATCGTCCGCCTATTTTGCTCTGTGATAATCTCAGTGCTACCTACATGTCCGCCAATCCCGTCTTTCATCAACGTTCCAAGCACATCAAGATTGATTACTATTTTGTGAGAGAACAAGTTGAAGACGGTTCATTGATAGTTCGACATGTTCGTGCACATGATCAGATTGCAGATGTGTTCACCAAAGCTGTCGGCACAGCCCGGTTCCTTGCCTTGCGTTCCAAGCTTCATGTGGACAATCCATCATGAGCTTGTGGGGGGTGATAAGGATAGAATATTGTAATTCTAGCAAGAAAATATTGTGCATATCTTTTTAGTTAGAATATGTGATATTTTCCTTATACTCCAAGGAGTATTCCTGTACGTGTATATAAACTCATTGAAGCTAATGGAAAGGTTAACAAGTCTTCTCCTAATTACTCTCTCAAATATTTACAAGATAATATATTATTTTCATATGTTTCTTTTCATTTTTTTTGATTTCGTATATTGTATCTTTTTAACCTATACCGTTAAGGCGTTAAGGCATATGCCAGAAGCTAAATTTTAAATCTTGATTTTGTATGTAATACGGAGTATATATTATCTACTTCAAGGAATTTTATGGATGGACTCATCCGTGTTTAGGTGATTAGACTTAGAGAGGTCAAGTATTGGAGATCTAGAGCAAGATAATATATTATTTCAGATGTTTCTTTTCATTTCGTATATTGATCTTTTTAACCTATATCGTTAGGGCATATGCTAGAAGCTAAATTTTAAATCTTGATTTTGTATGTATATTTTCGTTAATTTTGTTATGACGGATATCTTTTCCATTCTCAGGGTTTTAATTTTTAAATAAGAATTCTTATCCCATGTCCTTAAAGAATCGGATAGAAACTGTTCTTACATTCAAATTTAACTTTCTTGTCACTCATATCCCTCCACTTCCGTTTGATCGTTTGCCAAATAGGATGTAATTCCCATTACATTAATTGTCAAAGAGGTAATGGTGATTACTTGACTCTCAAACTAATACGGAGTATATATTATCGCAAAATTGTTTTTCCTACCTATGCTCTACATTTGTATGTTAAGAATGTTAAATTAAATATATATTAAATTATAGTGCAATTTAACTTCTCATAGAATTTTTTAAGGTTTTAGTTTTCAAAAACAATATTTTGAGAAAATATGTTAGGAAAAAAATCTTTAAAACGGCTAAAAGCCTAAAATGCAAGCTAACTTAAAACCCATTTTTTGCGGGCTTAAAACTCTACCTGATGTAAGTGTAAGTGTTTGTTTTTCCAACCATAAACAACATAGTTAATTGATTATAGTTTTTCCGTAAGAGATTTGAATCAATAAGTGTGTAGAAATATATATTAGCGTGAAATAGTGCTATCAAGCTAAAATGTCAACTATGAAAATGGCCAACACGTAACATAGACACGTTTCAGTAGATTATCGACATCCAACAAATAACAATCTGACATTAAATAATTAATCTAATTAACTCAGAAGTAGTTTTCGTTGCACAAACTTAGTAGGAGTATTTTATTTAAGGTTAGCTAAACAAAACGTTTAGGATTTCATTTTTGTAAGTTATTGATCTCTTCTGGTTTTGACATTCCGTTTTCAATATTTTTCTTATCAATTTCTTCAGGTTAATGAAGCAATTCAATATTTCATTATTTCTGTAGTACACTATAGCTTCTCCTATGGAGCAATTAGTTTTAGAAACTTAGAATTGGCATCTACAGATCCACTAAGTCATGTAATGGATTTCATAGTTTTACTTGGTGAAATGAAGCATTGCGTAATAAATTCTTTCATCACAAATAAATACTCACCAAACATGTTTTCTATGAATATGTGTACATTCCCCACTTCAAACATTTTAGTGGTGATCCATTTCTAATAAGGGACTACACATCCACGAAATAGATGAATTAAATTTGTTAATTTGGCTGTTAATTTGTTGATCATCCTCTACTCTTATTGACTTTAATCAACAAATGTCTTGACTTTGTTAAATAGCATTTATAGTCAATAAGAGTGTGGATTTAAATCAACGATGGTTTGATAAGAGCTAGTGAAGGATGGGCTCATTTTGGGCCTGACATCTCGATTCACAACCCGTCATTTAATGGGGACACCACCTAACATCTATAGAGAACAAGTGAACAAATCTCATCCGTAGGATGAGATTTGTAATGGATGGTGAGATTAGTTTCTATAATATCTAAAAATAAGAAAAGAGAGAAAAAATTCAAAATAGGAGAGATCTTCTCCCATTATTGTAACTACCAAAAATATATTTTGGGAAAATAAAAACAAATCCATTCTAGTATGCAGGCAGTTCCAAAATCGGGGAAAATCGTCAGAGCATCGTTCCAAAATCGTCAGCCACCATATCGTCCATTGCTTCCGACTTCCAACTCCGGCCACCTCCATTGCTTCCGTCTACCAAAAACCGGCAACCTCCATTGCTTTCGTCTAATCGCCGGCCACCATATCGTCCATTGATTCCGTTTTCCAAATCCGGCCACCTCCATTGCTTCCATCTACCAAAAACCGGCAACCTCCATTGCTTCCGTCTTCCAAAATCGAGAAAACCGGCCACCTCCATTGCGGAGATCCGAAATCGTGAATATGGGTTTTGTGATTTTTCAATTGTTAAAATTTTCACCGGCGACCTTCATATTTGATAATAAATACGGGTTTTGTGAATACAGGAATTACGCCGCCACCTCTTAGTCGCCGGAATACATACAAAATTACGCCGGCCACCGTAACTCGAGCGGTCCTACAGATCAATATGACATCAGGTAATGTTTGTATATAACTTTTCGATTATGTATATGGTTGTTTTGATTTAGTATATGTCGTGAATTTATGTGCAAATTTTTTATTTGACCTATTCCTACAGAGCAATATGTATATATGTAAGGTAATTGAGTATAAATATGACATCAGGTAATTTATGTATATAATTTTTTCATTATGTATATAATTGATTTGATTTTGTATATGTCGTGAATTTATGTGTAAATTGTTTATTTGACCTATTCATACAGATCAAGATGTATATATGTACATTAATAATGTATATGACAATCTGATAAACGTATATACGAAATTTGTTGTGGCTGGATTATTTATGTGACATATTCCTATAGATCAAGATGTATATATGTATAGTAATAATGTATACGAAAACATGAGGAATGTATATACAAAATTTGTTGTTGCTGGATTTTTTATTTGACCTATTCCTACCTATCAAGATGTGTATATTGCCGTTATTTTGTATATAATAACCTAAAGAATGTATATACAAAATTTGTTGTGACTGGATTGTTCATGTGACCTACTGCTACAGATAAAGATGTATATATGTACACTACGTCTGTATATAACAACTTGAGGAATGTATATGCGACATTTGTTGTGGCTGGATTGTTTATGTGATCTTTTCATACAGATTAATATGTATACGAATTTTGCCGAACCACCACTTCGCCACCGGTGTAACCACTTCGCAGAACCACCACTTCGTTGGCCTCCACCGTATTTCGCCGGCCACCACCATTGTTCCGGACACTAATCTCACCACCACATCGAACCACCATTGTGCTCGGAATAACCACTTTGCCGGTGGAACCACTTCGCCGGCCACCGCCATTGCGCCGGCCACCTCGAACCACCATTGAGCCGGCCATCGGAACCACCATATTGAACCACCACGTCGCCATAGCCACCACTAACACCACGTTGCCAATTATTGTATATATGTACAGTAATATTGTATATGACGACTTGATGAATGTATATACGAAATTTGTTGTGGTTGGATTATTTATGTAACCTATTTCTACAGATGAAAATGTATATATGTACAGTAATATTGTATATGACAACCTAAGGCATGTATATACGAAATTTCTTGTAGTTGGATTGTTATGTGACCTATTTCTACATATCAATTCAAGATGTATATTTGTACAGTAATTTTGTATATTACAACCTGAGGAATGTATATACGAAATTTGATATCTTTTACACAATTCTACGAGACTAATAATATTTTGTACTCGTACATAAGATATTATATTAAAAAAATCGTGAGTTGGTCCATGACAAAAGAAGATGTTTGGTTATATAACTATGACCCTTAATTTGATACTGATTTAAAAATGAGAATAAATTGGATCAAGGAAGGTAGATATACAATCCTTTGATTCCTTCTTTTTTTGATGTTCGGTAAAAAATCCTATAACGTACAGAATTTGTTTTATTGGCAAAAATAGAATTTGCTTTTTTATTCCTTTTTTGATAACGTGTAAAACAACTTCTCCAATTACAGATGCTACAATTACGGAAGTACCAATAGACATTCCTTTTTTGATTTTAAAAAAAAATCGAATTTGTTTTTGTTGGTGCTACAATTATGGGTGTGTTATTATAATTATTTTGTCTATTTTGGAAATCAATCTCAGCCATTAAAATCAGTTTAATCCAATGACCCATATGTGTTCTCTTGTTCACTCATATTTAGTTGTTCACTATTGAACTTATCTATCTATCTATCTATCTATCTATCTATCTATCTATCTATATATATATATATAGATAGATAGATAGATATAGATATGTGTACATTCCCCTTTAAACATTTAGACTCTGTTCAACACTAGCAGAATAAGCAGCGTATTCTGCTAACGGGGGCAGAATCCTAAAAATAATAGCACCATTGTACACCCAATGGGATTGCATTCCACTAGCGTTTTCCTCTTCAGTTTTCTGCTACCTACCCACTTGAATGGAGCCTTAGTGGTCATCCATCCCTGGGACGTGTTTATGGGACGTGTTTCGGAACGTGTTTATGGGACATGACACGGGACGGAAGATTTGGATGCGATTGCAATCAACAAATCAACAACAACATAATTTGATACCAAACGAGAATTATCAAAAAGAAAACCAAAAAAGAAAACAATTTAAATTAACGATGGTTTGACAAGAGCTAGTGAAAGATGGGCTTATTTTGGGCCTGACAACCCGATTCATAGCCCGCCATTGTTTCATTAAACGGCCTAGAAAATCTGTCAAAAATTCTTCTTCCTCTCTTTCAAAACCCGAATTCTAGTGAAAATCCCCCCGACAGATCCACACAAATCAAAGCTAAATTCCCCAAAACCGGTGATTGTGAGGCTTCAACCATGTGATTTGGCTCTCATAATTTCGCAGTCCGCTCACGAGATCGAGTGTGTGTGTGTGGTACTGTCGGTGTGGCGTTTTGCGATCGCTCGAAGCTTAAAAAGTTACAACTATGGCGGTTCACTTGTCACTAGTTTGATGGAACTCGTGACGATTCGTTCTCCATAGCCAAGCCTTCTCAAAGGTACTTTCGATTTCAGCTTCTCGTTTCGCCACCAAAGATCCCTCTACTGGATCTGACTAATGCTTAATGCTAATGCTGTCTTGGATCTTAGCGAATTGACTCGGAAGAAGTGAAGTGTTCATCTACAATCAATGACTGCGATGGAAGTTCGGTTGGAAACGGAAGCAATTCCTTTTTTGAGGTTTGTCACATGTCACTCTTTTTTTGTTGAAATGCATTGAATGGAACTGCGTAGATCTAGTATGACTGCGATGGAAGTTCGGTTGTGATTGCGTAGTTTCTGAAATGGATAGCTCATTTATGATAGATCTAGTATGACTAGGATCTTAGAGCATCTCCAACAAATTCTCTATAAGTTTCTCCAAAATGGAGAACAAAATCTCATGTTCTCCATAAAAATCATACTCTCACTCCAACAAATTCTCCATTTTAATGAATTATGTTTGTATTATTATTATGTTTTTTTATATATAATATTATAAATTCTAACTTGACCAATAGCATGATTACATGTTTAGCTAAAGAATTAATTACATGTTTGGTTAATTATTGAGAAATTTTTGAATTGATGTGCAATTGTAGCTTGTTTGCTGCCGTTTCGTATGGCCTAGCTTCAATGGCCATGGTCTTTATCAACAAGGCCATTGTTATGCAATATGTCTACTCAATGACTCTCCTCACTGTTCAGGTAATTTTGGTGTAAAATCCAGCTTTTGTGATTTTGTTTGAAGTAAATTTACTTACTCTACTTTGTGTTTGGCTGAACATGTCATAGCAATTGGCAACAACTTTGCTTATACACGTTGGCAGAGTGACGGGGCGCACGAAAGCCCGGCCTCTGAGCATGGGAACTGCTAAGAAGCTTCTGTTGGTGTCACTTTTCTATAATGCTAATGTGGCCTTTGCCTTAGCTAGCTTAAAAGGAGTTAATATCCCTATGTATATTGCAATCAAGCGACTCACTCCGCTTGCAGTTCTTGTAACTGGCTTCATGACCGGTAAAAAGAGACCTTCTAACGAGGTCAGTTTTTTCTTAGAAAATAGTTTCATACTGTTAGTTTTCTATTATGTGATTGATCATAGTGTGTATCATTTTTCAGGTGAGCCTTTCGGTGTTACTGATTGCAGCCGGGGTTATCATTGCAGCTCTCGGGGATTTTTCATTTGACCTTCTTGGATATGGCATGGCTCTTACCTCTGTCTTTTTCCAGGTGATTTTCTTGGTTCTGATATGTTGTGAATGCCTCACTTTCTTTTGTTCATTTCCTTGTTTTTCATGGTTCTCTGCTAAAGTGTAATTGATTTTGCTTGCAGACCATGTACCTCGTGTTGGTTGAGCGGTCTGGTGCAGAGGATGGGCTTTCATCTATAGAAATCATGTTTTACAATAGCTTTCTATCACTTCCGTTTCTCCTGGTTCTCATCATTGTGACAGGGGAATTTCCCAATTCATTGGCATTATTATTTGCACAGGTAAGAAACATTTTTTTGTCCGGCATTCAATTCTGGTGGATTTGATACCATTCATATGTCATTTATCAGTCTACAAAATGCTACAGTAAGGAATGCTTCTTGTGGACATAATGATTTCTGCTGGATTTAGATGACGATTTCTTGGAAGAAAATTATGAAAAAATATGCGTATTTTGCTGTAAGGTTTTTTTTGCATGCATTTAGTTGCATAATTAACAAGTTCTATTGAACATCTATTAGGACTCTTGTGCATCTAAATAATAATTCCAATCAGGTTTAGCTAGTGCTTTGCATCTGGATATGACTAATTGACCTCTAGTTGACCCTTGCACATCTGAAGAATGACGTCACTGTTTGATATGAAAGCATCACATTCTAATGATCTTCTTACAATATAATGTCTCTAGAAGCTTGTTCGAAGAAATTGAAACTTAATATCGTAATTAGTTGATTACAGTAATGTTTTTTAAGCAACATCTGTTGGTGAATTACAGGGCACTTCCTTGTCATTTTTAATGGTCCTCCTACTTTCACTGCTAATGGGAATCGTTCTGAACTACACCATGTTCTTATGCACTGTGGTCAACTCTGCTCTTACAACCACCATAGTTGGCGTTCTCAAGGGTGTGGGGTCAACGGTATGTATACTCTTTGAATTCTAAGAAACCCTTGATGATTTTGATTACCTTAGAATTTTTGAGAAATTGCAACTCAAATTTGTGCATTTTGGTCTCAGGCTTTGGGTTTCTTCTTTCTTGGTGGTGTCGAATTCCATGCTCTGAATGTGGCTGGACTGTTAATCAATACAGCAGGAGGAGTGTGGTACTCGTATGCCAAGTACAAGGAGAAGCAGAATAAGGTAGCCAAGCCAATTTCCGATCTTGAGGCACACAAAAAATGAATGAAAAAGCATATCTCAATTGTGATCTTAGCCCTGCTTTACTTTTACTCTTAGATGAAATGTACATCTACTAAGATGTAGAAGGATAATATATGGAACAAGAATTGAACAATTAAGTTTACATGTTTGGTAGGAATTCAGGAAAATCTTACTGATCGGTTTACCTCTCCAAACTTAAAGGAAGCCTCTGTATTTAGAATATAGCTGAGCATTTTTTTTCTATTGCTGTTGTTGTAGTCACTGTTTGAGACTTTGAGGTAAGACATGCATATATCATTGTAGCTGTGATTCTGAACTTTGCAAGAGATGGGTTTGAAGATATCTTAAAGCTATTTTTGATAGCTCAAAGTTTAGGGCTTTGCCGAATTGTTATCAAGGGTGATGATGTAATAGTGATAAACTGGATTAAAGAAATGTGTTTTTTCTCATGACCCATGGAAGTCGAGGTCCTTATTTCCAACATCCTAAGATTTGACAATGTTTTGAGATATATTTTCAAAGAAGGGATTTAGTATTAGACCAAAAAAGAAACTAATAATGCCTTTGCATCACTAGGTCACTTGAAATAAACATCATTATTCATTATGTCACTTAATAACTTTGAAACAAAACCCAAGTTGCCTTGGCCCAGTAGTTAAAAATGGGGTTGAGTCACCCAGAGGTCATGAGTTCGAGACTCGAAGAGATCGAATTTCCTTCTGTAGTACAGAAGGCACTGAGGAGAGTCTTCCTTAACCGCTGGCAGTACCCGGTCTGGACGTAGATTAGCTCCGGCTAATCGAACCGGGCGAAAGATCAAAAAAAAAAAATAATAACTTTGAAACAAACTTTAAACCATCGAGGACTTTGAATTCTAATCCGAAAAGATACACTAAGATTACATCAATAGGTTGCTTATTTTGGAACAAAATTTAACCCATCAAGAACTTGAATTGTAATCTGAAAGATATACTAGAACTTGAATACTCCCTCCTAATTTCCCCTTGCGAAAAAAACCTCCATCCATCCAAACAAAGATGGTATACTTCTCGGGTGTGTCAGGCTTAATTTCTAAACTTACTCTAATACGAAAGAGAGTTACATTTCTTACATCTTGCTGTATTTGTGGGTAGAAAATATTTTTTGGTAAAAAGTAGTATACTTTAAAGAAGTTGTATGAGTGAATAAGGCGAACACAAAGGACAAGTTTGGTCAGAAATAATGGAAGCATGTGGGAGAAGTTGACCACTAAACACATGCTGACATGCCCTCTTTAAATGTGCAATATTGTTCTCTTTCCAACCCAACCCTTTTTCCCTACAAACTAAACATATGAGATTCCGCTATTCTAGCTGAATTTGATTGGTGTTGCAAGGAAATCTTTGACCCTTCACCATCAAAACACGCTTAATTGTAAAACTGTACACATTATGCAATACACAATAGTACAATACTAATAAATTTCCGCATTCCACGCCTTTGTTCGATCTCTGAAACAAAAGCGTTTTCTAGTCAACACAGACAGCAAACACAACTCCAACAGATTTTAATATTCTCTGTGACTCTTTTCCCACACACCCACAAATCCATGACATAACACACAAATCAACACCACCAAATCCGACTAAATTTACGGGACAAGTGGACAGCATTCAAATCTCTCAAACAACTACAGAAAAACCCAAAAAAGAAAAAACCAATTGCCTTCCAAGAAATCAAACAATAATATTATCAAACAATGCCATTTGCTTCGCTGGCTTGGTTGATGGTTCTTAGCCCTGGCTCAGCTCACCACGTGACGCGGAGGAGCCCGTCCCAGGCTGCAGCCACAGCAAACGCGACGGGGAGGACGAAGTGCGAGTGATAGGCTGATGCGACGGTTGAAGCAGCGGCTTTTACAGGGGCGGCTGAGGGAGGAGGCGGCGGTTTCTTGGTGTCGACGGCTATCTTCATTCCGCTGTAACAGAAGCCTTTGCCGCTGACAAAGTAACGGATTTTGGTCATGTTGAGGGGCACGACGTCTCTGCCCGCGCCACGGGTCCAGTTCACCATAGGGTGGTCGGTGTTGCAGGTCTCGTAGTTGGTCTTGTTCACCTCTAGGATGTCCTGCTGGTTCCTGTCGTACACGAAAACTATGGCCACGGAAAAAAAGAGGAGATTTTGTCATGGAACGAAAACTATGGCCTTGTTCTCCTCCCAAGGAGAGAATAAAGATCATTATCCCATGAAATTTTCTATACTAGTTTATGCTGCATTCAAGAAAAGCAGTTAAGTTTGAAAATGTTCTTGCAAATACATTCATTTTATAATGTGGTGGTGGACCGACATTTTCCGAAGGATCAATTGAGTATAGTTTTCTATTAAATACTGAATCTTGCTTATTTCTATGCATTTTGTTTAAAGACAGCCAGATCAGAAGTGATTCGTTTGCTCTATGAAGAAGCTTCATATTGAAGCATTTCACATGTTAGGTTAATGATGCATGTTCTAATTAACCACTACTTGTTGTCAGTGAACAAAATATTACTACATTTCAATGTAATCTATTAAGGCCAACTAAGCTTGAAAACAGAACAATGTGCAAGAAAAGTTTGAACAACTATCATGACTATAGCTAAAAGCCTAAAATGACAACACACTTTTCTCATTTTTGGGGTCATAGCTAATGAGATAGATCAACTTTTAGGTAATGGGCATACTAAAAGTACACACTTTTTACACACTTATATTCACAGACATTATTTCAAATAATTGTGTTATAGGCTCAAAATGTGAGCTACAAGGTGTGTTCATCATAACCCCTAAATCTAGACTCAATTATTCAAATTTGAATGACTCAATTAAATTTTCCAAACTTGTTCAGACAAACTAACTTAGCCATTTGAAATACTGAAAAGATCATGCAAAAAGAAGAAAGGGGAAAAGTACTGTACACAGGAGCTTTCATAACGCTAGAATGATGTATTCAAGAACAAATTCTCAAATAACAAAAGCACATAAGATTCCTTAAGGACAAACTGATCTAATCCAAAAAATTGAAAGCAAAACTTTATCAATCCCACTCAAAACAGCTCACAATAAAAGGCAATGCAAAGCAAAACAAGCAATTCATGAACACACATAAGGCACCAATTGAAGCTGATGAAAACCTAGATCTAAAGACAATCAAACAAACGCAGATCTGACAGCAAATTGGAAAGCTCAATTGAAGAAACGCAACAGAAATTCATCAAAAATCAACTGAAATTGAGAAATTGAGAGGAAGAAGAGGAAGGAGTTTTACAGAGCCAGTCGCCGAGGTAGAAATGCTTGTCCTTGGCCCAGACGGTGTAGTTAATATTCGGAGCCCAGCCGCCCTCGCCAGAGCCGACGAGGTATCGGACGGCGGAAGCTTCCGGAAGGAAGAACAGGAAGGCGGCGCACGCTAGCACGACCGCCATTGTTGGAGACCTCAAACTGAGCACCATTGTTGGTTTTTCTTGCTCTTCTTGTTTTTGCTGGTGTGTTGTGGAAGTTGCTAGAGAGCAGGGCGTTGGCTTATTAAAGAAAGTTCGGGTTTTCTGATGCGCTGTGTTGATTTTTTTTTATTTTATTGTTTATTTGAAAATACAGCAAATCAGTGGTAAGGATTGGGCCAGCCCATGTGAATCTGGTACTGTTTTTTTCAAACGTTCATGGGATTTTTATGGTGGTTTTGGAGGAGAAATTAATAAATGTGTTAATGTTTGGAAGTAAATGATGGATGAGTTTGTCTCTTTATGAACAAAATCTTACATTTTTGGTATGCCATTAGATGATTTTTTTATTTTTTTTATAAGGAAACGATTAGAGTCGTCGTACTTGAGCTTGCCTAGAGCAAGAACTGGTTACTAACCAAAGTAAATAGAGCAAACTGTCTCAAGGGATGAGAACTGGTTATTAAACCCGAGACTTCATGGTAGTACCACGAGTCCTCAACTAGTGAGCTGATGCGCTAAGCTTATGCCATTAGATGATTTCATTTCAGTACATCTTTGATATTAGTAATGATTTTTTTAATATTTTTCTTGAGACTTAGGTTAAGATTATTTATCCATAAATATATTCAAGAAGTTGAGGTGTTTAGTAAACTTTTGAAAAGAAATAGGTAAGACTATCCAATCCTTACAATTAACTCTAATAAATTAGTAATGTCCATCAACTCTTTTGAATTAGTACAAGAAATCAAGTAGGAGTAAGCTTATTGCATTCCTACAAGCATATATATAATGATGGAGTACACGATACACTTACGTAGACAAGTTGAGAAGAAAAACACACATAAACTATTCAAATAAAAACACGAACATCACAAGAAAATACCTTCCTCTATGCTCCTAAAATGACCTTAAAAAATACCAGTGTCAATTGGTATACAATAGACTTGTTCATCAAAGCCAATCATAATCAATAATAGCCCGGTATAATTAGCAATCCTCATAGCTTAATCCAATCTTCTGAGTAAATACTCAACTTGAACCTCCTTGGTAAGTGGCATGATCCAATCACCATATAAATCAGCTACAATATCTGGCTTGATTTTATAACACAGCTCACTGTCTTCCGTCCCAGGGTTCATCGGTATCTCTTGTCCAAAAATCTCAGCTTTCATCTCCACCCTCTTCTTCACCGCATCTTCTACGGCCTCGTATGTCAATAAAGCCATCAGCTGATCTGGGTCCTGTAAATTCACAAAGTGGCATGGGTCAAGATTGTCGTTTTGGCAAGATATTAGTGTAATCGAAAGAGAAACTGTTTATAAATCTTTGTATAGGAGTCTTTTTTTTAATTCAGGGAAGTGAATACCAAACCTGGAATCTAGACTCCTATAAAGACCCATGCCAAGATGAACATACCTGTTCTTTGATAGCTGCCTCGTAAATGTCGGGTGAGGCTCGGAACTTGGCTTCTGCCACAAATTTACCGTAATGGATTCTCTTTGAGAGAGCCTGCAGGGTAGTTTAAGTCATAAAGCATGAACCAAAGTTTACCAAATTAAATGTGTTGTGAAGATTAGACAAAATTAGGAGGCAAGTAAATTTTACCTGCAGGCAAATGGTGTCACAAACAGCAGCTGAACCAAAATTGCCATCACTACCGGCCTTGGCTAATCTTGGGAGCAGACCTTTGAAGTACATATCCCATATTTTTTTGTTTATGTTTATAGAATCAGCAACGCTGTGTAGAACCTGAATTTGGAAGTTTAAAACTTTGAAAAATTAGAGGAATGTAGAACAGCATAGCATCCTTGGCTACTCGCAATGAATATAAGCAATTTAACAGAAATTCATCACACACAGTGTGCAACTGAAATCAATAGCCTGTGTGTGACGAATACCTGGAATAAGAGAACAAATAAGAGAGTTGGACAAAGGAATTAACAATGCCCTGGATCTCAGACAAAGTACAAGAGATTTGCTCCATACACATGTTTGAGATAGAGCAGAATGCCATTTTTTCGCTCAAGATTGTATTCAAATATTACCTTTGGGTATTGCAAAGGTGGCAATACTGGTTCAGGCAAGTTATCTGGGAAAAATGGATGTTCATCAGGGCTCTTGTATCTGCCCACCTAAAAAGTTTTAACATCAAATTGGTTAACAGCTGACGATACAATAAATCACTGGAATCTTCTTATAGGTTCTAGACATTTTGTTGCATGAGGTAAGAGGTACCTGAGCATGAAGCTTTTCAGTTTCCTTAAGCATATACTCAACTAAGGAGCCATGGAATCCATCCACAGGAAAAGCATCAGGGTTGTACGTGTCGGCATTGTAACAATACTGTGATCTCTCCAAAAGGCTGAAAATTATGCTGTCTTCTTGTCGCACTAAAGAAGTCCGAATCGAGTCTAGAGTCAAACTCTCACTCTCATCCATCCTTTGTTTAGCAGATACACTAACAAAGACACAAGCAAAAAAAGAAGATAACACTTCAATTGCAGCCAAGCCAAATGTTTTTATGAAATCCACAGAAATTAGAAGGTACATTGTATTTAATTCCTAACCAATTCATAAGCAAGCAAACTTTGTTCAAATATACCAAGAACCAGTAAATATCCAGTAAACTCAATTTAATACAACTGAGGACTTGTCTTGATTGTTTATGAAGACAGCTAAGAACTTGCCTTAAATTAAACTACTTGGCCAATTCAGAAGCAACCAATTTTGGCCTTATGTCTTAATTTAAAGCCATATATGGAATGGTGGTAGCCTGTGAAAGGTATCCCCACTTATTTCAAATTTCCTTTTTTATCATCAATCAACACTAGATGCCATTAATGCTCAGCCAGACCTTTTTCTATTTCAGTTTCTCCCCATGTTAGTGCATTTATGGCTGTGTAGGACGAAACAACCCCAGATTCCACACCACTAAGCACATTAAGAACAGCTAATAAGCTTGATCAGACAGGCTAAGCTACTCACTGATTCAGAAAGCCCGCACCTCTAAGAGCAATTGATAACCGGACTTTGTTCTAAGATGAAATTCCAATTTCAACGGATTTCAACAACAGACGAACATCTCTACATCAATTGCGCTGTGAATCTGAGAATCGAACACGCAACGAATTCAATTCGAGAAAGGCGTACACACACCTAGCATTAATAGCGGTGGCTAAGACCTTAGATTCCATACCACTAAGTACATTAAGAACAGCTAATAAGCTTGATCAGACAGGCTAAGCTACTCACTGATTCAGAAAGCCCGCACCTCTAAGAGCAATTGATAACCGGACTTTGTTCTAAGATTTCATCTCAATTTCAACGGATTTCAACAACAGACGAACAACTCTAAGAATTGCGCTGTGAATCTGAGAATCGAACACGCAACGACTTCAATTCGAGAAAGGCGTAACACATACCTAGCATTAGTAGCGGTGGCCGAGACCTTAATCGATCGCCTAGGGTTTCCGACGAAGGCGAGAGAACTCCTCGGAGTACGGACGAATCTCAAATTCCGGCCGGCGATTGCTCCTCCGGACGATTTCGGAAGGGAATTCGAGTGACGGGAGGGAGAAGAGGAGACCGAGGGGCTGGAGAGCGTGGCCTCCATTGTTGGGAGATCAAATTGGGGGTTTGGGGTGGTTGGAGTGGAATAAAAGAGGGGGGTTTTGGAAGGGGAGTTTGGTGGGGAGAATGGGAGTTAGGTACAGAGAACACGTACGTCAATGGAGGTTGGTGAGAAAGCAGAGCGAGCGATTGAGGTGCGTGGCGTACAGCGTACTTGTTTTCACGGGCTTGCTGTTATGAGAGGCCTACTTTACGTTCAAAGCCCAAAGTTTTTGTAAATTTCGTGCGCTCGGGGGCGGTTGTACAAATTTGGCGTTGTTGTAACGGGAACAATAAAGCTAGAAACCGTATATTATTATAGAAGACTGAATTCAGATTACACAAATCTAGGTATTTCGAGAGTATACAATGAGTCAAGAAACCCTAGTTATAATTATGGGCCGCAGACCCAAAATAGATTACAACAGGCCCATAAACAGAATACATAATGTATTTGTTGATCCGGGGGACGGAGTTACAGTGTGTCATTCAGACTCAAGGCACATTAACATGCATGATACATGAAGTTTTTTGAAATTGATGAGACTTACCATCGTGCTTGATTCTCATTTCGCTTCTTTAATACATTTATTACCGGAACGTTACCATACAATTTAGGATATCGGCACCTTGGCCCGACCCAATCTTAGGTCAACTCGACTTGACAAGTAAACAAATATCAAAGCAGAAATAACCACAGCATAATTCATTTCACAAAAATAAATCCAACCCAATCCAAAAGAACCAATTGCTTAATTGAAATCATAAGACACATTTTTGGTGAAATTATTCACCAGATTTTGCGGGAGCTAACGAGTCATAGCAGGAGATACAGGAGCAACAACCGTTGCAGGCATTCCATTATCACGTTGTTGCCTTAGAACCAAATTCCCGTGCCACCCTGTAAATAATTAAAAAAAAAAACAAAAAAGATCAACTAGTAATAAGAAAAACGAGTTAATTAACATAGGTTTATGTAAATTTGTAAGTAATCTCTAACTAGCCGAAGATCCGTACCATGTACGGGTAATGATCATTTTTTTCATTGGCTGATATGGATAGTTTTTGGACGATTGATTCATAACTTTCAGTATTGTTTAAACATCTTTTTACGGGATAATATCATATGAGATTCTAACTAACTAATTAGTGGGATAATTCTTGGTAAGAAATAATTCATAATTTCGATAATTTTTAAGCATTTTTATGAGATAAGATTATATGAGATTCTAACTACCTAATTTGTGTATACAGAAACATTTTCGGGATAATTCATACTCCCTTCGTCCCCGAAAACTTGTCCGTCTTTCCTTTTCGGTCGTCCCCAAAACTCTGTCCATCTCTATTTCGTTTCCATTTATATCACCGTGCTTTTACAATCTTACCCTCATACAATGTCATATATTACACTCATTATCTAACTTTCTTCTCAACTTTATCACTTTTTCCTATAAAATTACAAAATTACTCTCGTACAATCTCTTATATATTACTCCCTTTTATTACCCTTTTCATCAATTTTACACATTTTTCAATCACCTATCAAACTTTTACACTTTTTATTAATCAGGGTACAAATGTGCTTTACGGACAACTTTCGGGGACGGAGGGAGTATTTTTTATGTTTTTTTTATTCGGCCTGGATT